>JAMPIV010001496.1:0-112054 GCA_024509875.1 Oreohelix idahoensis
AAGTTTTTCTGACAGTTAAATCTAACTTCATCTTAAACAATGTTATTGTAATATTTTTTTAAAAATGAATTACTTACCAATACTAAACTGGAAATTAATCCTAAACAATAGGCTCGACTCAAAAAAGATTTCAGTGCTGCGTAATCGTTCAAATAATCAGTAACCTCGCGCTAGCTTTAGCGAAAAATTGTGAATGAACACGCCACGCACATCCCGCGGCAATTGAAAAATAGGCAGCTTGATTTTCATTGGTTATTTTTTTTTTATCCACTTGGCTTAAAATCTCGCCGAATCTCATGACGCAAATTGTGTAGTGGCACAAGATTTATATGTATATTTAATAATTAGGCGAAAAAACCCGTACAGACCCGTGTACGGCCCGTACACATCTGAAAACGCAAACACCCCGTACAGATTATGGGTAAACCTTTAAGTGTGGCATGTATGAAAGTGGGATGTTATAAATATTTATAGGGGACTTAGTGTACTGACTGAGATCAGCTGTGAAGGTATCTGTATCTAATAAGTGTAGTGTATTACAGATAACCTTACTTGCTACCACATATTACCTCAGTCAGAATTATTCTGGAATATTGTGATGACTACGTTAAATGTCTAGGGTTATGTAAATGATGAAGTGTAAGTCACAACAACAACAGACAGATAAACAATTTAATTTATTTCACAACACTTTACAACACTGTGACAATCACACACATGTAACACTCTATAAGACCATCTTAACTAAGTCAGTTTTTAAAAAGTCAATTATATATATATGTATTGATTTCTTTACATAGAGATATCCTGATTCAGCTACACAGTGAACCAGGAATCACAATCCAATATAATTACAAATAGTATGTACACAGTTTATCAATATAATCTTGGTATTGACATAGCTTATATTTCTTATCTTATGTGTGTAAGTTGTGAAGTAGTAATATGAGTTAATACTGGTTTTGTTTTTCAAGCTAGAGTGTTGTTTGTCATCATGACTTCAAGTGTTTGATCATTGGGAAAAGTTCACAGTTCCTGTCAATTTAAACAGTTTTTAGTCCCTCTTTATTTACTGTCAATTTTAGAGGGGGGGGGGTGGGGGGTGGGGGGGGGGGGGGGGGGCGGGGCGGGCACATAATGTTGAGCTCCTTGGCCACACTTTCTTAACTTTCGTGATGACTGCAGTAAAAGACTCCTCTGCTCGATTACTTCAATGAGTTCTGGAGCCACCTCACTGGTCACTATCTGGACCCAGTAGTATGCTGTCAGCCTCAGGATTCAGTAAAACTCAGGCCAAATGCTGCCTCAATGACTTTTGACCACCGTCCCTGAAACAAGAAGGTTGTACCTCCTATTTAAAAACTAAGTTATAAACTATTTCCACAATGAGCACAATACATAACAAACACTTGCGTTCAGTGCTGTAGGCCACTGCCAGCTTCATCTGGAACAAATTACACCAGTATACTCCTCCCTAATGGTTACTACGCCTCTGCAATTCCAGCATTATTTCTTCTAGTCCATAAGATAGGTGTCAGTGTACTGTTTGGCAATCCCATGCAGTTTTACTTTTTTTTTCCGACACCTCCTATTCAGGTTGGAGCAATATTTAGGTTCTTTTTTTTTCAAGTTGGCCACTGAACTACACACATATACAGACACAAATCATCAATTCACATTCAATTTTCATTAAAAGATATCAAATATTTTTCAAGCTTACCACAATTCATTGGAAATAATAAACAGCTTGGTTGACTGGCAATGAATAGGCACAAATTCCGATCTGCCCACGTATCAGCCTTTTATTTTTAGAAAAAAATATGCACTGGTGCTCAACGCACTGTTCTTAGTAGGTTTATTACAAGATGTGGCCCGGAACAGACGCCCTGAATTGAGTATATTGGCAGACCTAACCAATCATGCCATGTTTACCCATCTTTTCAAAAAGTACCCCTTCTATTCGTTTCCCATAACAACAAAAACTAGTATTTGCAGTCCAACTAATCGTGTTTAGTCTTACATCTCATTCCCGCCAATCAAATAGGAGTTAACATGGTAGGCTATTTCCGTAACGTAATGTTTTTCAAACACGTTATAAAAAAATTTTATGAGCAGAAATGATTCCATGCTGTCAGGCACCCTCACTATTTTATTTTGGCCATAATTATTTTATTAATAGACTAAAGGCATAACACATAACATATTCTTGGTTAGCAAGTCCTGCCGTACAATAATATATAAGTTAAAGCGAGCTACATGGCGGCGTTCAAAATATGTGTTTTCCAAAGATAGTCGTATATTTGTTTTTTACCACGCGTTCACTTCTTTGTCATAGGGTGTCTTCTGTACTTTCAGGAGCTTAGATGTAATTCAGTAGAATTTCATATTTCCTAATAAGCATTTTTTCATGTTTTTAAACCTGATTCTTGTAGTAGTAGTGTTTTTTATAACTGACTATTTGAAAAAAAACTAGTGCTTGTGGCCTTACACGCGGGATGGTAGTAATTGTGTATCGCGCGACTGTGGTAGTATTGCCTGCATTTCGGCTTTCAGCCCCTCCCTTCTTTCTATCCTAATTCCATCTGTCCATTCGTTTTTGGTAACATAGTGTATAAAATGATATGAATGGAATTTTAAATCTAGGTCAGCTGCGTATCTCAAGGTTTTTCTTAGAACTGCAGTACCCGTTTTATCGTAGAAAGCGTGTATGCTGCAGTAGGCTTTTACTATCAACGTGAAACGTTACAATTTGCAGACGCAGGAGAAAACAAGGGGGATTTCGAGTACAGTCATTGTGACAGCACTGTTCTTTACCATTCTTCTTTCCTTTTATTAATTTTATTTGTTAGGCTTTACATTTACGTTTTAATTTATATATGTGGATTAGAATTTCTCACGACAAATCCTCCCCACTTAAAACAGACGTTATATGTCAGTCTATAATTCGATATACACATAGAGAAATTTCTTATTCTTCCTGGGGTTTAGGGTGATTCTCATCACACGGATGGCGGCTTAAAAAATCCGCTCCCAGATTTGTTTTTCCACTTATATACTCTATGCAAAACTCATATGGCTGGATCAATAAAGACCAACGGAGTAATCTAGAATTCTCATGTCTAGCCTGTGCTAGAAACGACAAAGGTTTGTGATCCGTTTGCAACTTAAATGCCTTACCATACAGATAAATATTGAATTTCTTTATCGCCCATATTACTGCAAGACATTCTTTTTTCGCTAGTTGAGTAATTGGTTTCAGCTTTATTCAACTTTCTGCTAGCATATGCCACTGGGCTTAATTCCCCATCCAATGCATCTGATCTCTGTAGCAGAGTTGCACCTAACCCAATATTACTGGCATCCGTTCTTACTATGAATTCTTGACTTAAGTCAGGTAATTTCAAAATAGGTTTACTTGTGAGCTTTTCCTTCAATTCTTGGTAAGCCATTTCACATTGTGGTGTCCATGTAATTCGATCTGGATTTCCCTTACGTGTCAAATCAGTTAACGGTGCACATATGGAATTAAAGTTTTTGATATACTTTTGGTAGAAACCACATAATGAGACAAAGGATCTCACGTCTTTCTTGGTTTGTGGTCTCGGGGCTTTCTTTAGTTTCTCTAAATTCTTTGGGTCAGGGGTCATGTTTCCCTGATAAACTGTGTGTCCCAAGAATTCCAATTCTTTACATCCAACGCAACATTTGGTTGGTCGGGCTGTTAAATTCGCTTCCCTAAGTCGATTAAATAGCATGTTCAGAGAGTCAATGTGCTCCTCAAATGTTTCTGTTGCTATAAGGATATCATCCATAAAATTTGTGATACCTGGATTATTCAGAGGGTCCAATAATTTTCTCATCATTCTAGAGAAGACACTAGGTGCATTCTTTAATCCAAATGGCAATCTATTAAACTCATAGTGTCCTTCTGAGGTACTAAAAGCTAGGTATGGTCTAACCTCAGGCTTTACTGGAATCTGATAGTATCCTTTACTCAGATCCACTTTTGAGAAATATTTAGCTTTATTTAGTCTGGCAAACAACTGATTTGTATCCGGCAATGGATCCACCTGTCCTTCTGTAATAGCATTCAGTCTCCGGTAATCTATACAGAGTCTATGTTCTCCAGAGGGTTTCCTTAAGAGTACAACACCGGAACTATATGAAGATTCACTGTGTGAAATAATTCCTTCCTTCAACAAATAGTCTATCTCTTCCTTCAAAGCTTTCTCCTTAGCAAAAGGAATCGAATAGGGTTTCATACAGACAGGTGTGGGGTCTATCAGTTTCATATCATATTCCAATAGGTTTGTATGCCCTGGTCGGTCTGTTAACACCGCTGCATGATTATCTAGAACCTGTTGCACTCTCTCTTTCTGAGTTTTCGTTAAATGTGTACTGATTTTCACCTGTGCCGCTGTCTCACAGGGGTGTAATGGATATTCAAATGATGAAAGCGGTTCCTTTTTCATCTCCATAGCAATGGACAAGGTTAACAAGTGTGTCTCTTCCTGATGTTCTCTTTCCAAATATTTCTTCAGGAGATTCACATGATAGATTTTTTCTTTCCCTTTCTTATCTATCTTATAATTTGTTCTAGACACCTTCTCTAGAACTGTATATGGACCTTGCCATCCAATTTGTAACTTATTCTGGCTACCGGGCAGAAGAAGCAGTACCTTCTCTCCCACAGCCAAATCTCTGTCTTTAGCTTTCCTGTTATAATAGGCAGCATGTTTTTTCCTGGCTTGTCTCAAATTTTCGTTGGCAAGTTTCCAGCCAGTTTTTAAACGAGTGATCAGCTCATTCACATATTGGTATGAGGATGTAATATTTTCCTCTGCCTTTTCGTCAGTCCACGTTCTTAACAGCGCTTACATATGGACCTTTAATTTTGTGGACCTATTTGTCCATGCACCGGTATGGTCTCTTCCACTGGAAGCGCTATAGTGATGATTTTTCTTCCCTGAATTATCATGCACAAAACGACCGCTACCAATTCTTTTCTTGGGGCTTTCTCCCCACTTAAAATTCTTGATGAGAGATTTCCTCTCTACATCCTCTTCCTCCAGTTTGTTTAAGTCCGATTGAGGGATTTTCGGCTTATCCTGGGGTAAGACATCTTTTTGCACTCGCTGCATAGTGGCCATTGTAAAACAGTTAAGTGAAGCTTGTCCGTGAAAAGGGGCTTCCCATTTCATTTGGTCCACTTTATCAAATTTATATTTCTTTTTATTATCAGGCCTAATTTTGCCCCGTGGCGTGTCCAGGTCCTGATCAATGTTCCCACTTGTGGGTGTTCCCTCATGTGCTATGCTACACCTTTCTACAAAATTCTCAATGTCCCATCTTGCCTTGGGCCAATAATAATTGTGAGCCACCTTTTGGATGATGGTACCTATTTTCTCATGGTCCCCATCTGGTTTCACATGTAGGCTCCTTATTAATTCTGCCCTATATCTTTTAGGAAGTACCAGCTGTCCCTGACCTTTGGATCTAGCTCCAGTCTTCCTATACATCAACTTGTTTTTCATGTAAAAATCTCCCTTGCCTGGAGTTGTATGACAAGTTGACAATTTCCTGAAACAAGGCTTGAGGGTCTTATCCCCAGCCTGTGCCTTCCTCATCTCTTCTGGAGTGGTATCTAACAGAATATCCTCCTCCTTTATTGAGGTCGACCTGACCTGAAGGGTGGCCATATACACAGATTTCCTTCTACAACGGTCAGTGTCATGATTGTCCATCTGACAATTTTTACACCACCTTTTCCCTTGGTTGAAAGATTTTCTTTCATCATATTTCCTTTCTTCGAATTGTGGGGTTTTATTTTTATTGTCATACCGTGGCCTATCAAATTGGTGCTTACCTTTGTTTTGATCTCTGAGATCAAATTTATTAAAGTTCTGTGGTGCCCTAAAATTATCCACCTGTTTCTTTTTGTTACCTGATACCTCTGCCTGAGCTGCTTGATACCTTTCTGCAACATTTAGCAACTCACCCAGCCTCTCTGCACCTTGTTCCATAAGAAACTTTCTCAGGTCTGGAGCCATGGACTCTCTTAATTGTTCTATAAGGACCATTTCCTTAAGATCTTGGGTTTTTCCCAGAGAAGTCCATTTCTCCAAGTATGTCTCTATCCGTGCAGAGAGCTGGTGATAGGTTTCACCTGACAGTAGTTTAGCATTCCTAAATTTCTTCCTATAAAATTCTGCGTTCTTTTCATATCTTAACAAAAGAGCCTGCTTTAGCATGTCATAATTTTCCTGATCACCTCTGCTCATTTTGGCAAAAACTTCATAAGCTGCCCCACGAAGCCCTTGAGATAACTTTAAGCTCCACCTTTCTCTCTCTAACCCATATGTGGTAGCTAATAGTTCATATCTATTTAGATAGCTCTCAATATCATCGTCTTTCTCAACAAAATGATCTAAATGAAAGTTCATAGCTGAGGTTGAGGCTCCCTGACTAGCAGTGGCATCAGAGGTAAAGGGACTGGCACCATTTTCAGGAGCATGGCCTTGAAACTCAAACTCCCTTAGTCGTAACTCATGTTCCCTTTGTAATCTCTTCTCCTCCTTTTCTGCTTCCCTCTCTGCAGCTAATCTCTTGTCTTCCCTTTCAGCAGCTAATCTTTTTTCCTCGGCTTCCCTCTCTGCAGCTAATCTCTTGTCTTCCCTTTCTGCAGCTAATTTCTTCTCTTCCCTTTCTGCAGCTAATTTCTTCTCTTCCCTTTCAGCCTCCAATTTCTTAGCCTCAGCCTCAATCTGCAACCTCTTAATTTCTTTTTCAGCCTCTATTCTCTTATCTTCGGCCAATCTTTCAGATTCTAATTTTCTTTCGGCCTCTTTTTCTAATCTTCTTTCTTCCCGCTCAATATATTTGTCACATTCAGCAGTGACATAAGCAATCATAATTTGCCCGTCCATTCCTAACTCTTTTGCAGTCTGTACAGCAGCAGATCGAAATTTGGCCAGGTCCGCCATTGTCTACCAGGTAAATGTCTAAAATATTTAACTAAACAATTTTATCTATGACTAATTAACTCAGGACAATACAGGCACTGAGAGCTCAACCTTATTTATTTCCACCCAAGGATACCTTTTAATTCTTATATTTCCCAATATATATACTAGGAGAAAGTTCAATATCCCGGACGAGCCCCCAATATATGTGGTAAAGTGGGATGTTATAAATATTTATAGGGGACTTAGTGTACTGACTGAGATCAGCTGTGAAGGTATCTGTATCTAATAAGTGTAGTGTATTACAGATAACCTTACTTGCTACCACATATTACCTCAGTCAGAATTATTCTGGAATATTGTGATGACTACGTTAAATGTCTAGGGTTATGTAAATGATGAAGTGTAAGTCACAACAACAACAGACAGATAAACAATTTAATTTATTTCACAACACTTTACAACACTGTGACAATCACACACATGTAACACTCTATAAGACCATCTTAACTAAGTCAGTTTTAAAAAAGTCAATTATATATATATATAATTGACTTTTTTACATAGAGATATCCTGATTCAGCTACACAGTGAACCAGGAATCACAATCCAATATAATTACAAATAGTATGTACACAGTTTATCAATATAATCTTGGTATTGACATAGCTTATATTTCTTATCTTATGTGTGTAAGTTGTGAAGTAGTAATATGAGTTAATACTGGTTTTGTTTTTCAAGCTAGAGTGTTGTTTGTCATCATGACTTCAAGTGTTTGATCATTGGGAAAAGTTCACAGTTCCTGTCAATTTAAACAGTTTTTAGTCTTTCTTTATTTACTGTCAGTTCAGGGGGGGGGGGGGGGGGGGCACATAATGTTGAGCTCCTTGGCCACACTTTCTTAACTTTCGTGATGACTGCAGTAAAAGACTCCTCTGCTCGATTACTTCAATGAGTTCTGGAGCCACCTCACTGGTCACTATCTGGACCCAGTAGTATGCTGTCAGCCTCAGGATTCAGTAACTCAGGCCAAATGCTGCCTCAATGACTTTTGACCACCGTCCCACAATTCATTGGAAATAATAAACAGTTTCGTTGACTGGCAATGCTAGCTTCATCTGGAACAAATTCCGTATACTGCCTCGTGTTACTACGCCTCTGCCCAGCTTTTTTTTAGAAAATAATATGTCACTGTTTGGCAATCAAATGCTAGTCAGGTTGGAGCAATATTTAGGTTTTTTTTTCTTTTGCCACTGAACTACACACATATACAGACACAAATCATCAATTCACATTCAATTTTCATTAAAAGATATCAAATATTTCAAGCTTACCACAATTCATTGGAAATAATAAACAGTTTCGTTGACTGGCAATGAATAGGCACAAATTCCGATCTGCCTCGTGTCCCAGGCTTTTATTTTAGAAAAAATATGCACTGGTGCTCAACGCACTGTTCTTAGTAGGTTTATTACAAGATGTGGCCCGGAACAGACGCCCTGAATTGAGTATATTGGCAGACCTAACCAATCATGCCATGTTTACCCATCTTTTCAAAAATGTACCCCTTCTATTCGTTTCCCATAACAACAAAAACTAGTATTTGCAGTCCAACTAATCGTTTTTAGTCTTACATCTCATTCCCGCCAATCAAATAGGAGTTACCATGGTAGGCTATTTCCGTAACGTAATGTTTTTCAAACACGTTATAAAAAAATTTTATGAGCAGAAATGATTCCATGCTGTCAGGCACCCTCACTATTTTATTTTGGCCATAATTATTTTATTAATAGACTAAAGGCATAACACATAACATATTCTTGGTTAGCAAGTCCTGCCGTACAATAATATATAAGTTAAAGCGAGCTACATGGCGGCGTTCAAAATATGTGTTTTCCAAAGATAGTCGTATATTTGTTTTTTACCACGCGTTCACTTCTTTGTCATAGGGTGTCTTCTGTACTTTCAGGAGCTTAGATGTAATTCAGTAGAATTTCATATTTCCTAATAAGCATTTTTCATGTTTTTAAACCTGATTCTTGTAGTAGTAGTGTTTTTTATCACTGACTATTTGAAAAAAAAAACTAGTGCTTGTGGCCTTACACGCGGGATGGTAGTAATTGTGTATCGCGCGACTGTGGTAGTATTGCCTGCATTTCGGCTTTCAGCCCCTCCCTTCTTTCTATCCTAATTCCATCTGTCCATTCGTTTTTGGTAACATAGTGTATAAAATGATATGAATGGAATTTTAAATCTAGGTCAGCTGCGTATCTCAAGGTTTTTCTTAGAACTGCAGTACCCGTTTTATCGTAGAAAGCGTGTATGCTGCAGTAGGCTTTTACTATCAACGTGAAACGTTACAATTTGCAGACGCAGGAGAAAACAAGGGGGATTTCGAGTACAGTCATTGTGACAGCACTGTTCTTTACCATTCTTCTTTCCTTTTATTAATTTTATTTGTTAGGCTTTACATTTACGTTTTAATTTATATATGTGGATTAGAATTTCTCACGACAGTTGGCCACTGGGCACACCTAGGTAATTGATGGTAATATATATTGTTGATTAATACAGATAGTTGATTAAATAAATAGATTATTAAATTACAAAATGCTTACGTTAGACCATTTTGTTAAAATTGGCAAAGATTTTGGAAAACGAGGAGAAGTTCTAGAAGCATATGCAGTGGCGGAATTTGCGAAATATGAGGCAAAGGAACTTGAGAGAAGAGCTGAATTGAAGCGCGAAGAAGAAGAACAGAAAGCCATAGCTAAACAGGAGGAACTTGAGAGAAAAGCTGAATTGAAGCGTCAAGAAGAAGAACTTGAGGCAAAAGAAGCAAGAAGGATAGCAAAACAGGAAAGGGAAGAGATTGAGAAAGAAAACAGAATAAGAGAAATAGAGGAAAATAAAAGGAAGCAAGATGAAATTGTACGGCAACAAGAAATGGAATTACAACGTCTTAAGTTGGAAACAGCGAAATTACATGCACAAACTGCTACTGTTAGCCATAGTGATAATTCCCAAAATATGTCTGCACCTAACCAAACTAGAAGCAATTATCACTTTAAATTACCGACATTCAGATTGAATGTTGATGATTTATCGGCCTGGCTTTTACGTTTCGAGAAAATTTGTGAGGTTAATAAATTAGATAAAACTACATGGGTACTAAAACTTAGTGAATTTTTAGATGGTGCACCTGCAAGCGCAGTTCAAAATGTTGATCCAATATAAGTTGGGAGAACAGGTCCTGGAGCAGGTCGACCACTTTAAATATCTCGGAGCTATTATAGACCGAAAGGGAGGCATCAAAGAAGAGTTGGCCACTCGAAAAGCAGCGGCTGGGAGACTTTTTCAGGCCATAAATCGTGGATTCCTCAGCAAGAAAGAGGTTGGTAAGAAAACGAAGATGGCTGTATACCGCTCCACCTATGTCCCAGTCTTGACATATGGATGCGAGTCGTGGGCAATGACTACAACCCACAAAAGCCAGATCCAAACCTCAGAAATGAGGTATCTGAGGAAAGTGGTGGAAGTAACAAGAAGAGACATGGTCCGCAACCAGACGATCCGTCAAGGGCTAAAATCCCGTCCGCTGCAGACCCAAGTAGAACAGGCCCAACTAAGATGGTTTGGCCATGTCTGCAGAATGGGGAGAAGATCGGCTACCACGACAAGCATGGGAAACAAAGAGCCAAGTATCCAGACCCCGAGGACGACCCAGAGTCCGCTGGGAGGACAACATTAGACAATCTTTGAAGGACCGAGGACTAGAATGGAACCAGGCCAGGAAGAAGACAGCTGATAGAATGGTCTGGCGCTCTCTCTTCCAAACCTCTACACCTCACGGTAGAAGGGGAACGACTAAGTAAGTAAGATCCAACAATAGCTGGAGATTATGATGCCATTAAGGCTTTATTACTGCGTCGATTTCATTTGGACGAGGAGGGATGTAGGATTAAATTTAAAACTCTCCTGCCAGAATCAAATAAAGACTTTACAGGGTTCGTTGCGAATATACGCAATACATTCAACAGGTGGGTCGAACTTGCTGGTGTGGAAAAATCTTATGACAAGTTGGTTGATTTAATCCTTAGGGATAAGGTCTTATCTTCTGTAAGTTCACCATTCTTTTCGTTCTTACAGGAACGTAAACCTTCGACTTTAGAGGAACTAGAAAAAATGGTATTAAATTACTGCACTGCTCATCCCAGTAGTAGCATATCCAATACACAAGTAAGGGAACCACTTCCAGTTGCCTCCAACATGGCATATCATGGTTTTGAAAGATCAAGAGCTCAGAGCCTTGACAGAAATTTCTCAAATAGAAGAAATAATTACAATGATTATCAAGGACTAAACAATTCTTACAATAATGGGAATTTTAACCGGGGTAGACCACAGTTTAGAAACCAGTCATCAAATTGGAATAAATCATTTAATGGTAATGCCAACCATAATAATAACAAGTGGCATAATAATGGTAATAACAATTACAGACCAAGAAATAAGAGTTTTAATGGCAGAGGTAATAATAATACTAATGATCATTCAGGTAGTCATAACAGACAACGTCCTACCTCCAGAAATCAAAATAAATTTGATCATACTGCAGGGGCAGCATTGACTAACAATGCAACCCCAATTGTTCACAATAGTGATATTCCAACGCATTCATCTTCGTCATGTTGTGTTATTGATAATAATGTGGCAAATGTTTGTCCACAATGCCATTCTATTTTTCAGAAGTCCAGCCAATTGCCTATGAGAATTACACAGACTATTCCTGCAATTAGTCTCACTGCAAATGATGGAACTGGGACACTGATTTTTAATAAAGGACTGTTCAATGGAAACATAATTTCAGTTTTAAGAGACTCTGGTTCAACCACGATCGGCATCCGGCAATCACTAGTACATCCTCGCTATGCTACTAATGAGTTTGTACGTTGCATAACTTTTGGTGGGACCATTGAATATTATCCCACAGCAATAATTGACATTAACACCCCATTTTTTCAGGTGAAGTTAAAGTATGCTTACTTCAGAGTCCTATTGCTGATCTCACAATCGGACGTATCCACGGCAGCAAGGACTGCACACCTGAGGAAATCTCAGAATGGGAATGAGTTAACTTGGCTACGGCCAATGCTGTAACAACACGAGCTCAGGCTCAGGAATTAATAAAAGAGAATACTCCAAGTATCAAAGTGGATGATTGTACTGACAATGAACCTAAATCAGTAATTGACAGAGACACGTTTGCTCTCAAACAAAGGGAAGATAATTCTTTAAAAATTTTTTTTACATTGGTAAACAAGTACGATGACATTGCTGTCAACAATAAGGTTAAACACTGGTTCACTATAAAAAACGGTATCTTACTTAGAAATTGTATGGACCAGGATAAATTGAAACAACAAGTTATGGTACCATCTCCTTTACGAACATACATATTACGGCATGCACATGACTCCCAATGCGCGGGTCATATGGGCTACACTCGCACACGGTCTCGAGTGTTGTCATCTTTTTTCTGGCCTGGACTATCACGAGACGTATCATCGTATGTACGTTCCTGTGTAACTTGCCAGGAAGTCAAGTCTCGTGGAGCGTTTCATAATGCTCCCATTCAGGCATGTGATATATCGGTTCGGCCTTTTGATAAAATGGCAATGGACATTATTGGTCCACTTCTACCAACTGCAAGAGGTCACAGATATATATTAACGTGTATCGACTTATGTACACGATGACCAGAGGCCATACCTCTTAAAAACATAACCACATCGGACATAGCTGATGCTTTGTTCTTAATATTTTCTAGAATTGGGTTCCCAAGTAAACTACTTTCGGATCATGGGCCCCAATTTGTGTCTGACGCAATGAAAGAGGTTATGAGAATTCTTAAGATAGAGAGAAATTTCAGTAGTGTGTACCATCCCATGAGTAATGGCGCAGTTGAGAGACTCAACCGCACCATTAAACAGTTATTGCATAAAGTTACAGTTGATAACCCTCAAGACTGGGACAGGGCTATCCCAGCAGTTTTGTTTGAGTACAGAGAGGTTCCGAATGAACAAACCGGTTTCTCTCCGTTCGAGTTAGTGTTTGGTGCTCCACCAAGAGGTCCCATGGGACTGATCAAAGACTTACTACTCGACTCTAAGATGACTCAGGAAACCCAGTCATCTTATGAATACGTTATTAATTTACGTAGACAAATCATAGATGCTTGTCAAAGAGCTACAGCTTCCTCAGAAGCAGCAAAAGATAAGTCTAGACAGTTCCAAAATAAAAATAGACGATTACGCCAGTTATTTCCTGGTGACGAAGCTTTCGTTTTACTTCCAAAAAAAGACAATAGACTGTTAATCACTTGGAACGGTCCATATAAGGTTGTAGACAGAATTTCTGACGTCGACTACGTACTAGACATTAAAGGTCAGAAAAAAATTTACCACATGAACATGCTGAAAGAGTTCTTCACTCGTCCTCAACATCTACAATCTATTTTTCAGGAGTTAGACAATCAAGTTACTGGTTCTTGCCAATATTCTAATCTTTCGGTGATTCAGGAAGAGGAATCATCATTTCCTGAAATCCAAATGTCATTTCCTATACCTGAATTACAATCTTCTGAATCATGGAGAGATGTCACTGTTTCTTCGTCATTAACATCTCAAGAACATACTACAGTTTGTAAAATCTTAGAGACATATTCTGATGTCTTGACTGATATACCGGGTCGTACATCAGTCATTTCTCATGACATTATACTGAAGGACGACACACCTATCAAACTCCGTCATTATTCAGTTCCTATTCACTATCAAGATAAAACTTCACAGGAACTTAATCAGATGTTAGCATTACGAATAATAGAAAACAGTAACTGACCGTTTTCATCACCGTTAGTTATCGTTAGAAAAAAAGACAATAATATACGTCTTTGCGTCGACTACAGAAAACTTAATGCACAGACTGTCGCAGACAGTGAACCTCACCCTCTTATTGACGACCTACTTACTCGTCTTTCTACAGCAACATATTTTACAAAAATCGATTTAACCAAGGGATATTGGCAGATTCCCTTAACAGAACAAGCCAAATACTATACAGCATTCTCGACTCCACAAGGTCTTTACCAGTGGAATGTGATGCCTTTTGGGCTAATGAATGCTCCAGCCACGTTCATTCGCATGATGCGAAAAATTTTGGCGGATAGATCGGACATTATCACATATATTGATGATATTTGTCTATTTAGTCCTTCATTTGATGAACACATGTTAGGATTAACTTCAGTATTAGAGATTTTAAGATCTAACAACTTAACAGCTAGACCAAGTAAAATGCAAATAGCTTTACACGAGATAACTTTTCTGGGACATATAATAGGGTCTGGATGTATCAAAACCATTCCCCACAATGTATCAAAAATTTTGAAGTTAACAGTCCCACAAAATAAGAAACAAGTTCGAAGTCTACTGGGTCTTGTCCAGTATTATAGCAGATTTGTTCCCAATTTGTCTTCAATCACTGCTGTCTTGTCTTCACTATTGCAAAAAGACAAACCAAATAAAATTACGTGGACAACAGATTGTGACAGAACATTTAATAACATTTTGACAATCTTCTCTAGGCCACCAATTTTACGGTTGCCAGATATTCACAAAAAATTCTTTCTTCGAACAGATGCCAGTAATTACGGTATCGGAGCTTGCCTACTGCAATATCACAACGATATTCTTCATCCGACCATGTATATTTCAAGAAAACTGAAATCGCCTGAAACAAAATACTCCACTGTTGACAGGGAGTTACTGGCCGTTGTTTGGGCAATCACAAGGTTGGAGAAATTCTTGTTGGGAGCGCCTTTTACCATTCAAACAGACCAGCGGGCGGTTGCTTCATTACGACGCTCAAACCACAAAAGCCCCAAACTCGCCAGATTTGCGATTCTTCTTCAGCCGTATGACTTTGTCATCGAAGCTATACCCGGAAAAGAAAACATTCTAGCGGATGCTCTGTCCAGACACCCAACGGAAGTCGAAGACGAATTGTCTACAAGTTAAAAGATTAATGTCTAAACAAGAGCGACTTTGGAACTCTAACTGATTCCTGCTACAAAATTGATATGAACCACTTCTATATGGACACATTACAAATAATTCGAAATCAATCAATCAAGATAAACAGTTTTCGAAAGAATATTCGGATAGCAAGAGACTTATTTCGATGATCTTTTTCTAACGTTTGGACTTTGGATAGTGTCCAATCTTTATACAACTCATAACAGAATGACCGGAAATATGATATGAATCCAAGCTGGACATATAACGTTATTAACATAAATTGACTAATTCAACACGATGAAAATGTACACTCGATCGAGAACAAATAATAGTTGAACATTGTGAAACTTACTCCAATGAAACTTTCTCAAATAAAACTTTCAAAGGACATAACGACGACTGGATCTTCGTGTCCTACATTATTAAGTTTAATAACTTATTAAGTTAATAAAGAATATAATAAAAATTGAAGTGTGATTAAAAAAAGAAGAAAATGGTATCAAAAGAAAGAAATGATGAAAAAGAAAAAAATCACACAAGCAAATACTCTAAATATTTTATGTATAAATTAGATAGGTTTAGTTAAGATGTTCACATGTAATTTATTAATATGTTATTTTCTTTAATTATATCATTAAGTTAATTATGTTGTAATTACATGACACTAATAATTCATTGTAAACACACATAACTAAACTAATTTATATTTTATTTTATTTTCTCTTTCTTTACTTTATTTGTCCTTACTTCTTATGTCTTTATTATGACATTAGCTATTAGTTTCCTTAATTAGATGTTAATTATTTAATACATTACATACTTACTATCACAAATTAGTTTAATTTTAATTAGTTAGAATAATTTTCTCTACTTAACACTTCATTACTCACTCACAACAGTCTTCCATAGTTAATAGCTAATTATTAGCGACAGTTGACATACCTTTGTTTAATATAATAATGTTATATGACATGTATTATCGACATGACCACGACACTGTTCCAGACAAGAACATCGTAGGCCATATGTCGGGTTTTTATTAAATTTTTCATATAATTGAGTAAGTTAGTAAAAAAATCTATCTAATAGATTTTTTTCCCCCACGGCGGGAAGGGAATATTGTTACGGTAGTTTTATTGATGGCGTTTGCTAGAAATTGGCAGTGCGCATGATTAGCGTCAATGGAATTAATATAAATTGATCTTTATACTTTACGGGGTTATGAACGCGAAATGCACGGTCAAGTCGTGACGTGTAAGCGTCGATATGGTCACGCTCGGTGACTAGGTTACCGTACCCTTTTTGTATTGACCGTCAAGTAGTGAAGACGGATATTTTCTTACTCTTCCAAGGTTGTGCAAGATGTTACTGCACATATATATATATTTTAGTCAAGTATGGACACGGGTCAGTCCATGGTAATTAAGGAAGAGAAATGATTAAGTAATTGATTCAGTCTCGTCAGGACACATGCGCTCACTACCGGTTGTCTAAAACCCAGCAGCGCGAGTATATAGCCATGATGTTCGTTTGACAGTTTGTTCAAGTACGACATGGACCCATAATATGATGTTTGCAAGTATTTCATTTATCACGTATGCTTACTATGATCTATATTAACTAATGTCGTCAAGTATGTTTGTCTTACGTAAATAAACTGTTTTCCTCGTGGACTCAAATAAGATGGACTTATCAAGTTGATCATTGAGAGATTCACTTGTTGGCTACACTTACCACGCATTCGCATATCAGATAATTAAAGCACGATTGTTACTAATGAATGAGAACCAGAACACTCAAGTCATGAACATAGATTATAAACATTCCTTATTAATCAATATTCAACGGTCTTCAGCAACTTCCATGACATTCTGATCACAGACCATATGCTAACCGGATCGTCTGTATCACTGTCCATCTCTGTTCGATTGCGCCGTCCATCTCTGTTCGATTGCGCCATGCTTAGACTTTTGCCACAGAGCCAAACTCCTGCCGTTGGTGAACACCTCAACTTGAGCATCAAGTAGATAACTCCTGAACTTCTCCGTCATAGCCCATTTTAAACTTAGTAACTCTGGTTTCATGCTACTGTGACAGCACCATTTTGGTCATTTTCTTCTTTGTGCTGCAGCCTAGCGTTCTGACCGCCATTGTAACGTTGGTCATGATCTAAAAATAGAACAATAAAAATGCTGCTAATGGAGTAGCAGCCAATCAGAGAAGAGAAGCGCCCAGGTTGGCCGCGTCAGTTGAAATTCTTTGTCATTCCTATCGCCAGTCGCGGAGAGAGAACAAGCTGTTGAGATCTAAAGTCTAGTTCAAGCAAGAACATGCCTAGGACTTAAAGTCTACGAACACTGTCTGGGTGTTCGGTAGAATTAAATGTTGTTCTACATAAGGTTTTGTCTTGCTTGAAGTGCTAAGTCTGCTGCTGAGAGGGTTGCAAACAACCAATAATTACAACCCCTGGCAAACGATCCTTAAATAAATTTTCTAAGTGCATGGGTGTGAGGTAGCCACGTCGACATAAGTTCGCCTCAACAACACCTAGCCCCTGTCACACTACTTTTGGCATTTTTCTCTGATGGTCGCAGAGTGCGTCTGGCATATCCTAGCACTCTTTTCTTGCCATCTTGCACTTGATAGTACAGCACCCAGTCCCTGGTATGAGGCATCCACTTCTAATATAAATGGCAAAGAAAAGTCTGGGAAACCAAGAAGAGGAGTAGATGTTAGCATAGCTTTCAATTGCTTAAAAGCATCATCACATTCTTGGGTCCACAGTTCTCCTACGTCAGTTTTCTTGGACCTCCGTTTACCCTGTGTATCTTGGCTTTCATTTAACTGAGCTACCAGTTCATGCAGTGGTCGTGCTCTTGTGGCAAACCCGGGCACAAACCTAAATGGCTAGACCAAGGAATGCGCGTAGCTCTGTCTGCGTTCTGGGTATTGATGCCTCTTTGATAACCTGTATCTTGTCCTCCATTGCTCCAATGCCCTTTTCAAATACCGCATGACCCAAAAATTTCACTTTTGGCTTGCAGAAACGGCATTTAGCCCCATTCAACTTCAGACCTAGTAGCTGCAACCGCTGGAACAACTTTTTCAAGCCGCTGCAGATGTTCTGTAAAGCCAGTTGAGTACACAAGAATGTCGTCTAGATAAACTAGAAACAGCTGGAACATCATATCGTGCATGGAACTTGTCAGAATAGGTTGTATGTATCTAATGGTACACAGCTCACACACAGAGCACACCGGGCTACTTGTGCGGTGTGAACAAACCCCTCTACTCTTACTAAGGATTTAAGGCACACTCACACTATACACTTCGCTCGCTGTCTCAAAGGTATGACCACAGTACACAGTAGCTGACATGAATAATCCAATAACACCTAAATCAGGCAATAACCCTTTAATAAGTACGGTGCACACATATGAGCCACACACGGCTAACAATACACATGAAATGCAATACACAATGTAATGAAAATGCCAAACTACTTGCCAAAATCACCAGCTCAACATAATAGCAAAACAGTCACCGACATAATCTAACCAGCGACTACAGAATGACTATCGCTCACAGGCGACGTCCAATACTGAAACAAGGCAATACCTAATTGCAAGATTCTACCGTAAATAATATCCAGGAAAGAACCTCCAGAAATCACATCACCCTTCTAGTAATCTAACAATAATCCTGAACACCTGAAACAATCGGCAAGCAATGAACAAGAATGGCATTAATGTAATCCCAGCAAAACCGCTGACAAAGGGAACAAGCGTCCGTACAGGACCGCTGACATCTCCTAGACTGAATCGCGCCAAAAAAAACTACATCCTCTTCCGTTCTGGCCCGACTCGCCAAACGGGTTTTCTATTCTACGCTGTTGCCACTCTACAGCGTAACCAACTAAATATATTTCGGCGAATATCTCTACTGTGACATCCCCCACCCCCTCCCCCCCCCCCCCCTCTTAAGAAAGAAAACGAAGTTTTTTTCCACCGGAGGAGACACGCCCACCCCCCCCCCCCCCTCTGTAGTAAGAGCGAACAAAATGCCGAGATAGCACCTCCTCATGTAGCTAAAGAATGCCAGAGTTGTCCAATACTATTATCATCCATGCCTTCTCACTCACTAGACTAAATACAAGGAACATGTACAAATCCACACCAGGTACTGGCAGTCGTGAAAAATAACAACGACTGACTAATCCTGGAGTAGTCTAAACACAATGCATGTTACACCAAATCTATATAACTAATTGTCACCAATCAAACAACAAGTCATCGTATCAACAATAATCTCTCATAATATAGCTGTAGGTATAAGATAATATGATATATCTACACATTGAGTACAACTTCATAGATATTGCCTTTATGGCAGCATAATAAATATATAGTATACCACAATACATCATCATGAAATACCAATTCTAATAAACATAACCCATTTCTTACATAAATTGTAATAAGTACTCTCTTCAGATGTACCTGTCCCATAGACTATAAATATCCAACCAACTTCACAACCTGGACAAGACATCTGCTACCACATTATATACACCCTGAATTGGTAAAATAGTAAAGTTGAATTGCTGTAGCAATAATGCCCAGCGTGTCAATTTAGCACTGGTGGATTTAGCCGACTGCAAAAATAGCAGTGGTTTGTGATCTGTTTGGAGGAAAAAAAATGCGCCCCCAACAGATATCGTGCCAACTTAGACACCGCCCAGATAATCGCAAGGCACTCTCTCTCGATCGTGGGGTATCTGGTTTCTGCTGGCAACAGCTTACGACTGACATATCTTGTAAAGCATGACATATAAATTACAGAACAAGGCATAATCAAGTATCAATATGACCCTTAAATATTACGAGACCATCATATTACATAGGTCTCTGATAACTGCACGCCAGGCCTGCCTACAGTGCGCCTGCCTACAGTGTGCCTGCCTACAGCACACCTGCTTACAGCATGCCTGCCCACAGCGCACTTGACTACAGCGTGCCTGTATGGCATCATGCCACATTAATACAAAATACGACATAGCATAATACAGCATAACTACTCTGTAAAAGTCTACAAAATACACATATTCATATCCACATCGAACTGGGGGCGTGGGTCAAACTCTAAGGTTTGGTTCGCATCAACCGAAACACCTCACTGAACATGAACCTGAAATCTAACCCTAGCTATTGCTGGACTATTAGCAGATGATTCTGAAGCAAGGACATATGCTTCAGCCTAACTGCCTTATGCGTACCCCAACTATTCGCAAAAGTCACCCACGCCATTTTGGTATTGTCGCGCAGTGACAATACCTCTACAAATCTCACCGGCGCGACCTCATCAAACACCCTTCTGAGTATGCGCCAACTTGCTTTCAGGGGGATGTTACGCACCCAAACTGTGCGATCACTAGCTTTCGGACCCTCGTATAAGTTCCTACTGCTTCTACTCATGTCACCCATGGCCTTGTGCACTCCCTGTACATTGCCGACGATTAAATCGGCAATCGGATCCTCAAGGACGAACGCGTTCACTCTACCCTTGAGGAACGGAGTGTTTACCTTAATACTCGCCTGGGGGTAAGACTCCACTTTGCCCCCGAACGTGGTGCACTTTACCGTTTTGCCTGTAAGACAGGAGTCGTCGATGCACGATCGACGCACCCCAATTGTGGTGCAACCAGTGTCCCGCAACACCCGGACTGGTCTATTCTCCACCTTGCCTTCGTGGAGGATCACCTTGCCAGTCTCATGAACTGCCAATAGGCATGGTGCCGCATGCCCGCATTGAAGCACTACCCTCTCGTTCGCGTGAAACAGAGGGCGACACCCGGCACAGTCCTCACTATTAATTGTGTCCAACACAAACGCGGAATTCGCGTGTTCAATCGGGGTGGGACACCTATCTGCACAATGATTATTGCCACCACAAATGGAACACATGCGCTCCTTCTTCTTCTCATCGCGTGCACCTTTGCTGGAGCCTTTCGATGACGAAGACCCCGCATCCGAGTCGGAAGATCGACTCTCTGAGGAACCATTCCTCTGCTTGGTATGTTTTGCTTTATACCAAAACCAGTCTTCGTCTCGAGGGTCCTCAAAGCGTACCTGCTTTCGCGTTTGGCGCTCCCCTCTATCGCTATAACTATCATATTGTCGGTTCTGCCACCTCGGCCGACCATTCAGATGAGATCGGAAATTCTCATAGCTACCTCTACGCGGCTGGTAGGGACTGGAGGGCCTCTCATACTTCTGTTCTTGGCCTCTGTCTGACTGATTTCGCCAAGGATGGCGCTGAATTTTGCCGACACTGGCAACTAAGTCTTCTGACAGACCAGACTTCTTAATAGGTTTGCCCGGATGGGCCAGGACATAATGGTGCCCCAATTGGGCCATGGACTCGATGTCCTTTGGTTGACGTTCCTGAAAAAAAGCCACCAACTCACTGGAACACGAGGACAAAATTTTATCCCGTAGCACCAAATCTAGCAAGCCATTAAAGTCCTTTGTTATCCCCTCCATATCAATCCATCTATTCAGCAGAAGTTTGATTTTCGAGATAAAATCCTCGAAGTCTTGGTCTGCACTAGGCATCGCGTTTTTAAAACGCGTCCGGTAGCCGTCAGCAGTCAGGCGGAACCTCCGTAGCAATCTCTCCTTTACTTTGTCGTAATCGGCCCTTTCCTCTACAGGGAGGCTATAAAAAGTCTCCATCGCGGGTGTTACGGTATATGATATTAACGCCGTCTGCTAAAGGTTAGCGGACGTGCAAATGTAAAGGTTAAGACATTTAATATATTGCGATAGATGTTTCAATTATTGAACGCTCCATACACGATCGATTATGACGTGTCTAGCGTTGTTTGGGTCACAGTCGGTAACTAGGAGACGCTACCCTTTGTTACTTGACCGCCAAGCTGAATAGCTGCGTTTTGTTAACCTTCCAATTCAATGGCATGATATAGCCGTTTATATGTGCATTTATGATGGACCAGGGTCAGTCCTAGAACTCTACATGAGAGGAAACTTATGGAGGTTAGTGATTAACTAAATCCTTGGAAGGAGAAAGATAATCGTCTACTTTATACGAAGTAATTAGACTCACAGTCTCACTGTCGGCAGGTAGCCATTCTATCTGCGCGTGCATATAGCTGTGATGTTCTGACGACAATTACTGCATTGTATCCTTAAACGGACATTGACATGTAAAACAGCAGTCTACGCTATTGATTGATTGATGCATGTACCTCATGTGTGAATTGAACTGTTTATGTATGTGTGTAATCCATATTAAATTGTGAAGGACTCGAACCGGAGGCATTATTCGTTGAATCACGTTACACCATTCAACCATTATGAATTATGTATTTTATATCAAGTTGCTGAGTTAATAAGATGAAGAGTTGGTTACATCTTGATGCCAAGTTCAGGCATTACGACAAACCAAAGGTGAGGTTCACCCCATTCGCGTACGAATATTAGCACGATCAGAATTCAAGCAACACAACCAGTAACCACACACGAAAGTCCTTCAACAAAAGTGGCGGCCGAATGCGGGGAACGACAGAAAAAAGAAACAAACTTCTGTTCCTTACGCACATGTTAACCACAAATATTTACGATCAATTTTCGATCACATGATCCAGTCGAAGATGACGCAGTACTCATTATAATGCCTAACAACGTGACGTCACCGAAAGTCGTGTAGGTGAACTGTCGGAGAAACCAAAGCCGTTTCTAAATCTAACCAGGGGAAACATGAGCCATTGAAGCAAGCACACGATATGGACTACAGGAGCAGACAGTCAAAGGCACAGGCCTAGCCGTCGACGACAACGAGCATCAAGTGAAGCAGCAAATAAAGATAAGTTTAGCTCAATAACTATTGTCGTTAACGTGACAGTGCTAACTGAGTCCATGCCCTCTGCCTACATCGGCATGTTTTTACCTATGTTTAATGTACTTTTTGTTGTTTTAAGGTGTTGTTAACTAGTGGGCGGTAGGGAGAATGAACCGAAATTAGATTCTGTGGCTCTCACGATGCCTGAATTGATTTCGGTCATTTCTTAGGGCAGTTAAACGATTGCACTTTTGGAAGCCCCATTGAGGTTTGCCATTGGACTACCTGTCCAAATCTGCTGTCGTCTGACGATTTGTGTTAGCTGTGCCGTTCCGTAGATAACTGGTGTATTTTATTTGTACTAAGTTCACATTTTTATTCAGTTTTGTATCATGTTCGTTAACTATTTCGTCCAGTCTACTCTTACTATCAATTTATTTTATGATTGTTAAATGTTCGTCCGTTATGAGTCCTGTGATGTCATCATTTTTTGCAGTCATTTTTTTTTTGTTGTGTACTTTGTATATTCAGTTGACCTCGGGTCAATCTTTGACCCTTCGTTTTCCGTGTGACACTTCCGCTTGTTTTATTTAGTTCATAAATTCATTTTTAATTGTGAAAATGTCTTGTTTGCGTCTTGACATTGTTTGTACCCTTTAGTTGCATCATTGTTTTGTTTGTACTCATGATATATATTATATACTACATTAATACTATAACATTATATTCAATAATACACTTGTAATTTAATTTAATTAATTTTTTCTGACATTTAAGGTTAATATGGGACATTGCATAATTATGCAGTGATAGTCCAAGAAATTAGCACTGCAATTTATAAGAGATGCCTAGGGCATAATAATATAATATATATATTGACCAAATAAAATAATCTTATAGTCTACCTTTGAGGTAATAGACCCATTGTATATTATTTAATATACTTTTCTAGTACTAAGAGAGTGACTTAGTACATTGAACAATATAATTACTAGGAATCATACCCAACATTATTGGATATTGAGATTAATTGTGTGATGTAATTACATTATAGTTAACAGATATCATAACTATTTATGATATAGTTATTATTTAGATACAATATTGTTACAAAATATTGTCTATTAGTTGAACTTAGACATAAGAGTTCAGTACTATTGTGATTATTTATATTGAATATTCCTAAGTTGAGTAAGTATAATAATTACTCTGAAGCTACTATTGACTATTTTAATCAGTAATTACCAATAATTACTTACCAGATAAAAGTCAAAATGCTTACTATAGACCATTTCGTTAAAATTGGTAAGGAATATGGTTATAAATCTCAAGAACTTCGTCAGTTTGCTGAGGCAGAACTGGAAAAAAACATAAAGCAGAAATAGAGGAACAAAAGGCTGCATTAAAGAAAGAGGAGGAGGAACGTGAGATGAAGCAAATTGCCAAGGAAAATAGATTAAGAGAGATTGCTCAACGTGAAAGAGAAGAGCAAAGAGCAATTACCAAACAGGAAGAAGAGAATAAATTGAAACGAGAGGAAATTATTTTACAACAAGAAATGGAATTGGCGCGTATTAAATTGGAGACAGCAAGATTACAAGCACAAAGTGCTGATGCAAACCAGAATAATAACGCACAAAATGGATCGTCATCCAGCCAAACTAAACATTTCTACAACTTTAAATTACCCACTCTCAACTTAAACGTGGACGACCTTTCATCGTTCCTGTCACGTTTTGAACAGACCTGCAAAACAAATCATTTGCCTGAAGAGTCATGGGTACTCAAGTTAAATGAATTCTTGGTTGGAGAACCATTGACGGCTTCTCAAAATGCTGACCCATCAATAGCAAATAACTACGGTGCTATTAAGTCCTTGCTTTTACGAAGGTTTCACCTGGACGAGGAACACTGTAGGTTGAAAATTAAGGAAATTTTACCTGAATCTCCAAAAGATTTTGCAGGATTCATTGCGAACATACGCAATACATTTAATAGATGGGTTGAACTGGCAGAAGTCAACAAATCATACGACAAATTAGTTGATTTACTACTACGGGATAAGGTATTATCTTCGGTTAGCCAGCCATTTTTTGCATATTTGCAGGAGCGTAAACCAGGTACTATCGACGAGTTAGAAAAAATTTCTTTAAACTACTGTTCGGCACATCCGAATGCAACCATTTCTAACTCCTCATTAAGAGAACCTCTACCTGTGGCGTCTAATATGGCCTACAATCATAATAACAAACAAAGACATCACAGTGTAGACAGAAGTAGGTTCCAAAGAAATCACAATGTTAACTTTCAGAAGGGACATAATAATGATTTCAACAATAAAAATGAGTTCAACAGAGGTAGATCACGAGATAGAAATTATTCACCTCAAACAAACTACCACAATGGTCAACATAACACTAATTATAATCGATCACATACTCCCAATAATAACAATAACTGGAATGGTAATAATCATGGCTCGAGACATCGAGATAATAGTTACTATAGAGGACGACGAGATAATTCTAACAATTATACTCGGAATCGATCTCATTCTCGGGGATCATCTCATTACAACCATAATACAGGGGCGGCAGTTACAAATAATACTACCCCTATAGCTCAGGTCCCACTTGACAATAATACAACACAGTCTTCTGCTGCATGTTTTGCTATTAATTATAATGTGGCAAATAGTTGCCAACAATGCAATCTTATTTTTCAGAAGGCGAAAGAAACAGTGCTTAACTGCGGACATATTACACCAGAGGTAGGTCTTGCAGTCAACGATGGAACAGGCTTACTAATTTTTAACAGGGGATTAGTTAATGGATCCGTCGTCTCAGTGCTGAGGGATTCAGGATCCACGACGATTGGTATACGTCAGTCGCTGGTACATCCTAGCTGTGCGACAGGAGAATATGTACGCTGCATGACATTTGGTGGAACTATTGAGTTTTACCCCACAGCTATTGTTCATATTAGAACACCCTTTTTCACAGGGAATGTAAAAGTATGTATGCTAAAAAAGCCTATAGCTGATCTGATGGTTGGTCGTATACACGGCAGTAAAGATTGTACTCCAGATGAGATCATAGAATGGGAGAAACATAACCTATGCACTGGAAACGCCGTGACGACTAGAGCGCAGACTCAACTCATGGAGAAATTTAGTGATAATAAGATGGATGCAGACAACCAAGAGGAGTTTGTAGTCAATTCACCTATTGACAGGGAAACATTTGCAACCAAACAAAAAGAGGATAAATCTTTAAAAAAAAATTTTTTAAGCTGGTTGATAAAGTTGACAATTTATCCTCAGGTAATAATAACAAACATTGGTTTGTTATTAAAAATGACATATTGATTAGATGTTTTAATGACAAATCACAAATGAAACAACAAGTTATGGTCCCGTATACTTTTAGACGGTACATTCTTCAACATGCACATGACTCACATTGTGCTGGACATATGGGATATACTCGAACACGATCTCGAGTACTGTCTTCATTCTTTTGGCCAGGAGTGTCAAGAGATATTTCGCAGTATGTACGTTCCTGTACTACATGCCAAGAAGTGAAAGCACGTGGAGCTTTTCACACGGCGCCTATTCAGGCTTGCGATATCTCAGTAAGACCGTTTGACAAGATGGCCATAGATATTATTGGTCCATTGCTACCATCGGCCAGAGGACATAGATTCGTCCTTACGTGCATTGATTTGTGCACACGATGGCCAGAAGCTATCCCATTAAAAACCACCACTACTACAGATGTAGCTGATGCACTACATCTCATCTTTTCTAGAATAGGGTTTCCTAGAAAACTTTTATCAGACCATGGGTCACAGTTCATATCTGACACCATGAAGGAAGTCATGAAAACTTGGAACATTGATAGGAATTTAAGTAGTATTTATCATCCTATGAGTAATGGTGCGGTTGAAAGACTTAACCGTACACTTAAACAACTACTACATAAGGTTACTGCTAAGCACCCTCATGACTGGGACAGAGCACTCCCAGCTGTTCTATTTGCTTATCGGGAGGTACCGCATGAACAAACTGGCTTCTCTCCCTTTGAATTAGTTTTTGGTGCTCCCCCAAGAGGTCCTATGGGACTAATAAAAGACTTATTAATTGACGAGGAGATGACTCAGGACACTCAGTCATCTTACGAGTATGTGATTAATCTTCGGAAGAACATTATTGAGTCTTGCCAGTTGGCAACAGCTTCTTCTGAGGCTGCAAAAGCTAAGGCTCGATCTCTACAAAATAGGTCTCGACGATTACGCCAATTATTCCCAGGCGATGAGGCTTATGTGTTACTTCCTCACAATAACAATAAATTATTGATATCTTGGAATGGTCCTTACAAAGTCATTGATAAAATTTCCGACGTTGATTACGTCTTAGATATCAAGGGACACAAAAAGATATTTCATATTAACATGCTCAAGCAATTTCATACACGTCCTGAACACTTACAGTCAATTTTTCATGAACTAGATGACAACACAGTATCTACTTGTTATTATTCCAACTTATCCGTCATCCAGGAAGAAGAATCTTCTTTTCCTGAGGTACAGTTACCGTTACCGGTACCAGTAGTTCAACCTACTGAATCTTGGCGGGATGTAACCATCTCTTCAACGGTTACACCGCAACAGCGTCTACAGATTGCTAATCTATTACAATCTTATCCAGATGTGTTGACCGACGTCCCGGGTCGCACATCGGCTATCAGTCATGACATTACTCTCAATGATGATACACCTATTCGTGTACATCCCTATTCGGTTCCTTTACATTTCCTTGCTAAAACTACTAAGGAACTTGAACAGATGTTGTCTCTGGGAATCATTGAGACTAGTAATTCGCCATTCTCTTCTCCATTAGTGATTGTCCGGAAGAAGGACAATAACATCAGACTATGTGTTGATTATGGAAAATTAAATGCTAAGACTATAGTTGACAGCGAACCACATCCACTTATCGACGACTTACTGCCACGTCTATCCAACGCAACTATATTTAGTAAGATAGACTTAACTAAAGGTTATTGGCAGATACCACTGACCGAAAAGGCTAAGTACTACACCGCATTTTCCACTCCACAAGGTCTATACCAGTGGAATGTGATGCCTTTTGGGCTTGTTAATGCGCCAGCTACCTTCATTCGCCTGATGCGACAAATTTTATCAGGTAGACCAGACGTTATTACATATATTGACGACATATGCTTGTTTAGTTCGTCGTTTGAGGAACATGTTTCGGGACTTAGATATGTTTTCGACACTCTAAGGAATTATCATCTAACTGCTAAACCTACAAAGGTGCAGATCGCGTGTAATGAGATAACCTTTTTGGGACATATCATTGGATCGGGATATATCCGAACGTTACCTAGTACAGTCTCCAAAAATTCTAAACATAGCAGTTCCTCAGACGAAGAAACAGGTCAGGAGTTTGTTAGGACTTGTTCAATATTACAGTAGATTCATACCAAACTTGTCATCCATCACGGCTGTATTGTCTTCATTGTTAAAAAAAGACATGCCGGTGAAGGTGACATGGACTGGTATATGCAATGAAACTTTCAACAAAATTATAAATTTGTTCTCGCATGAACCAATTTTAAGACTTCCCGATGCTTCCAAAAGATTTTTCTTACGAACAGATGCTAGTAACTACGGCATTGGTGCATGCCTGCTCCAGAACCATGATGGCGTTCTACATCCTACCTTATATATTTCAAGAAAGCTAAAGCCGGCAGAAACAAAGTATTCCACAGTGGACAAGGAACTTTTATCAGTTATATGGGCAATAACTAAACTTGAAAAGTTTTTGCTTGGTGCTCCATTCACCATCCAAACTGACCAACGTGCTGTAGCATCTTTGCGTCGATCTAACCACAAGAGCCAAAAACTCGCCAGATATGCGATCATCCTACAGCCATTTGAATTCTCCATTGAACATATTCCTGGCACTGAAAATATTGTGGCGGATGCGTTGTCACGTAATCCTATTGACGACGAATGATCAACATTGACATTCCTAAAACACGTCAATCATCACTACATTGGATATAACGAAGTATCAACTATAAGGGAACTAACCTTGCCTTCAATTTAATATTTATAAACACTATATGCATCACAGAATTGAACTAAAGACAATCAAGGTATACATATTGACATTGAAACTTCGTCTAACGTCCATACACAATATATGAATATTCGTTGAACAATCATGGAACAATATCTGACGACAAGTCGAACTTATTATCCTATGTGCACTTAATTCTTGGATGCTGGGATAAATGACATTTCTTTCCAACGTAAACGTTTTGAACATTTTTGCCTAAAAGAATTCATCAGGATCAAGACTACGGATGGATCATCATATCCTATACTATAAACTTATATTCGTCACTTATTTTGTCTTTTCTTCTCTCATAACATCGAGTTACATTAGAATCTTAATAATTTAACTCTTAGTTTAATTAATTAATTTAATTTTAATTAGTCAAATTAATTCCTATATGACATACTAATACGACAGACCTTACTTTAATTTAATTCTATCATTCACTATTAACATTGGACATTTTATTTAGTTGATATAATAATATGTATAATATTGATATATAATGTGATTAATGTTAGATGACTATGACAAATAGTTAGTTGACATGACCGCGACACGGTTCTACTCAGAACATCGTCGGCCATATGTCACGATTGTATTAAATTTTTTTTGAAAAATTGTTAAGTCGGATAGATCTTGAAAAAAAATATATCGATTTTTTTTCCCCGGTGTACAGGGAATTGTTACGGTATATGATATTAACGCCGTCTGCTAAAGGTTAGCGGACGTGCAAATGTAAAGGTTAAGACATTTAATATATTGCGATAGATGTTTCAATTATTGAACGCTCCATACACGATCGATTATGACGTGTCTAGCGTTGTTTGGGTCACAGTCGGTAACTAGGAGACGCTACCCTTTGTTACTTGACCGCCAAGCTGAATAGCTGCGTTTTTGTTAACCTTCCAATTCAATGGCATGATATAGCCGTTTATATGTGCATTTATGATGGACCAGGGTCAGTCCTAGAACTCTACATGAGAGGAAACTTATGGAGGTTAGTGATTAACTAAATCCTTGGAAGGAGAAAGATAATCGTCTACTTTATACGAAGTAATTAGACTCACAGTCTCACTGTCGGCAGGTAGCCATTCTATCTGCGCGTGCATATAGCTGTGATGTTCTGACGACAATTACTGCATTGTATCCTTAAACGGACATTGACATGTAAAACAGCAGTCTACGCTATTGATTGATTGATGCATGTACCTCATGTGTGAATTGAACTGTTTATGTATGTGTGTAATCCATATTAAATTGTGAAGGACTCGAACCGGAGGCATTATTCGTTGAATCACGTTACACCATTCAACCATTATGAATTATGTATTTTATATCAAGTTGCTGAGTTAATAAGATGAACAGTTGGTTACATCTTGATGCCAAGTTCAGGCATTACGACAAACCAAAGGTGAGGTTCACCCCATTCGCGTACGAATATTAGCACGATCAGAATTCAAGCAACACAACCAGTAACCACACACGAAAGTCCTTCAACAGCGGGCCCCACTAGCAATGTCGATAAAAGAGATGGCCACTGATCCCTATCAGCCTTATAGGCCACACATTCTGACACAAATCTTTCCAGGAAGAAATCTAAACTATCAATTTTATCATTGACCTAAAAGGACGATGAGCCCCACCAGAAGTTGAGTTCTGACCACTCGTACCCACTTCTAATTTCTTCAATTGTATTTCCTTCTCCATCATTTTCTCTTCCAGAGCTATTCTCATTCTCTCCTTCTCCATCTGTAACTCTTTATCTTCTCTCATCATCTTTTCTTGTAATTCTCTCTCTATCTTCTTTTCTTCCAATTCTCGCTCTATCTTCTTTTCTTGTAATTCTTTATCTTCTTTCATCTTCTTTTCTTGCAACTCTTTATCTTCTTTCATCTTCTTTTCATGCAACTCTTTATCTTCTTTCATCTTCTTTTCTTGCAATTCGAATTTTTTCTGTTTCCACTCGTTTTCTTCTTTCATCTTCCTTTCCTGTAACTCTTTATCTTCTTTCATCTTCCTTTCTTGTAATTCAAATTCTTTTCTTTTTATCTCTAGCTCTTCAGCTCGAGCATATCTTTGAGCATTCTGTTTCTCAATTCTTTCCTTCTCTTCCTTCGCTTCTTTCTCTTTCTTTACCTTCTCCAGAGCTTTTTGATTCTCCACTGAATAAAATTTTGCTTCCGCAAAATCCATGAGTTCTTTCTGGGTGTACCCACATTCTTTCCCAATCTGAATGAAAGCCTGCAGGTCCATGGTGTACACTTAGAATGCTCACTATTATCTCTGGCTATAGATTTTGCTATACAACTACTCAGTCGTATATATTTCACTTAAATCAGCAGATAAATTTCTGCTTACAAAATATGCAGTAATAACCAATAAATATTGTTAACACTACTCCAATATACACATATATATTTATGTATGAAAGTATATAACACCTCACCTCTCACTGTATACACATCATCAACCTTTATCTCTTATAGTATAAATAAAGTCTTGCTGTGCCACTTGGCTACAGTCTCAACACCTTTGAAAATTTGATCTTTCTGACCACTTAGTCTCTATGATATCCTCAACACACTTACAATAGTCGACAGTTGTATAATAACAACTGATGAGACTTCCTGATACCTTGACACCCCTATATCAACTTAGTCCAAAAATCAGGTTTTACTTCAAAGTCTGTTACTGGCACCCACACTTGTGCTATATTCGAATAACACTTCACTTATTACTAAACTCTATAGTCTCTGTTATGCAAGTACTACCTATGGCAAAATGAGCACAACACAGATGAAAGAAACGCATACATCACATTACGAAAACAAAGTTCCAGTCACGAGGAAATAGATGATAGAACACGAAGAGAAGAGGAAGATTAATATCTACAATGCATGACTGAGCACGAACGAAAACAAGGGATACATGTAAACGTATTTACAAGATAGTAAGATGAGACAAGAGAAAACACCATTTAAACACCACAAAAGAATTACTAAATGTACACGACACTATAAATACACACACTACAAACACAGCTAATACCAACAGGGCTTGGAATGTTAAGCAGGGCAGTCGCAGGAAATTCCCTCTGCCAGACTCCACCACAAAACAAACACAGCCACACCCTAAAAGAATCGGTCTAATCCAATCTTTTCCCACGAAACGCCAAGAATAGATTAGGCTCATCACCCTACCTCCTTTGGACACACCACACACTATAACACCAAAGACTCCACGAAAACCACACTCAACAATGAGGTGCTGGAAGCTATCTCTTCCACCAAGCACTATCTTCACTTCAGTGAAAGAAAACTAAGTAAAGTATCAGTAAAATTATATTATAATGTATTCAAAATATACAATCCAAATATTTCCTGACTACAAAGAAAACACAGAAAAATCAGATTTAACTAACCATTAACATACCTACATACAGACTAAGTCCTACTCGTAAAATAAGGAAAAGACAACAATAGGAAAGAAAACAATAACAAAACCAAGAAGTAAATAAAGAAGCAGCACTATATTAGAATACAGATTAAGCTAAATGATAACTAATAACAGATAGAAGGACAGACAAGGAAATTAAATTCACAGAAAAAAACAAGAAAAAATCAATATAATATATACTACAAAAGCAGACAAACAATAACTTATCTGAAGTATGGAGAATCCTGAGCACTGACGATGAATGATGATCACAGAACAAACGAAACTGGACAACGTAAAATCCACAAGAAACTCAGTCCAGGAAACAGTTTACTATGCAAGTCTGAGTGTCAAATACTTTCCTCGATGAATATTCTGTTATCTACGGTGCTCACACAGCACTGTTCATAATACGCACTGCAACATCTACTTCTACAAAGATCAGCTGCCCCGCTGCTATCAACGGTCTATACGTCGAAAAGAAACATAAGTAAGTTCCTTGGCACTGTTCTATATATGTGTTATAGCAAAAGTTAATCACACAATATCTACACTTCCCGGATCACAGCAGCTTACACGGTGACATCCACTGGACCCGCCTGGTAGGTCGGCAGGGCACAAAACACAAAAGAATTCGCCCCTGGTCAGGCACTTCTGCGTTGTCGGGCAACGTCACTGGCGTCGGCTTAGGAAGGTCACGTCAGAGACTTTCACCCCTGGGTGGGAACATCTTAGTAGCAGAAACAAGACCAGCAGTCCCACACGATGGCCATGGGTACCAACCACATTAAACAACCTCCTATCAACTATACTTACTTACTTACTTACTTACTTACTTAGTCGTTCCCCTTCTACCGTGAAGTGTAGAGGTTTGAAAGAGAGAGCGCCAGATTATCCTATCGGCTGTCTTCCTCCTGGCCTGGTTCCATTCTAGTCCTCGATCCTTCAAAGATTGTCTAATGTTGTCCTCCCAGCGGACTCTGGGTCGTCCTCGGGGTCTGGATCCTTGGCTCTTTGTTTCCCATGCTTGTCGTGGTATCCGATCTTCTCCCATTCTGCAGACATGGCCAAACCATCTTAATTAGGACTGTTCTACTTGGGTCTGCAGGGGGTAGGATTTAAGGCCTTGACGTATTGTCTGGTTGCGTACCATGTCTCTTCTTGTTACTTCAACCACCTTCCTCAGACACCTCACCCCTGAGGTTTGGACCTGGCCCTTATGGGTTGCAGTCACCGCCCACGACTCGCATCCGTATGTCAAGACTGGGACACAGGTGGAGCGGCACACAGCCATCCTCGCCTTCCCACCAACCTCTCTCCCGCTGAGGAATCCTCGATCTATGGCCCGAAAAAGTCTCCCAGCCGCTGCCCCCCAAGTGGCCAACTCTTCCCTGACGCCTCCCCCTCGGTCCATAACAGCTCCGAGGTATTCAAAGTGGTCGACCCGCTCCAGGACCTGCTCTCCCAGCCCAATCCGATGTCTCCCTCCTCCCGTGATATCACCATGGATTTTGCCCCAGAGCCGCTTATGACCATCCCTCTCCTCCCCAGCCCCTCCCTCCAGACCTGCAAGCTGGACTGGAGATGTGCCTCTATTCAGCAACCAGGGCAACATCATCAGCAAACGCCAGCTCCAAAATACAGACCCGTCCCATCTTCCAGTACCCCACTGAACACCTTCCTGTTCTCTCCTTACATGCCTTGATGACATCGTCCATAAGGAGTATGAAGAGGTAAGGTGACAGGACATCACCTTGTCCTACACCAGTGGTGGTCCTGAACTCCTCCGACCCATGGCCTGCTGTCCTCACATAATCCCTGCAAGACCCGTAGAAGCTCTGTATAGCATGAATCAGAGGTGCTGGAATACCCCTCCCCGCCAAACAGTCCCAAAGTCCGCTCCAGGGGACCCTGTCAAACGCCCCCTCCAGACCCATGAAACAAAGATTCATCTCACTCCTACACTCAAGGGCCCCTTCACCCAGTTGTCCGAGTGTGAAGACCAGGTCTTGAGCACCCCGGTTCGCTCGGAATCCGCACCGGACCCCATCCAACTGCGGCCCAGCCAGGCGTCAGAGTCTCTGCCCCAGGACTCCAGAGCAGACTTCACCAGGGACACCGAGAAGGGACATGCTCTATGGTTTCCACACCGTCGATTGTCACCCCTTTTGAAAACCGGTGCCATGATGACAATCTCCCAATCCTTTGGTATGGTCTTGTTGTACCACGCTGCCTGTAAAACCCTTAAGAGTAATAGGTCGCCTGATGCTCCCATGAACTTAACCATTTCTGGTATTATACCATCATGCCCTGCTGCTTTGCTATCAACTATACAATCCTAACAATCATCTCCATCCACCCTATACAGAGGTTGACCAAGCTATTTCCCATCTGACATCTCCACATGCCGTCTGGGCCCCTAACTAAATGGTACCAATACCCCCAAACTCCGCTGCTCCACCTGGATCACTGTCGCCAACCACCAAAATGACTCAGAGATGTGTCAAACTGACCCGTCTGACGCACCCTGTACCACTAGTCTAATATTTTGACACTCGTACTTAAACCTGCCAAGATACCATAACAAAGAACTTGGAACTGAACAGTACAATATTTCATCGACAATAGACTGCAAAAATCAACTGACACGTAGCCGTTACTGGACGCTGAAAATAGGTCAGAGCCCGTAAACGAGGTCAGGTCACACGACCGTAAACAAGACACTAACAGACCGACACACACACTAACCTCTCACTGGACGGACGAAAACAACTCACTCCCGGGAGTTGACGAAAAAATATGAAGGCGCCAACACAGTGGCCTACCACCTTCTAGAATACTGTGTGCACCATAATGGCCTGATCAACAACAATGCAGGCTCTAAGGCTGTACTATCAAATAAAATGAAACAATACTGCCAGCTTGCTGTGAATTAAACTATTAAATCATACAGGCCCCACGCCTAAACACGACGAGTTACCCCAGATGTCAGAATAGGTTATATGTATCTAATGGTACACAGCTCACACACAGAGCACACCGGGCTACTTGTGCGGTGTGAACAAACCCCTCTACTGGTACTATGGATTTAAGGCACACTTACACTATACACTTCGCTCGCTGTCTCAAAGGTTTGACCACAGTACACAGTAGCTGACATGAATAATCCAATAACATCTAAATCAGACAATAACCCTTTAATAAGTACGGTGCACACATATGAGCCACACACGGCTAACAATACACATGAAATGCAATACACAATGTAATGAAAATGCCAAACTACTTGCCAAAATCACCAGCTCAACATAATAGCAAAACAGTCACCGACATAATCTAACCAGCGACTACAGAATGACTATCGCTCACAGGCGACGTCCAATACTGAAACAAGGCAATACCTAATTGCAAGATTCTACCGTAAATAATATCCAGGAAAGAACCTCCAGAAATCACATCACCCTTCTAGTAATCTAACAATAATCCTGAACACCTGAAACAATCGGCAAGCAATGAACAAGAATGGCATTCATATAATCCCAGCAAAACCGCTGACAAAGGGAACAAGCGTCCGTACAGGACCGCTGACATCTCCTAGACTGAATCGCGCCAAAAAAACTACATCCTCTTCCGTTCTGGCCCGACTCGCCAAACGGGTTTTTTTAGTGCCCTGTATATAGAGAGTGACGACAACTAAGGTTAGCCCGAAAATGGCGGCCAAACCCGTATCGCTGGAAAAAGGACCCAATCGCGACTTTCAAAATTAGCTACAAATATAGTAGCACATATTTGTATCTAGGGTCCTTTTTCCAGCGATACCCGTGGTTGCAATTATTGATCGTTTGCAACCCTCTCAGCAGCAGACTTAGCAATTCAAGCAACACAAAGCCTTATATAGAACAACATTTAATTCTATCGAACACCCAGATAGTGTTCATGGACGTTATGTCCTAGGCATGATCTTGAGCTAGACTTCAGCACCGATTCAGTGACTTGTTCTCTCTGCATCTGGCATTGGGAATGACAAAGAATTTCAACAGACACGGCCAGTGTAGGCGCCATTCTTCTCTGATTGGCTGCTACTCCATCAGCGGCATGACTAATGGCCGCCAAAATTATATGCCAGAATGGCGCTGTCACAGTTAGGACATAAAAATAAAACGTCTGACAGTTTCTGGCGCAATTGAAAATTGTCGCACAAAAACTTTGTAACGCTCTTATTGTCAGAAAACCTCTACATAAATATAGAAGGTAAAAACGACATAGACCTAAGGCAAAGGTCACAATACACATTTCGTCACCTGAAATACGTATCATCATTAATATACATACTGTATGCAAATTACATAACTTACCCCTTTGTTGAGCTCAGAACTTGTTTTCTGGTCGGCGTTACCAGAAGTGGCCTTTCTATAGTTATTTCTTCTGAAGAAGCTTTCAGAATTTGTACTTCTCTTGCTAAAAAATTTTAAGCTAGGAATGCACTAGATAATTAACTAGTGTTTTAGAATTTGCTATGGTCAAAGCTTATAAAACTGATTTAATAGCTACTCTGACTTTCGCACTGGTGACATGGAGCTATCGGAGGCAGAAGCTGAGAGAGTGCTGGAATATTGTATGTACGGTATTTTTATGTGGGTTTTGTGAGATTGAAGGGGTGGTCTCTGGCGTCTTCATGTCTGCCACAAAAATGAGATGTTCCATCATTCCCTGAACAAGAAACTTAAAACACGTAATTGAGTCTGGTCTTACACGACTAACGCTAGAAATCCGATATTTTTTTTTCATCACACCTGTAAATTGAGGTTTGTCCAGGTTGCCTTGGCAAAGTACCGCCCATTTACTCGAATGCTAAATTACTTGCGTGGGAAAGGCGAAATAATTGAAGGGACCGTGATAGAGAGAAAACTTAGGGAAACGGTAATAGAGAGAAAGAAAAACCAAAACCATTAAACCAAGGAAAAATATACACGAAAACGATTCGTCACAGTTGGCCTAAATGCTTGTTCAAAATCATATAACTTGTCTTCTGTCGGCAAGCGGGAGTTCTGTTTAGTGTGCTTGTGAGTTATAAATAAACTAATATTTTCCATTCTTAGAGGGCCATTTGTCTTGCCAGATTGTGCGTTAGGAAATACAGTTAAATATTTCTCATTGTCTGACACACGTTATCGACTCACGCACGCATCCATCGAGAATTATTATCACAGATAAAGACATATAATTTATTACTCTCATCCTGTTCGCTAAGATGGCGACATAAATATTGACGTTGAGAAATTTATACGTTTTTTGCCGATACCAGTCAAATGGAGACACTAAACTGCTGCCTTGCAGGTAGACTGGGGATAGTCAAAGGTTAAGGAACGCAGCCCGACTCAAATGCATGTTGAATTGGGCGCACTTGGTCAGAGGCCTAACGAAACAGTGCAACGTAGTACCGATGAGTGTAAATGTAGCACTGGCAAAATGATTGCTGAACATCTGCTTCAAGGATGTCCAACATATGAGGAACATAAGAAGCATATATGGAATTCATCAGTACCATTTTCGAAAAAAAAAAAAAAAAAAACTCTACAGAGATGCAAATTTTCTGAAGCTGCCCCCTGCTTTTGAAAATATTTACGTAGACGTCTGAGAGTGTACGAAGACGAAAAAGAAGGTCCTTTTGGCTTTAGACGAAATCATAAATGGGCTCTTGTAGAGGTGGTGTCTGTAGCAATTTGTTTTACATGCTGAAGTTTCCAGCCCATGCACCAGTGTTGTTGCTAATTTTTTTAATGGCCTATGTGCGCAACACTTTTAAGTTGTGTAATTTTTTTTCCGAGTGACGACAGCTTGTGCGCTCTAAACTGTGCGTACTTTAGCCTTGGGTAGGAATATTAGCTCACACAGAAAAGTTAGTCCTCTCACTGCCAGTCTTTTGTGGTGAATTTCGCATTTTTCAATGAACGATAATGTTTGTTTCATTATTAACATTTTCTGTTTCAAATGTAATGTTTGTGCACGTAGCTCAGTTTCCCAAGTGCGTTAATTTTATAACCTGTGTGACGTGCACGCGGGCACAGCACAATGTCACAGAGAACACTGCCGTGCACCTCCTCTTATTGGTGGCCTGTTAGACATGACACATCCGACTTCAACACGGCATTTTTTAGGGACCGGGTTTGCCTTCCCATTGCGATCCGTACTCGCTCAGCCAGACTGCACTGCTGCAGACTGTTTCCAGGACCACCATGTGGAGGTGGAGTACGGTCTTAGTCAGCTCTGTTTCGCTGACTCTGATGCAAGCAGTCAAGCTATGGGTCGCTGACTGCATTCACTATTGCTGCATCTTTGGGTCCCGTTAGACATGTTTGATGGAGCGGTAGTTTTTTTTTAATTCTTTGTCTCCCCCAAGACCAATGGGGTCTACACAAAGGAGAAAGCTTATTACTAGCCAGGAAATACAAAACAACACCTAACAATAGTAATACTATTTAAGAAAAACACATCAAGCCAATAATAATTAATAAACAAAAACTAACGAACCATTTAAAAAATGAGGAACCCACACATTAAAAAAAAAATACTGACTACTCATAATGTTAGGAAAAACAATGAAGTAACAAACAGCACGTCTTAAAAACTACAAATTCTAATTGACACCATCAATAGCAATCACTTGCAAAAGACAATAGGAATTTGAATATAACACAAAACTGAAAATAAAATGACATTAAATACCCTAATTATAACCGACAATTAGGTTGAACAGAGTAGACCAAGATGGTGGACGAGCGGAGGCAATGACGGTCAGCTGTTACTAGCCCTCTCTCCACCGATCACCTTATAGAAACAACAACCCAGATGATATTGTTTCTTTAGGTGTTCTATACGCTTCCTCGCAGCACGCTTCTTTCAGCCATCAACCACAGACATGCAACTATATTCATCATCATTATTTCCTTTTTGGCTCCTTATGGAGCATGGAATTACCACTGTAGCTAGTCTCCCCTTGCCGGAAGCCTGCACCAAACATTTACCTGCTCCTGCAATGGTGTTGTCTGTAGCAGTGTGTTTTAAATTATGAGATTACCAGCCGCATAGAAAACCGCATATAAGTCGACTCGTGCTACATACCTGACGGATCAGTAAGCCTACTCTTGTTGTTTCTCATCAGAGACAACCCCCCCCCCCCCCCCCCCCCCCAGAAACTTGTTATCAAACTCCTGCTCACCGATAAAATGACTGCTGAACATCTACTTCAAAAGTGCCCAACATCTGAGGAACGGAGAAAGCGCACATGGCCATCACCAGTACTATTGCTGGAACACTTATATGGAGATACCAACCACCTCAAGCCGACAACTGCTGTCTTTGAACATATTCAAGTTTTGACGTCTGCGGGTGAACGAAGGAGACGAAACTGCAACTAACATTTTTCGGCAGAAATGAAGGACTGAAACGGTATGAGATGATGTGATGACCAGTTGGAACAAGAGGAGAGGAAAACACGAACTGGGTGAATGAGTCATACACCTCCTCATAACCCTAGGAAGCATAGACCTGCAATAAAGTCATGCCAACCCTCCCTGTCCTGTGCTGTCTGCTCACGGCCTCTCCATTTCTTTTAAAAAATTATTTTCATATCTCTCTCTCTCTTCTGCCGTGTCTCCGCCTTGGCGAGGTAGAGGAGCTTGTGTGTCCCCATGAGCTATGCCGGCGGTATCATAGCTACCAGCAGGGTCTCTGTGACGTACGTCTAGTTTGACTAGTGAATTTTCCCTGATATGATGGATGATTTAATGGGACCTTTAGCTTTTCATAACATTAGAACCCCTGAACATTTGTTGTAACTTTTCGTTTGCCAGAACGCATTCCACCGGGACTCATGTAGGATACAGCGACGAGATCAAAGAGACAGACCGAGGGATCTTAGGGGAGACTATCGGCGCTATCAAAGACAGTAGTTTTCCCTGATACGAGACGCAGTTGCTTGCCGCTAATTTCGCGTCTCGGTGTCAATCGAGGAACCGAGCGAACGGGGGAAAGCGAAACGGGCAGCAGCGAGCGGATACGAAGACCAGGGGCGGCTTCTTCTCTTGATTTGGCGGTCAGATCCCCAAAAGTTCGTGAGATCAAATAAGTTGTCAAGTTTATCATGTCCCACTCAACTTACATTCCATTTTAGCTAAATAGACCATGTAGAACTAGACACGTTATCACTCGCTGGCCAGACCTTTACAGAAGCACTAGCTTTATTGAAATCTTGTTATAGATTTTCCCCTGGATTTTATATATATTTGCAGTGATTTCTAATTCTGTGCAAAGCGGTAATATATATTGTGTAAAGTGATCAGTGGTCTAGCTCAGTCATTCTATTTAAAGGGATTTTGTGTTAATTTAAATCTATTTAATTAAACCATCTCAAGAGTTCCAGTTTTAAATATAATGATCTATCTATTATATTATTTCAAAAGATAATAGATGCTTAAATTAACTTTTAAAGTCGCGAAGGAATTTATAATTAATAAATTCAGTTAAGTCCTAGTTTTATAGATGTGTGTTTTTAACCACTAGAACTCGCGCAGTGTTTATTAAATACATAATTAAATACGCGAGCATATATATAATAGGCTTAACGGGAAATTCATCGCGCTTTAGAAGGTTATTTGTTTTCGGTATATTACATGTCTTTTTTTTTTCTTTCATACAGAGTGATCGTAACCTGTGCGATCCCAGCATTAAGAAAGCAATAAAGAAATCAATCTAAGCAAAGCAAAGCATAAACAGTGTGTAGAGTTCCCCTGACGCAGAACTTGTTGAGACTGTGTAAATTTTTAATCTTTGAGGCGATTCTATGTTTGGAATTCCGCTATCTAACTTATAGCAAAGAAAGCACACCCAAAGACAAATTTAACGCACCATCAAACAACTTAAGTCGTAACGGGAAGAAGAACACTGGCCCGAGCTTTGTTAGTTTACTGACACAGAGAGATAATTCATAATTTCCTGAACAGTGATGTGACTAGTTTTCTCACTGGACTTAAACCATACCTCACGGATAAAGTGTACCAGCACGCGTAAGAATTTTATTATCCGCGGCATAGTCAAATAGACCACACCATCCTCACCCCGGTATCAGAGACCGTGCCCTCCCATAGAAACTGTTATTAAGAAAAGAGACACAACTACAGATTCATTTTCCAGCGATTACGGGATCCTTTTATGTGCTGACCGCCTACCCGATAATCTGGGGCTAGAACTTGAACAAACACTCATACATTTAGTTGAGGTGTAACTGCTGTTGTGTTATTCTATGGAGTGCAAGATTTTTTCACAATCGGTAAGTGAGAGCAAGATGAGTGAAGGCCTTTGCTAGCGCGTGTATGAATGACAGGAAATTAATTCTTTTGTGTGACCATTTTTGTTAACTTGCTTACCTGGTAACATATATCTTTTCTGTATACCCTACATTGTTCCTTTAAGTGGGATAGTTGATAATTTGTTAACTCTGTTTAAAACCACCTCCTTTCCATTTGCTTAGTAAAGGGAAGAACAGCTGGGAAGAACAGGTTTTTTTTTTCTATCACCTTATACCTAATTTTGTAACACCTCTTTCAGAGTAATTAACTTCACTGTTAGGTTAACGTACCTATGTTCCTGATATTATCTATCTTTGGACTGGGTTTATCATTGTCTAATAAGCGGGAAGGGCTTAGTCGATACCAATCTTCTTCACCCCTTCCAAACTTGTTATTTGCATTTGTGTACTTATGATAATTTATGTAATATCTGATATTTTTAGTGATTGATGTTTAAAGTGAATAAAATCACCTAAACTCATTTAGTTCTGTGTGTTGGATATACCCAAAGCCCAACTTTTCCCCTATTCGTTTAATATAGTTTGTATCAACGTCGTGTGTGTGTTTGAAAACACCGAATCGGTGAGCGCGCAGATTTGTCGTGAATAAGTCTGTCTTTACTCTCCTCCAGCACGCTGTGAAGTAACTATTAAATCTCTACATTTTCTATCACTGAGCTTTCCATCATCATTTTCCACTCTAAACCGGACCACTATTTCTACGACTCTTTTCTCTCAAAATAAATTTACGACAGTCTCCCAAACTGGACAGGTCGAAGGGTAGGGACCAGATCAAGAGAGAGACACACCTGTTGCCTTCCAGGCAGGCTGAGGACAGTCAAAGGCTAAGGAAGGCGACCCGACAGAAATACCTGTTGAGATCGGATGCACTGAGCCACAGGTCTAACGAAACAGTGCAATGTACTTTACTTAATGATGAAGTCACGAATAAAAAATAAGCAGAAAGGTGTTCATCCCGTGGAGTCCCGACAAGCGGCAAGAGTGCCCCCCCTCCCAAACCTCGAAGGGGTCCACCCTTTGCTACTGGTAGCCACCTTCCCATATACTATGGAGTCAAGGCACAGAGGGAAAGGGGCAAACGTTACAGGCTGAACATCTGCTTCAAAGATGCCCGACATATGAGGAACACGGAACGCACATATGGCCGTCATTAGTACCATTCATGGAAAAGCTCTATGGAGATATTCAAGTTGACGTCTGATACTGTAAGAAGAAGAAATCTGTCTCCAATGTCCGCGAGTTTTTCAGTCTTCCTCTAAATCTTTTACCCTGGGCAATTTCGGAACAAGTATTGTCTTATAATGTTATCAACATGTTCCCCCCGATAATGTCGGAACAAGTATTGTCTTATAATGTTATCAACATGTTCCCCCGATAATGTCGGAACAAGTATTGTCTTATAATGTTATCAACATGTTCCCCCGATAATGTCGGAACAAGTATTGTCTTATAATGTTATCAACATGTTCCCCCGATAATGTCGGAACAAGTATTGTCTTATAATGTTATCAACATGTTCCCCCGATAATGTCGGAACAAGTATTGTCTTATAATGTTATCAACATGTTCCCCCGATAATGTAGGAACAAGTATTGTCTTATAATGTTATCAACATGTTCCCCCGATAATGTCGGAACAAGTATTGTCTTATAATGTTATCAACATGTTCCCCTGATAATGTCGGAACAAGTATTGTCTTATAATGTTATCAACATGTTCCCCTGATAATGTCGGAACAAGTATTGTCTTATAATGTTATCAACATGTTCCCCCCCGATAATGTCGGAACAAGTATTGTCTTATAATGTTATCAACATGTTCCCCCCGATAATGTCGGAACAAGTATTGTCTTATAATGTTATCAACATGTTCCCCCGATGTGTGCGCTATACTAGGGGTTCTCAGCAATTTTTTGATGTTGCTCATGGCCCCTTTCTGAGCCCTATTTACCTCTATGCCCACCCCCGCCCCTTATACTCGATGTTTGCTGGAAAAAAGGTATTTTACCAAAATATGGAACTTACTGTGGCTCCCTAGAAATATGTCATGGCCCACGTTGAGAACAACTGCTCTGTATGACGTCAGTGTTTTCTTATCACCTCATGTTCCAGTGGGTATTGTCAGAAAGTGTATCTTCAGGCACCACAAGGTAACCTTTATTTAGGAACATCGCACCTAGCCCAGTTTATATTAAATTAAAACAATAATCATCATAAAAGTCGGGTACACCACATTCACGGGTAGAAGAGAACAGGGGGCAAAAATATGAAGAAAGATTTACAGGAAAAGGAAAACGCTTCAGACTAACCATAACAAAATGGCTTGCAGGTATAGATGTACATCACTTTCTCACAGGGAGCTGAAAGATAAAGTCTACTAAATATAACGTTTGCAATTCTAGTAATTCTAATCAAATTCCTAAAAAAAAAAAAAAAACTCGCTTCTGGGTTAAGAATCACAACACTGTTAACATATTAATAGAAATATTTTACATCTGAACATCATACCAAGATGTTGCTTTCGTGTCATGAAGAGTGACCTGACACGTGCAATATTTCAGACTGCAGTACCGTTGTATTTAAAATAGCAACAAATCTATTTTTTATTCCGTTTTACTAATAATATCTTGATAACTCACCACGTTATGTATTATTAAGAGGATTTGTGGGCAAAGCTTATAAACAATCCGTCATATTTGATATAAATAAAACTGTCTGATCCGGATTGACGAAACGTAAACATGTTCACTTCTGAAATTACGGGGGATATCTACAGATTAGATCAACTGCCGTCTCCGCATCGAAGGATGGACTGTAATAGATTTTACTTCTTCCATTTCTTGCTTTAATCTGATACGCTATTTACTGGCCATCTCTATGTGCTTATCTGTGTCTGCCTCTTACTCGTTTACCATCAAAGTTTCCTTTTATTACGATTTTCAACAAAGTATTATGGCGTGTTATACTTATGTCTGTAACTTTTGTATTTGTCTCACTTTGATGTGAAAAGGCTTTTTCAGAATAGAAGAACCTTTCTGTGCAGGATGTCTTCATTCAAGACAATAGTACAGATCATTTCTTGTTAAAATGTAAAAGGTATGAACAAATGGGAATCCCAATATTAGATTATTTGCAGGCATCAAATTTCCCTATAAATATAGTAGAGGTGTTAAGAATATACAGACCTAGGGAACTGCATAATATAGTCAAACAGTATTTTATAATAACAAAAGTTAATACCGGTATATATTAATTGGGAAGGTGAAGGTCTGATGATATTCTTACAATACATATGACATGACAAGTGAAAGTTAATTAAATATCTAACTGGAAACACCAGACCGTATACCCCCCCCCCCCCCCCCCGAATATTATTTTTGTTTGGTGTGTTTGTTTGGTCTTTTGTTTTTTTAAACATACAAGCAAAACTGGTAATTTTGATTTGCCATATCTACAATGATTTGATAGATGTGATACCACTTTCCCGTATCGGCAGTTATTCATCTTATTTGGAATTGAAATCACTATATATCCTAATTATAACCCATCAGAGGTTGAACCGGATATTTTGCAGCATTAAAATAAAAATGTCTTTCATTCATAGTTTTTGTTTGACTTCTCCATTTTCCCCTCCTGCTTCCACAAGATGCAACCTTTTATTTTATACATAAAAATTTCAAGAGCCTCATTTCTTTGTTCCAACTGATTGTTGATTGTACATGTTTATTGTTGATTGTACATGTTTATTGTTGATTGTACATGTTTATTGTTAATTGTACATGTTTGTGATCTGTACAGTAAGGACGAAAATACATAAAACTTGATGATTATTGTTTTTAATTTGTTTGTTATTTTGTGGGTGCATATATTAAACCAGAGATTTTCAAACTGTGCGTCGCGGCTCCCAGGGGCGTCGCGGCCCTCGGCTAAGGGCGTAGCGGTGGCTTGGGAAAAGTGTTGGGCTCGATATTATGAGCCAAGGTCCATCAATAAATATATACAGAACTCCCATCTACACTCACTACTAGAGAGCAAGAACAGCTTATTGATATTTCATCGGACTCCACACTGAAATCGAAGTTCGACTCTTCATCACTACCAGAGTTTTGGAGCTTGGTGAACCAGGAATATACAGAAGTAGGCAGCAAGGCCTTACGAGTTTTGATTCCATTTGCAACATCCTACTTGTGTCAGACAGGGTTTTCTGCATTGGACGCCATCAAAACAAAATACAGATCGCGATTGAACGTCGAGAAGGAGATTCGAACCGCGATTGAACGTCGAGAAGGAGATTCGAATCGCAATTTCCAAATTTGTGCCCAGATTTGAAGAACTGATGATGAAGAAGCAAGCTCATCTTTCTCATTGACTTTGTGACTAGTATAAGGAGTCATAAAACTGTAAGTTGATTAAATTAATTTAGTTTTTCATTTACAAAATAAATACAGTCTTATTTATTTTGTGTCCGAAACTTAACTTATTTGCCCCCCACAATTGGTATCAGATGTAAAATATGCACATTCAGAAGTCATTAATATCTTTTTGGGTACAATTGCTTATATATAATATATAGTATAGAGAGAAGCCGCGGTGATTTATGCACAGGTCAAGGGAGCCGCGGACCAAAAAAGTTTGAAAACCTCTGTATTAAACGGTAAAGAGAGTCTCAAAGCAGATACTGGAGTTGGGGAGTACAGTGTTACAGACTTCAATATACTAGGACCAGCTTTATGATGTGGGGTGACAAGTTTCCTGTATTGCTGCCTTTGCCTTCTCCAGCTCAAGAGCAGAGTCAAGACCCATTTACATCTGGTTAGAATGGTTTCAAGTCCAGAACCCGGGTAGCTTTGCCGCCAGAAAAACAGGTGTTGTTAACTGTTCGTGAAATGTAACGCTGGACATTTATGAAGGACCTCAGAGCGGAGTAGAAACTGTGTGGGCATTATGGGAGGACAGGGAGACTTAAGATGCAGGTGAGAATGGGACATAGTGATTATTCACAACTGATCTCATAAAAATGTGTTATAAAACAATTGCAGGTGCTAATGGATGATTTCGTTTGTTATGCGTTATTTTTATCATCCTTCTACCTGTCGTTTTTGGCGTTATGAAAGTCTGGTCACTGTTATAGATTTTAATACATCAACACCCATCATTATATTTTGAAAAATTGGGAATTTGTTTGTTTGTTTGTTTGTTTTTTAATATAAATGATGAAAAATATCCCGTTGAACGTGAAATGGGTTATAATTAGGATATATGTTGTTTTCGATTCCAAATAAGATGAACAACTGCCGATATTGGAAAGTGGCATCACATCTGTCAAATCATTGTAAATAGGGCAAATCACAATTACCAATTATGCTTGTGTGTTACAAAAAAAAATCCTAAACAAACAAAGACGAGATAAAACCTAACAAAACCAAACAATAACACCAAACAAAAATAATATTAAGTGTTTGGCGATTACTTGAAACAACAGCTGTGACACTATGCTGTCACGTTCATCATCATTATCAGCTGCCATCTCCACAACGATTGTTGGCTGTAATAGATCTCCAACGTTTCCTGTCTCTTGTCATGGTGGTGCACTCTGATAGACTCTTTCCTGTCCATCTCTTGGTGTTATCTTCCCACTTATAATGAGGTCTTCCCCTTGCTTGTTTGCCTTCAACTCTCCCTTCTATTATGATCTTCTGCAAGGTGTTATGTCTTTTTATGTGGTCAAAATATTTTAGCTGCCTAATTTTGATCTCCTTTATTAGTTTTCTTTTCATACCTAGATTTTCTAGGACCTCTCAATTTGTTTTCTTCTCTTGTCATGAGATATCACGTTAGATAAGTAAAATATGATGAAATCAACTGGTTTATTTATCACATTTAAACATTTAGGATGTGTGAAAAATCAGGAGAAATGTGACAAACTGTCCCATTGTACCCCAGTATCTTAGGTAAGTTCTTACTGAAAGTGTTAATTCTGAATCCAATTTACCTTCCTCATCATCTCAGCCCGTAACCCGTCATGGGTCGTAGGGGTGCCATGGTGGAAGCATCAGCAGACAGGGTCCTCCACTGCTCTCTATCCTCAGCAATGCGTACAAGTGTGGAAAAACCGTGTCCTGCCCATTCTTTGATGTTATCAGCCCAGGATTTTCTCTGCCGTCCTCTTCTCCGTTTACCTTCGACTGTTCCCTGAAGGATCGTTTTCGAAAGGGAGTCATGACGAGTTACATGCCCAAACCAGGCAAGCTTTCGACGTTTCACTATTGACAAAAGTGGTTCTTGGTGGCCTGCATAGGTGTTTATCTTCTCTCTAACATAGACATTTGTTTTGTGCTCTTTATAGCAAATGCGCAGAATTCTTCTATAACATTTATGCTCGAAAGCCTGAATCCTTCGCTCCGTATCTGCAGTGAGTGTCCAGCCCTCACACCCATACAAGAGAATAGATAATACAAGTGATTTGTATAATTTGATCTTCACAGGAAAACTGATGTTACTTTTCCAGATCACATTCAACCTTGTCATGGCAGCTGAGCCATCTCAAGTCTTGTCTTGATTTCTTTACTTGATCTTCCATCACTACATATAGTGGACCCGAGATATTTAAAGGTGTTAACTTCTTCTAACGTTTGCCCATTTAACGTAATGTTGGTCGGAACATGTTTCTTATGGCTATTCACCAATATCTTGCTTTTTTCTAAATTAATTTCCATCCCATACGTTCTTGTTACTTTCTCCAGTCTAGAGGTAAGGTCTTGAAGTTCTGATTCTGATCCAGCTATCAGATCAATATCATCAGCAAAACGTAGGTTGCACAGAGGTCGGCCTCCAATCGATATGGTTGATTTATAATCGTAGAGAGCCTCCTGCATAATATGTTCTAGATATATATTAAAGAGCACTGGTGACAGGATACATCCTTGGCGAACTCCTACAGTTGTTTTGAAAAATTCTCCAATGTCGTTGCTTGCAAAAACAGCACTGCTTGCGTCCTTGTATAGTGCTTCAATGATATCTATGATGTTAGTATCAAAATTGAATTTTCTCATTACTTGCCATAAGCCTTCATGCCAGTCTCGATCGAAGGCTTTTGTGAAATCGATGAAGTTATGGTATAAATCGTGTTGATGTTGGAGATGTTTTTCGATAAGTAATCTAATATTGAAGATTTGTTCTGAGGTACTTCTTTTTGGTCTAAAGCCAGCCTGTTCCTCTGACAAGATTTCTTCTGATTTCTGTTTTATTCTGTTCAAAAGTATCTTTAACATCACTGTTGCTGTCATTTTCGACGGAGTCATCTGTCAAGTTATTTGCTTATGTTTGTATCATAAGAATAATTGTGTCTTTACCTGCGATGTCAGGTTGATTAGGGGTTGTCTTCCCTTGTTTATTCATTCATTGTGTTTGACCTTTAGGGTCAGAGGTTGACAGTTCGGCGTAGGCCTATGGGAAGGTTTTTTAAGCGGGTGAGAGATATACTTCCGGGAAGCCGGGAGGTCCTGTTTTTCTGAAGGGACCAAGAGTCCATTGTTTTTCGGGGAGAATCTTCGAAGTAACTGCTATGGCAGTTTTCCCCAGTGAATCTCTGTGCGTCGGGATGACGACAGAATTCCTTGTTTAGTTCTGAGGATTCATTTTCCAGGTAATACCGACCTTTATGCATTATTACGCTTTTCGGTGGCAGAACATGTAAAGGATTACCTAGGGTGAACAGCAGCTCACTGATCCGCCATTTCAGAACTTATATATTTGTGCTCGAGGTAGCCATCCAAGACTGTTAGTCTTATATTGTCCAGAAATCCAGTGACGAAGATATATTGTGGGAGCCGCAGATTGGCGGAACTTCTACCTACAATAAGTATTACTGCAGGGTTGATGATAACCTATTTAACAGAAGTACACGGCCGACGTCAGAACGAGGCCTGTGCTTTCGGCTATTATACTACAGCCTGATATGTGCAATTGGCGGGGAGTGCCAAGTTGCACCTGTGTGTCAAAGTAACTAAGGCATCTGACGCGTTTAGTCAGAGACGCCAAGGGCGACGCTACGAACTGTCATTATTGAAGAACTTTGCTATTGACCATGCACGTCTATTCTGATGTTTACCTTTTTGAATGCCAAATGTATACCTATCGATGTCAGGTCAGCATGACCTTGTTACACTGACTGTTCCTGTTGATATTATGTGTGTTCCCGTCAATAAATGTGTAACTGTCTTTTTCTTCTTGTTGATGTGATCACTGGCCCAAGACAGTATACATGTTGCTAGATGTGTAGTGCGAGCGTATGATGAATTGAGTGTGGGTGCGTATGAAGGCGCGAATGTGTTTAGGCTCGTATAGATGTAGATCCTGCAACCCATACTCTCACATGCAGTAATCAAGGATGCTTTGACACTGCAGGCATGTTTCAAGACATTTATTGACGGGAACACACATAGTATCAACAGGAACAGTCAGTGTAACAAGGTCATGCTGACCTGACATCGATAGGTATACATTTGGCATTCAAAAAGGTAAACATCAGAATAGACGTGCATGGTCAATAGCAAAGTTCTTCAATAATGACAGTTCGTAGCGTCGCCCTTGGCGTCTCTGACTAAACGCGTCAGATGCCTTAGTCACTTTGACACACCGGTGCAACTTGGCACTCCCCGCCAATTGCACATATCAGGCTGTAGTATAATAGCCGAAAGCACAGGCCTCGTTCTGACGTCGGCCGTGTACTTCTGTTAAATAGGTTATCATCAACCCTGCAGTAATACTTATTGTAGATATGAATTCCGCCAATCTGCGGCTCCCACAATATATCTTCGTCACTGGATTTCTGGACAATATAAGACTAACAGTCTTGGATGGCTACCTCGAGCACAAATATATAAGTTCTGAAATGGCGGATCCGTGAACTGCTGTTCACCCTAGGTAATCCTTTACATGTTCTGCCACCGAAAAGCGTAATAATGCATAAAGGTCGGTATTACCTGGAAAATGAATCCTCAGAACTAAACAAGGAATTCTGTCGTCATCCCGACGCACAGAGATTCACTGGGGAAAACTGCCATAGCAGTTACTTCGAAGATTCTCCCCGAAAAAACAATGGACTCTTGGTCCCTTCAGAAAAACAGGACCTCCCGGCTTCCCGGAAGTATATCTCACTCCCGCTTAAAAAACCTTCCCATAGGCCTACGCCGAACTGTCAACCTCTGACCCTAAAGGTCAAACACAATGAATGAATAAACAAGGGAAGACAACCCCTAATCAACCTGACATCGCAGGTAAAGACACAATTATTCTTATGATACAAACATAAGCAAATAACTTGACAGATGACTCCGTCGAAAATGACAGCAACATTACTACCACCCCCCTGTAAAAAAAAAAAAAAATGCAATTTTTTTTTTTAATATGTTCATGAGCAAGATAGCACCAGTATCACTTCTGTGCTCATGCAAACAATGAACCTAATATCAGGTACAATAGAAGAGGGTACAAATCATCTCCCAACATAGGAGAAAATATTTCCTTTAAGCCAAACAAACTAAGGGATACCATTCAAGAAACCTAAGTTGCTGGCAATACCAATCATATATCAAACATTACTAAATAATATAATCATAGCAATATACAAATGTCAATGCTATTTTAGCAACATATCACTGATGGATGGACAAAATGAAATTTGTTAAATTATCTAAACATCATCCAAATACATTTGTATTACAACATATTATGATATTAAGGACAGACCTAAGTCTGAAAATATATCAGGAAAAACTAGGACACAAGATTTAACTGGAATCATGTGGGCATCTAGACAATATGTCCGCCATCACATTATCCGAACCACGGATAGCTCGCACCGTGAAATGGAAAGGCTGAAGAGCAATAGCATAACGAGTAGATCTCGAGCTCTTCAAATCCTTACTTTGCATAGCCGTAAGAGCTTTTTGGTCGGTTTCCATAAAGAAATGCGCGCCCAGAAGGAACCTTTGTAGCTTAAGAATGGACCAAACCATAGCCAACAATTCACGGTCCAAAACCGAGTAATTCCTTTCTGCCGCATTCAGCTTCCTAGAAATATACATTACAGGATGCAGAGTTCCTGAATATTCCTGCATTAGTGCCGCTCCAATGCCAGTGGAAGAGGCATCACTACGAAGGACAAAAGTCTTATCAATCGTCGGTAGTCTTAAGATAGGATGAGATGAGAACAAATTCTTAACCTGATCCAATGAAGATTGGCATTCTTGGGACCAACGCACCATATTAGGAGAACCTTTTTTCAATAACGTTGAAAGTGGTGCCATAATGGAGGACAGATTCTCAATGAATCTTCCATAGAATTGTATCAATCCCAAGAGACTACGCACTTGCTTTTTTGTCTTCGGAACCGAGATATTTAATATCTTTGAAATGTTTTGGTCCTCTGTCTTCAACAGACCATGACCAACTCGATGACCTAGGAAGGAAATTTCACTAAACCCAACAAAAGCTTTAGAGGGTTTAGCAGTCAATCTATGCTCACGTAGAGTAGATAGCAATTCCTTTAGACCCACATAGTGTTCTTCCCAAGTATCGCTGAAAAGACAGATGTCGTCTAAATATGCAATGACATCTGCACGATCTGATAGAATTCGTCGCATCATGCGCACGAAAGTCGCTGGGGCGTTCATAAGCCCGAAAGGCATAAAATTCCATTGAAACAGACCCCTAGGTGTCGAAAAAGCAGTGAGAGGTTTGGCGTGTTCCGTCAATGGGACTTGCCAATAACCTTTCGACAAGTCTAGTTTAGTAAAGAATTTAGCTTTAGAAAGTCTAATAAGTAGATCATCTAATAACGGCATAGGTTCAGCATCGAACTTCGTAACTTGATTTAATTTGCGATAATCAACGCAAAGACGTATGTTATTGTCTTTCTTTCGAACAATAACTATCGACGAAGAATAAGCTGAAGTGGATGGTTCAATTATTTGTAGTTGAATCATTTCATCCAATTCTTTCTCGACTTGTGCTTGAAAATGAATAGGTATTGGGTATGGTCTTACTCTGATCGGATTACGATCAGTAAGTATGATGTCATGTTCTATGACATCTGTGTGTCCAGGAATGTCGGTAAGGACATCCTGATATGATTGTAACGTAGAGGATACTTGACGCTGTTCCTCAAAAGACAAGTTGGAAGAGACTGTAACGTCTCTCCACGATTCCGTTGAAGTAAGTGGAATCGTAGGAAGAGGTAAGTTCACGTCAGAAAAAATAGTTTCCTCATCCTGTATAACGGACAGGGATGAGATGTGACCATGTTGAACTGGAGAGTCGTCCGTCGCCTGGAAAATAGGCTGTAAATAGTCTGGACGTTCAATAAACTCTGTTAGCATATTTATATGGAAGGTTTTATGCCTTCCATCCACATCGACAATATAGTCGACATCAGAAATTTTCGAGACTATAGTGTATGGACCCTTCCAAGAAATGAGAAGTCTATTCTCTCTTGAGGGCAGTAAGACATATGCTTTGTCTCCAGGACAAAGTTGACGTAGGCGTCTTTTCTTATTAGCAAATCGCCTAGCTTTTTCTTTCGCAAATTCGGAAGATGAAGTTGCTAACCTGCACGATTCGATAATCTTTTCTCTAAGAGCTATAACATATTCATATGACGATTGTGTATCATCGTCAATATTATCGGAAGTTATCAAATCGTGTAACAAGGACATTGGCCCGCGCGGTTGCGCGCCAAAGACAAGTTCGAAAGGAGAAAACCCTGTATGCTCGTTGGGAACCTCTCTATAGGCAAAGAGGACTGCAGGTAAAACCCTGTCCCAATCTTCAGGATGATCCTCCGTTATCTTGCCAAGTAAGTTCTTTAGTGTCCTGTTAAGACGTTCTACCAATCCATTGGACATTGGATGATAAATACTACTGAGAGACCTTTTAATGTCTAGCGTAGCCATTACCTGAGACATAACGTCCGAAATTAACTGAGTGCCGTGATCCGACAGTATTTCTCCGGGGAATCCCAGACGAGAAAATACGAGCCAAAGAGCATCAGCGATATCGACAGTTGATATGCTCTTCAGAGGAATAGCCTCTGGCCAACGCGTGCACATGTCCACGCAAGTGAGGATAAATTGGTGTCCTCTGGCTGACTTAATTTTGAACGGACCAATGATGTCTATAGCCATTTTCTGAAACGGCCGAATCGGAATATCTGCAGCCTGAATAGGAGCAGCATGTCTCGGACCCCTAGACTTGACCTCTTGACAAATTTTGCAAGATCGGCAATAAATTCGGATGTCTTTATTCACGAATGGCCAAAAGAATGACGCAAGGACTCTAGTTTTAGTTCTGGAAAAACCCATGTGTCCAGCACACTGAGAATCGTGTGCATGCCGAAGAATTAAGGCTCTCATACACTTAGGCACAAGAATTTGCGAATGCATAGACTTGTCCGAGTGTTGTACCATTCGTACCAATATACCATTCTTCATAGTAATATACGATTTGTGATTCGTATTTTGATTGGGATCCCCTTTCTTTGCAAGAAGGAAGTATTTCTTCAAAGAAGGATCCTCTTCTTGACGTTTAACAAACGAGTCATGGGAAATCACCAAGTGCTCGTCTTGGCTATCAACTTCATTACTATTATCAGATGAAGTTGGGGGATTAAGAGCTTGAGCTCTTGTCACCACTGCATTGACCGTTTGAATGTTTTTTTCTTCCCAACTAGAAATTTGTTGCGGGGTGCATTCCTTAACCCCATGAATACGACCGATTATAAGATCCGCAATAGGATTAGGAAGAAGACATGCATGGACATCTCCTGTGAAGAAAGGAGTGTCAATCCTAATAATAGCAGTAGGATAGCTTTCCATAGTACCACCAAATGTAACACATTTGATTGTTTTTCCAGTGGCACAGCAAGGATCTATCAGAGACTCCTTAACCCCGACGGTAGTACATCCCGAATCGAAAAGTACTGAGACTAGCCTATCATTTATTAGACCTTTATCTAAGATGAGAGATCCTCTCCCATCATGCGCAACTGTAGCAGGTAGAGCAGGAAGAGGGTGACCACAACTTAGCGTAGATACAGTTGATGAGTCAAACAATGTTAAGCATTGGGGGCATTCAGTTGCTCTCCCAAAATCGAAAGCACAACCAGTGATAGCCCTAGAGTTACCACTATCATTTACTGTATTACAGGCTCCATCAAACTCTTGTTGCGCAGAGTTTGCCTGTTGGTAAGGTCTTTTCTTGTTAAACCTAGGTCTACCTCGATTATCATTTCCCCTGTAATTATTTCGACTATCATTTCCCCTGTAATTGTTATCATATTGCCTATTGTAATCATCATTCCGGTTTGAATCCCGGTTTCTAAATTCACCATCGTCATAATCTTGACGTCGAGAATGATTACCTCGAAAATTTGAATAGTTATTATTTGGATAGCCTTTGCGAAAGTGTCTCAAATTATTACCACTAAAATTACGAGAACTACCATCTTGTCTCCACTGCATAGACGAAGAACCATCATGTGTTGGATTACTCCGCTTCTGAGTGTAATTTTGATTACTTCCCCTATTCCAATTTTGTTGAGCACCCTGAAATTTTTTTTTGAAATTAGGGCCATATGGTGTTGCCGAAGCAGCTGGCAACCCTTCTTTCACTTTAGAATTGCTAACTGTAGCATGGGGATGTGCTGTGGCATACTGACAACAGTATTCCTCCATTTCTTTTAAGTTTTTAGGCTTACGCTCATGAAGGAATGCAAGAAAAGAATCATTAACAGATGACAAAACCTTATCTCGCAATAATAAGTCCATTAGACCTTCATATGTTTTCTCAATCTGAGACAACTCAACCCATCGTGTAAATGTACGACGTATCTTTGTAACAAAATCAGAGAAATCTACTCCATTTTCTGGCAACATTGTCCTAAAACGAAGACGATAGTCTTCTTGTTTTAGTTGATATTTTTTTAGTAATGCTGCCCTGACAACATCATAATTAGTCCTCTCATGTTCGTCTATTGTCATAAGAGTAGTCACTGTGTCACCTGTAAAAAATGGCATCAGTTGTTCAACATATTTTTCCTTTTTTATGTTATGCGTATCGCACAAAAATTGGAATCTATCTAGATAATCTGCTACGTCATCCTTTAAAGGATTGAAATGAGGCAATTTAATCCTACTAACAAACTCCCTTGTCGTACTCGAAGTTGTTTGCTGAGCACCCGTACTCGCCAATTTCAATTTCTCTAACTCCAAAATTGCGAGTTTTTCATCAAGTTCCATCTTCTGTTTTCTTTCCTCATGTTCCATTTTTCTGATTTCAGCCTCAGCTTGAGCTTTCCTCTCCTCTGCAGCAGCTTGAGCTTTCCTCTCCTCTGCAGCAGCTTGAGCTTTCCTCTCCTCTGCAGCAGCTTGAGCTTTCCTCTTCTGCATCAGCTTCTTTGTCTAATCTTTTTGTTCAGCTTTCTTTGTCTAATCTCTTTTGTTCAGCTTCAAATCTCCTTTCCTCCACCTCATCTTTGCAGCTTCCTTCTTTCTTTTGTTCAGCTGCATATCTAGCTTCTCTGCTTCTAGCCTTTTTTGTTCAGCAGCAGCTTCTGCTTTCTAATCTAATCTTCAGCTCTTTTTTTTCTCTTCAGCCTGAGCTTTTTTCTCTTCTGCAGCTAATGCTTTGTCATACTGAGCAACAGCCCATTGTTCTAACTGTTGACCAGTCTTATCAAGGGCTCTCCCTTGTGTAATAAAGTAGTCCAATGTAGACATCTTGTCTAATGAGATCAGAAACCTGAAAAAAAATTAAATAAATTACCTTATCCCACTTCAATGGGAGACAAGTCTGAAATGCTAGACTTGTATACTCACTTCACTTTATTTTACTGTCTTAGTCTTAGACAAAGACTTTGTATGTTCCTCTTGTTTATAATGTACCCAAAAAATCACTTGAGTACCTGTGGGAAAAAAAAAATTCCCTTATATCCCACTCACTATGGGCACAAGTCTTTTTTATAAAGAACTTGAATATGTATTTCACCTTGTCTCAATCTTTGTAGATAACAAGTCTTTTATCAAAGAACTTGTATAAATATCTTATATAATAATATTTTATTAACAAACTCTATATGAAGAGTCTACCTTATCAATAATATCAAAACATGACCAAGTATGTGTATGTAGACTGTGCATGACAGTAATGTAGTACAACCAAAAAAAAAAAATACAAAGACAAAAATACAAAACAATACAAATGGCAACACTGTTTTAACCAAAAATGTGTAGAGAAATACACAAGAAAGGAGAGACCTACAGAATACAAACAAAACAAATCGACAATCAAAACTGAAAAACAGACAAAATATTACAAAAACAACGTTAAGTACAATTACATCACAGCTAACATCAATAGCGACCAATTGTCACTAGCAAATTTCCAAATTAAGAAAATTTGCACCTACAGAACGCTTACAGTAAGCCTCGATCAAGTGGCATATTTACCGTAAGACCCACCAACCGAAAAACCCGCAGAAAAAAAATACACAAAAACAGTAGAAGTAACATAAACATATAGCAATCAATTTCAATGTGTTGCAGAACAAGTTCAGTCACAGCTGAAACTAAAATAAATTCCTTGCTCCTTGCGAACACAGAAACGAAATGTCAAACGCGCACTGAACGTCAAATCCACTGTAACATAAAGTGGTATTCACGAACCAAAGTTACTATGACCTTCTCAAATTAGGGCTTGCACATTGAATGTTTACTATTTTTCCACGTACTGTTTACAGACACTTGACCTCCAACAATGTAGCTTGAATGCTCTGACCTAGAAAAGTCTGTTGTTGAATGAAACGTGTAACAACCAGCAGTACTGTTTACAATAGGAACCCGCCTTCTATGCAGTTATGGTCCACGTAGCAAATGCCTAGTAGTTAACTTCAGTACATGTCTTGTTATGCTTTATGTAGCATTATAATATAAATGCTCGTACTGTTTATTTGGGTCAACCGTTGATGACCTATATCTGTCCTGTTGTAGCCAAAACTTGCAAGTGTAGAATTAGCGCTGTGTGTTACGGCTGTCCCGTGTGTAGCTTAGACCCACAGATCAGAAGTGTAATGTGTACTTGTCCTTCTTGTAACTTTCTCGACAAAACTGGAGACATCATACATGTAACAGCCAACCAGGAATGTAAATTTCTGGATCCATAAATGTCAACAATAATGTCAAATGCTCGCTCTGTTCTTTTTAAACCCACAGATCTGGTCCATCAGAAATGTAAGTTTCTAGGCCACATTGGCGACAAGAAATGTATCATAAGAGCCCACGTAACTGGTCCACCAGAAATGTAACTGTCTTTTTTTTCTTGTTGAGGTGATCACTGGCCCAAGACAGTATACATGTTGTTAGATGTGTAGTGCGAGCGTATGATGAATTGAGTGTGGGTGCGAATGAAGACGCGAATGTGTTTAGGCTCGTATAGATGTAGATCCTGCAACCCATACTCTCACATGCAGTAATCAAGGATGCTTTGACACTGCAGGCATGTTTCAAGACATTTATTGACGGGAACACACATAGTATCAACAGGAACAGTCAGTGTAACAAGGTCATGCTGACCTGACATCGATAGGTATACATTTGGCATTCAAAAAGGTAAACATCAGAATAGACGTGCATGGTCAATAGCAAAGTTCTTCAATAATGACAGTTCGTAGCGTCGCCCTTGGCGTCTCTGACTAAACGCGTCAGATGCCTTAGTTACTTTGACACACAGGTGCAACTTGGCACTCCCCGCCAATTGCACATATCAGGCTGTAGTATAATAGCCGAAAGCACAGGCCTCGTTCTGACGTCGGCCGTGTACTTCTGTTAAATAGGTTATCATCAACCCTGCAGTAATACTTATTGTAGATAGAAGTTCCGCCAATCTGCGGCTCCCACAATATATCTTCGTCACTGGATTTCTGGACAATATAAGACTAACAGTCTTGGATGGCTACCTCGAGCACAAATATATAAGTTCTGAAATGGCGGATCAGTGAGCTGCTGTTCACCCTAGGTAATCCTTTACATGTTCTGCCACCGAAAAGCGTAATAATGCATAAAGGTCGGTATTACCTGGAAAATGAATCCTCAGAACTAAACAAGGAATTCTGTCGTCATCCCGACGCACAGAGATTCACTGGGGAAAACTGCCATAGCAGTTACTTCGAAGATTCTCCCCGAAAAACAATGGACTCTTGGTCCCTTCAGAAAAACAGGACCTCCCGGCTTCCCGGAAGTATATCTCACTCCCGCTTAAAAAACCTTCCCATAGGCCTACGCCGAACTGTCAACCTCTGACCCTAAATGTCAAACACAATGAATGAATAAACAAGGGAAGACAACCCCTAATCAACCTGACTGTTCGCAGGTATTATGTGTGTTCCCGTCAATAAATGTCTTGAAACATGCCTGCAGTGTCAAAGCATCCTTGATTACTGCATGTGAGAGTATGGGTTGCAGGATCTACATCTATACGAGCCTAAACACATTCGCGTCTTCATTCGCACCCACACTCAATTCATCATACGCTCGCACTACACATCTAACAACATGTATACTGTCTTGGGCCAGTGATCACATCAACAAAGAAAAAAAGACAGTTACATTTCTGGTGGACCAGTTACGTGGGCTCTTATGATACATTTCTTGTCGCCAATGTGGCCTAGAAACTTACATTTCTGATGGACCAGATCTGTGGGTTTAAAAAGAACAGAGCGAGCATTTGACATTATTGTTGACATTTATGGATCCAGAAATTTACATTCCTGGTTGGCTGTTACATGTATGATGTCTCCAGTTTTGTCGAGAAAGTTACAAGAAGGACAAGTACACATTACACTTCTGATCTGTGGGTCTAAGCTACACACGGGACAGCCGTAACACACAGCGCTAATTCTACACTTGCAAGTTTTGGCTACAACAGGACAGATATAGGTCATCAACGGTTGACCCAAATAAACAGTACGAGCATTTATATTATAATGCTACATAAAGCATAACAAGACATGTACTGAAGTTAACTACTAGGCATTTGCTACGTGGACCATAACTGCATAGAAGGCGGGTTCCTATTGTAAACAGTACTGCTGGTTGTTACACGTTTCATTCAACAACAGACTTTTCTAGGTCAGAGCATTCAAGCTACATTGTTGGAGGTCAAGTGTCTGTAAACAGTACGTGGAAATTGTAAACATTCAATGTGCAAGCCCTAATTTGAGAAGGTCATAGTAACTTTGGTTCGTGAATACCACTTTATGTTACAGTGGATTTGACGTTCAGTGCGCGTTTGACATTTCGTTTCTGTGTTCGCAAGGAGCAAGGAATTTATTTTAGTTTCAGCTGTGACTGAACTTGTTCTGCAACACATTGAAATTGATTGCTATATGTTTATGTTACTTCTACTGTTTTTGTGTATTTTTCTGCGGGTTTTTCGGTTGGTGGGTCTTACGGTAAATATGCCACTTGATCGAGGCTTACTGTAAGCGTTCTGTAGGTGCAAATTTTCTTAATTTGGAAATTTGCTAGTGACAATTGGTCGCTATTGATGTTAGCTGTGATGTAATTGTACTTAACGTTGTTTTTGTAATATTTTGTCTGTTTTTCAGTTTTGATTGTCGATTTGTTTTGTTTGTATTCTGTAGGTCTCTCCTTTCTTGTGTATTTCTCTACACATTTTTGGTTAAAACAGTGTTGCCATTTGTATTGTTTTGTATTTTGTCTTTGTATTTTTTTTTTTGGTTGTACTACATTACTGTCATGCACAGTCTACATACACATACTTGGTCATGTTTTGATATTATTGATAAGGTAGACTCTTCATATAGAGTTTGTTAAATAATATTATATAAGATATTTATACAAGTTCTTTGATAAAAGACTTGTTATCTACAAAGATTGAGACAAGGTGAAATACATATTCAAGTTCTTTATAAAAAAGACTTGTGCCCATAGTGAGTGGGATATAAGGGAATTTTTTTTTCCACAGGTACTCAGGTGATTTTTTGGGTACATTATAAACAAGAGGAACATACAAAGTCTTTGTCTAAGACTAAGACAGTAAAATAAAGTGAAGTGAGTATACAAGTCTAGCATTTCAGACTTGTCTCCCATTGAAGTGGGATAAGGTAATTTATTTAATTTTTTTTTCAGGTTTCTGATCTCATTAGACAAGATGTCTACATTGGACTACTTTATTACACAAGGGAGAGCCCTTGATAAGACTGGTCAACAGTTAGAACAGTGGGCTGTTGCTCAGTATGACAAAGCATTAGCTGCTGAAGAGAAAAAAGCTCAGGCTGAAGAGAAGAGATTAGAAAGAGAAGCTGCGGCGGAACAAAAAAGGCTAGACAGAGAAGCTAATATTGCTGCTGAACAAAAGAAAAGAATTGCAGAGTGTGAGGCTGAGGAAGAAAAGAAGCTGCAGATGCAGAGAGGAAAGGAAAAAGAAGCTGAACAGAGATTGATGAAGCGGAACAAAAGAGATTAGACAAAGAAGCTGAACAAAAGAGATTAGACAAAGAAGCTGCTGCAGAGGAGAGGAAAGCTCAAGCTGCTGCAGAGGAGAGGAAAGCTCAAGCTGCTGCAGAGGAGAGGAAAGCTGAGGCTGAAATCAGAAAAATGGAACATGAGGAAAGAAAACAGAAGATGGAACTTGATGAAAAACTCGCAATTTTGGAGTTAGAGAAATTGAAATTGGCGAGTACGGGTGCTCAGCAAACAACTTCGAGTACGACAAGGGAGTTTGTTAGTAGGATTAAATTGCCTCATTTCAATCCTTTAAAGGATGACGTAGCAGATTATCTAGATAGATTCCAATTTTTGTGCGATACGCATAACATAAAAAAGGAAAAATATGTTGAACAACTGATGCCATTTTTTACAGGTGACACAGTGACTACTCTTATGACAATAGACGAACATGAGAGGACTAATTATGATGTTGTCAGGGCAGCATTACTAAAAAAATATCAACTAAAACAAGAAGACTATCGTCTTCGTTTTAGGACAATGTTGCCAGAAAATGGAGTAGATTTCTCTGATTTTGTTACAAAGATACGTCGTACATTTACACGATGGGTTGAGTTGTCTCAGATTGAGAAAACATATGAAGGTCTAATGGACTTATTATTGCGAGATAAGGTTTTGTCATCTGTTAATGATTCTTTTCTTGCATTCCTTCATGAGCGTAAGCCTAAAAACTTAAAAGAAATGGAGGAATACTGTTGTCAGTATGCCACAGCACATCCCCATGCTACAGTTAGCAATTCTAAAGTGAAAGAAGGGTTGCCAGCTGCTTCGGCAACACCATATGGCCCTAATTTCAAAAAAAAATTTCAGGGTGCTCAACAAAATTGGAATAGGGGAAGTAATCAAAATTACACTCAGAAGCGGAGTAATCCAACACATGATGGTTCTTCGTCTATGCAGTGGAGACAAGATGGTAGTTCTCGTAATTTTAGTGGTAATAATTTGAGACACTTTCGCAAAGGCTATCCAAATAATAACTATTCAAATTTTCGAGGTAATCATTCTCGACGTCAAGATTATGACGATGGTGAATTTAGAAACCGGGATTCAAACCGGAATGATGATTACAATAGGCAATATGATAACAATTACAGGGGAAATGATAGTCGAAATAATTACAGGGGAAATGATAATCGAGGTAGACCTAGGTTTAACAAGAAAAGACCTTACCAACAGGCAAACTCTGCGCAACAAGAGTTTGATGGAGCCTGTAATACAGTAAATGATAGTGGTAACTCTAGGGCTATCACTGGTTGTGCTTTCGATTTTGGGAGAGCAACTGAATGCCCCCAATGCTTAACATTGTTTGACTCATCAACTGTATCTACGCTAAGTTGTGGTCACCCTCTTCCTGCTCTACCTGCTACAGTTGCGCATGATGGGAGAGGATCTCTCATCTTAGATAAAGGTCTAATAAATGATAGGCTAGTCTCAGTACTTTTCGATTCGGGATGTACTACCGTCGGGGTTAAGGAGTCTCTGATAGATCCTTGCTGTGCCACTGGAAAAACAATCAAATGTGTTACATTTGGTGGTACTATGGAAAGCTATCCTACTGCTATTATTAGGATTGACACTCCTTTCTTCACAGGAGATGTCCATGCATGTCTTCTTCCTAATCCTATTGCGGATCTTATAATCGGTCGTATTCATGGGGTTAAGGAATGCACCCCGCAACAAATTTCTAGTTGGGAAGAAAAAAACATTCAAACGGTCAATGCAGTGGTGACAAGAGCTCAAGCTCTTAATCCCCCAACTTCATCTGATAATAGTAATGAAGTTGATAGCCAAGACGAGCACTTGGTGATTTCCCATGACTCGTTTGTTAAACGTCAAGAAGAGGATCCTTCTTTGAAGAAATACTTCCTTCTTGCAAAGAAAGGGGATCCCAATCAAAATACGAATCACAAATCGTATATTACTATGAAGAATGGTATATTGGTACGAATGGTACAACACTCGGACAAGTCTATGCATTCGCAAATTCTTGTGCCTAAGTGTATGAGAGCCTTAATTCTTCGGCATGCACACGATTCTCAGTGTGCTGGACACATGGGTTTTTCCAGAACTAAAACTAGAGTCCTTGCGTCATTCTTTTGGCCATTCGTGAATAAAGACATCCGAATTTATTGCCGATCTTGCAAAATTTGTCAAGAGGTCAAGTCTAGGGGTCCGAGACATGCTGCTCCTATTCAGGCTGCAGATATTCCGATTCGGCCGTTTCAGAAAATGGCTATAGACATCATTGGTCCGTTCAAAATTAAGTCAGCCAGAGGACACCAATTTATCCTCACTTGCGTGGACATGTGCACGCGTTGGCCAGAGGCTATTCCTCTGAAGAGCATATCAACTGTCGATATCGCTGATGCTCTTTGGCTCGTATTTTCTCGTCTGGGATTCCCCGGAGAAATACTGTCGGATCACGGCACTCAGTTAATTTCGGACGTTATGTCTCAGGTAATGGCTACGCTAGACATTAAAAGGTCTCTCAGTAGTATTTATCATCCAATGTCCAATGGATTGGTAGAACGTCTTAACAGGACACTAAAGAACTTACTTGGCAAGATAACGGAGGATCATCCTGAAGATTGGGACAGGGTTTTACCTGCAGTCCTCTTTGCCTATAGAGAGGTTCCCAACGAGCATACAGGGTTTTCTCCTTTCGAACTTGTCTTTGGCGCGCAACCGCGCGGGCCAATGTCCTTGTTACACGATTTGATAACTTCCGATAATATTGACGATGATACACAATCGTCATATGAATATGTTATAGCTCTTAGAGAAAAGATTATCGAATCGTGCAGGTTAGCAACTTCATCTTCCGAATTTGCGAAAGAAAAAGCTAGGCGATTTGCTAATAAGAAAAGACGCCTACGTCAACTTTGTCCTGGAGACAAAGCATATGTCTTACTGCCCTCAAGAGAGAATAGACTTCTCATTTCTTGGAAGGGTCCATACACTATAGTCTCGAAAATTTCTGATGTCGACTATATTGTCGATGTGGATGGAAGGCATAAAACCTTCCATATAAATATGCTAACAGAGTTTATTGAACGTCCAGACTATTTACAGCCTATTTTCCAGGCGACGGACGACTCTCCAGTCCAACATGGTCACATCTCATCCCTGTCTGTTATACAGGATGAGGAAACTATTTTTTCTGACGTGAACTTACCTCTTCCTACGATTCCACTTACTTCAACGGAATCGTGGAGAGACGTTACAGTCTCTTCCAACTTGTCTTTTGAGGAACAACGTCAAGTATCCTCTACGTTACAATCATATCAGGATGTCCTTACCGACATTCCTGGACACACAGATGTCATAGAACATGACATCATACTTACTGATCGTAATCCGATCAGAGTAAGACCATACCCAATACCTATTCATTTTCAAGCACAAGTCGAGAAAGAATTGGATGAAATGATTCAACTACAAATAATTGAACCATCCACTTCAGCTTATTCTTCGTCGATAGTTATTGTTCGAAAGAAAGACAATAACATACGTCTTTGCGTTGATTATCGCAAATTAAATCAAGTTACGAAGTTCGATGCTGAACCTATGCCGTTATTAGATGATCTACTTATTAGACTTTCTAAAGCTAAATTCTTTACTAAACTAGACTTGTCGAAAGGTTATTGGCAAGTCCCACTGACGGAACACGCCAAACCTCTCACTGCTTTTTCGACACCTAGGGGTCTGTTTCAATGGAATTTTATGCCTTTCGGGCTTATGAACGCCCCAGCGACTTTCGTGCGCATGATGCGACGAATTCTATCAGATCGTGCAGATGTCATTGCATATTTAGACGACATCTGTCTTTTCAGCGATACTTGGGAAGAACACTATGTGGGTCTAAAGGAATTGCTATCTACTCTACGTGAGCATAGTTTGACTGCTAAACCCTCTAAAGCTTTTGTTGGGTTTAGTGAAATTTCCTTCCTAGGTCATCGAGTTGGTCATGGTCTGTTGAAGACAGAGGACCAAAACATTTCAAAGATATTAAATATCTCGGTTCCGAAGACAAAAAAGCAAGTGCGTAGTCTCTTGGGATTGATACAATTCTATGGAAGATTCATTGAGAATCTGTCCTCCATTATGGCACCACTTTCAACGTTATTGAAAAAAGGTTCTCCTAATATGGTGCGTTGGTCCCAAGAATGCCAATCTTCATTGGATCAGGTTAAGAATTTGTTCTCATCTCATCCTATCTTAAGACTACCGACGATTGATAAGACTTTTGTCCTTCGTAGTGATGCCTCTTCCACTGGCATTGGAGCGGCACTAATGCAGGAATATTCAGGAACTCTGCATCCTGTAATGTATATTTCTAGGAAGCTGAATGCGGCAGAAAGGAATTACTCGGTTTTGGACCGTGAATTGTTGGCTATGGTTTGGTCCATTCTTAAGCTACAAAGGTTCCTTCTGGGCGCGCATTTCTTTATGGAAACCGACCAAAAAGCTCTTACGGCTATGCAAAGTAAGGATTTGAAGAGCTCGAGATCTACTCGTTATGCTATTGCTCTTCAGCCTTTCCATTTCACGGTGCGAGCTATCCGTGGTTCGGATAATGTGATGGCGGACATATTGTCTAGATGCCCACATGATTCCAGTTAAATCTTGTGTCCTAGTTTTTCCTGATATATTTTCAGACTTAGGTCTGTCCTTAATATCATAATATGTTGTAATACAAATGTATTTGGATGATGTTTAGATAATTTAACAAATTTCATTTTGTCCATATCCATCAGTGATATGTTGCTAAAATAGCATTGACATTTGTATATTGCTATGATTATATTATTTAGTAATGTTTGATATATGATTGGTATTGCCAGCAACTTAGGTTTCTTGAATGGTATCCCTTAGTTTGTTTGGCTTAAAGGAAATATTTTCTCCTATGTTGGGAGATGATTTGTACCCTCTTCTATTGTACCTGATATTAGGTTCATTGTTTGCATGAGCACAGAAGTGATACTGGTGCTATCTTGCTCATGAACATATTAAAAAAAAAAAAAAATTGCATTTTTTTTTTTTACAGGGGGGTGGTAGTAATGTTGCTGTCATTTTCGACGGAGTCATCTGTCAAGTTATTTGCTTATGTTTGTATCATAAGTATAATTGTGTCTTTACCTGCGATGTCAGGTTGATTAGGGGTTGTCTTCCCTTGTTTATTCATTCATTGTGTTTGACCTTTAGGGTCAGAGGTTGACAGTTCGGCGTAGGCCTATGGGAAGGTTTTTTAAGCGGGAGTGAGATATACTTCCGGGAAGCCGGGGAGGTCCTGTTTTTCTGAAGGGACCAAGAGTCCATTGTTTTTTCGGGGAGAATCTTCGAAGTAACTGCTATGGCAGTTTTCCCCAGTGAATCTCTGTGCGTCGGGATGACGACAGAATTCCTTGTTTAGTTCTGAGGATTCATTTTCCAGGTAATACCGACCTTTATGCATTATTACGCTTTTCGGTGGCAGAACATGTAAAGGATTACCTAGGGTGAACAGCAGCTCACTGATCCGCCATTTCAGAACTTATATATTTGTGCTCGAGGTAGCCATCCAAGACTGTTAGTCTTATATTGTCCAGAAATCCAGTGACGAAGATATATTGTGGGAGCCGCAGATTGGCGGAACTTCTACCTACAATAAGTATTACTGCAGGGTTGATGATAACCTATTTAACAGAAGTACACGGCCGACGTCAGAACGAGGCCTGTGCTTTCGGCTATTATACTACAGCCTGATATGTGCAATTGGCGGGGAGTGCCAAGTTGCACCTGTGTGTCAAAGTATCTAAGGCATCTGACGCGTTTAGTCAGAGACGCCAAGGGCGACGCTACGAACTGTCATTATTGAAGAACTTTGCTATTGACCATGCACGTCTATTCTGATGTTTACCTTTTTGAATGCCAAATGTATACCTATCGATGTCAGGTCAGCATGACCTTGTTACACTGACTGTTCCTGTTGATATTATGTGTGTTCCCGTCAATAAATGTCTTGAAACATGCCTGCAGTGTCAAAGCATCCTTGATTACTGCATGTGAGAGTATGGGTTGCAGGATCTACATCTATACGAGCCTAAACACATTCGCGTCTTCATTCGCACCCACACTCAATTCATCATACGCTCGCACTACACACCTAACAACATGTATACTGTCTTGGGCCAGTGATCACATCAACAAGAGGAAAAAGACAGTTACTTGGATGACTAATAAGGCTAATGGTTCTGTAGTTCTTGCACATTTTTAGATTTCCTTTCTTTGGAAGCGGTATTACTAATGACTGCGTCCATTCTTTTGGCCATTTTTTGGTACTCCAATATCTTTGGCAAATTGCCAGTGATCTGGTCCTCCATATTTCAAGAGCTCTGCTGGGATATTATCCACACCCGGTGACTTCCCTCCTTTCATCGAACATATAGCCTCTTCCACTTCTTCCCGTAATATTGCTGCATTTCCGAGTTCCCTGTTTTCGCACTTAATGTTGTTTAATATGCCTAAGTCAGTGTCAAGTTTACAGTTATATAATTCTTTACAATATTCTGTCCACCTTCTCATTACAGCTGTTTTCTCATTGAGCAGAGCCCCATTGCTATCTTCTATGACAGTTACCCTGGGCTGTTGGGGTTTTGATAGTTTTCTTAATGTGTCAAAAGCTGCCTTGCTGTTACCTTTTATTAGCCCCGTATTAATGGACTCACATTGATCAGCTACCCATTTTTTCTTTGGCCTGTTTCATTTTCTTCCTAATATTTTTTATTCACCATACTGTATTGCCATGCTGCTTCAGGAACCTCTTTCTTAACCTTTTTCATTTCCCGCCGTGTATCACATAACTTCAGAATGTCATCTGTAACCCATGGTTTGTTTATTTTCTTTCTTTTACCAAGTATTTCTGTTGCTGATTCAATGAGCACGTCTTTCATGTTCTCTGTGATTGAGTTGATATCATCTTCCAAAAAGTTGAGAGCTGCGAATTTTCCTCCAACAGTTGCCTCAAAGATTCCTGCGATTTCTGGATCTTTCAGTTTGTCTAAATTGAATCTTAACTGAGAACATCTGTTTTGATTATAGTTCTTTTTAAGTTTAAGCTTGAGCGTCATCAATACCATGTCGTGATCACTACCAATGTCGGCGCCAGGAAAAGTCCTAGTCTTGGCTTTATTAATACTGGACTTGAATCTTTTGGATACAAGAATAAAATCAATTTGGCCATGTATCTCAGTTTTTGGGGCATGCCACGTTGTCCTTCTTGATAACTTATGAGGAAATAGTGTATTTGCAATGGTTAGTTTATAGTTGCTGGCAAATTCTAGTAGCCTTAGTCCTCGATCGTTGGTTTCACCTGTCCCAAATCTCCCCACTGTACCAGCCCAGTGACCGTATGCATCTGGCCCTATTTTAGCATTCCAATCACCTAACACGATGAGAAGATCTTTCTTTGGAATTTTCTTAATTGCTTCATCCAGATTGTCATAAAATGTATCAATTGCCTCATCCTCATAGTCAGTAGTGGGGGCATATACCTGTATGATGGAGATGTTCTTTGGATGTGCTGCAATACGAATGGTGATAAGCCTGCTATTTATTGGGGTGCAGCTGATGACAGAGTTCAATCTATCTTTATGTAGAATTTACCTTAGAATATTGAAAAAACTTAAAACACCTACAAGGGTTAAATCAACACAGTAAACACAGGACATGTTATGAATTAGTGCTGATCTCATTTGGTTACATATTTGATGTATTGTTTTCTTGTCCCTTTTTTTTAACCTTATCTATATGAAACTGTTTTACTACAGCCTATATGCCCCTTGTAGTTCACGTGGCGTCTCTGATGAGATAGAATAGGTTCATTACTCTTTCAGTCATATCGTATTGTGCCACTTCTCCTTCTGCCATGTCCCTTTACACCTGGTATTGTCCTATTTCACCCCACTTTGGTATGTCTTTGAAGATCTGGCATCATGCTCCTCTTTGCCACATCATATACTTCTTCTTCTTCTTTGATCCTTAGCCGCAGACTGTCAAAGCAGTCAGTGGCCATCACGCCTGGTGGCGTCCTGTGGGGCAGCAACAAATTGCTTCTACTTTGTTCGGTCGGCGGCCATCCTTCGTACAGTGCCCCAACTCTGGTTCATTCTTTGCATCTCCGCCTCCACAGTTCTCCGCCAAATTGTTTTTGGTCGGTCTCTCTTTCGCTTTCCTTCGGGGGTCCATAGCATAGATGTTCTTGTAATGGCATCAGGGTCCCTTCTGAGGACGTGGCCAACCCAACTCCAGCGTCCGCAGCTATGATGGTGTGCATGTCCTCTTGGTTGCTCCGAATAAGTAGATCTTGGTTGGTGATGGTATTCGGCCAAAAGATTCGGTGAATTTTCCTTAGGCACATTGTGTGGAAAGAGAACAGTTTCGACATTTCCTTCTCTGTTAGTCTCCAGCATTCCGCACCTTAGAGAGGCACAGAAAGTACATATACTTACATTCGGCTAATTTGCAAGGGATGGATCATCTAAATCTTACAACCTAATTCAGGAATGGTTACTTATGATTGTGGACTTCATGAAAAAATGCCTAATTTGGTGTCCTATTTCTCCCCGCCCTCCTGTAAAGGCTGGTGAAGACACGTATAGATGTTGGGGAAATGTTGGTCTCGTATGCTCCCAAAATGGCAGTATTACGTCGCAGGTGGTTAGATAATATAAAATGGGCCACATGCAATTCTGGAAAAATAAAATTAAATACGGCATCAGGACATGATGTCTTCAGTCACGACATTTTCAAGATGACACCCAAAACGACAAAGGAAATGTAACATTAACACACCAGTAATTTGAAACACGCAGGAAAAATATTCCCAACGCATGGAAAGTAGCGATAGTTTGAGGCTAACAACGACAACGGGTCTTGGGCCTCTTCAAGTAGCGGTAGTTATTTTTTTAATAAAACTCAGAATAATACGAACATGATGTCATGTGGTACAGATAGATTTCGTTAACTTTCCAACTGAGTAAAATACTAGAAATTATAATAAATAACAGACTGAAGTCCTACTTGGCAAAGAACAACCAATGTACCCCGACTTAGTAAGAGTTTTAGAGTACACCATGGATCGATTAATTTGCCATAATTGAGTCTGAAGCGAAGAGAGGCAAGACATGTGTGTGTCTGTAGGGAGTGGGCAGGATAGATAACGTGGCAGCGCAGGTGCAGTCGTTGACTACTTCAGGGGTGGGGAGGGGAGTAGATAAGGGACAATGGATCACAAATCAGAGATCGTAATGTTCGTCCCCCGATGAACGTATACGTAACCTGAGGTACAGGGCCGGCTCTACCGACGGTGCAACACGTGCATTTGCACGGGGCGGCAAAAAATCTTTTTACTTATTTTTACAATCCCGCCAAAATATTCCGCCTGGAAGCCGCGCTGGTGTAATGGTTACCACACTGCGCTAGCGATCAGGTGTTCAAGGTTCAAGCCCTGGCGCGGGCATTTATAGGAGTGTCATCGACCGGGATTTTGACTGAATAACCTGAACGGCTCCTGAAATAAACCCTCTGTGGATGTGTCACGGAGTGTTCGAAGGTTTCGTCTAGATTATTTTAAAATTCCTTACTTTTCTATTCCTTCACATTTTGTCTGTTTTCTCTACAAAATATTTGCACTTGCTGTCTGTTCTTTAGCTGTTTTTCAAGTCTTCACTAATAGTTCTGCCATACGATCCTAATGCTATCTTCTCCTACAAAGGCACTAAAAGGTATTTCTTTAGGGACGTAAGTACAATTTATTCGCTTGGTCGAAACCACAGTGGTTCTCAAAGTGGTCAACTGAAGACCGCCACGATAAATCTTCCGGCATGGCTGAATGAGAGACGGGAGTTAATTAACTTGGCGTGGGAATCAGGAATTTATTTTTTTATCGACCGTTCTATGTTGGCGGCTCGAATGTTTCAGTTGTTTTCGAGTGTGCATTCAAGGAAGTTGATTTTGCTCAGTGTTAGTGTGCTATGTGTTACAGTGATAAATACGTTTTTTAAAAGTTTTATGGAAATTAGTACAGTGCTTCAGCCTCCATTCATGACTAAATAATACATTTTATTGTAGGGTTTATTAAAAAAAAAAAAGTTAGTTGCTTATCCTTTACAGGACGTTGCAATCAACCCCAGCTTTTATTGGCTGTTTGTGATTTTTCTAGGCAATTTTTTTTTTCATTCAGTAGTTTGCCATTGCTTTCTGAACGGTACGGCGCTTATACCATTGTTAAAAATCCACACAAGGCGATCTGCTACCAAACCGCCCGCAGCAGGTTTCGAACCTGGTATATCTGGATTATGAAACTGCGTTCATATCCATTAGGCCACAGACGCCGACAGGGTTTATTAAAACAGTTTTAATATTCAAACAGATATAATGTCCGATAAAAGAAAAAAAAAAACTATCAGGTGCCGAATATCGGAAACGTAAACTGGAAAAAGAACGCGATATTCAAAAACATAGCGGGGCTTTACATAAATATCTAAAAACTGAAACAGCTGATGTAGGACAGAAGAAAATAAGCAAATGTACCGAAACAAATTATTCTGAGCTCATGGCAAGTACTTCTAACTCGGACCACAGTAACGTAGATATTACTAACAATGTCGAAAATGAGACCGATTTGACCGTTTCCAATTCCAGAGATTTAAGTGATGAACTTGAGAGGTACACTGATCCGGCAAGATGGAATCCTTCTTTAAGCGATACCGAAAGACTGGAAATCGTAAAAAAAGGCCTGCCAGAGAGACCAAAAAATGAGTTCGTTTTTCCGAGCAGCTCTAATGGTCGGAAATGTTCACTAAATTTTTACACTAGGGAGCTAAGCAATGGAGAACATATTAATCGATCATGGTTAGTGTATTCAAAAGAAAAAGATTCTGTATTTTGTTTCTACTGTAAGTTGTTTTCCTGTAATAAAATGTCACTCACTACTGATGGCTATAATGATTGGGGTCATTTGTATGTGTATCTTAATGAACACGAAAAATCTAAAAAAACCACTTGGAGTCCCATACAAAGTGGATTGAATTATCGTCCAGGCTTAAATCAGTACAGACAATTGATTCAATGCAACAAAAGTTATTAAATTCAGAGGTTCGATACTGGAGGAGCATAATAGAACGCCTAATTGCTATTGTCCAGTTCTTGAGCCAACAATGCTTGCCATTTTGTGGAACATCTGATAAATTATATGACCCTAACAATGGAAATTTTTAAAGCTTGTTGAACTGATTGCCAGATTTGATAGTGCTATATGTGAACATTTAATGAGAGTAGCTCGTGGATCGCCCCAACATTACCTTGGGAAAAACATTCAAAATGAATTGATTGCTCTTCTCTCTGGAACCATAAAAGAAGAAATAATTTCTATGGTGGAGAAAGCTAAATATTATAGCATAGTTGCATACTGTACTCCCGATGTAAGTCACATTGAACAATTAACACTAATTGTAAGATTTGTTAATACGAATCCAGATGATATCAACATTCATGAGCATTTTCTTGGTTTCATTGCTGTAGAAGCCACTACATGCTCAGCGTTAACCGAATGCATTCTAAGAAAATTGTCAGACATGGATATTCCAAACGCAAACATGCATGGCCAGGGGTATAACAATGGATCAAATATGAAAGGAAAACATTCAGGAGTTCAACAACGTATTAGGGACTTGAACCCGAGAGCTTTTTATATCCCTTGCTGTTCTCATTCTCTCAACTTGGTGGTCAGGGATGCCGCGATGTCATCTAGAGAAGGGGTTTTATTTTTTGAAACGGTTCAGAAATTGTATGTGTTTTTCTCAGCGTGAACACTGCGTTGGGGAATTCTTCACATATTACAACTCTAACGCCCAAGCCACTAAGTACAACTCGTTGAGAATCTAGAATCTAGGCCATTCGTCCTTTAAGATATTATATTGAGGAATTGTATGATGCATTGATAGAAATTGCTGATGACGAGTCAGTAGACAAAATGGCGAAACATGAAGCTGAAACCCTTGCCCTAAAACTCAGAGATTTTAAATTTTTATGTTGTCTGGTTATATGGCACTATGTTTTAAACGAAATTAATGTTGCTAGTAAACTGTTGCAAAGCATAAAAATGGAATTGACTAGTGCCATAACAACTTTGAGAAACGTTCTCCAAAGCCTTAAGAATCTCGGAAATGATGAATCATTTCAAAATTTTCTTGTTGATGCTACAACATTAGCTGAGAAAGTTGAAGCTGATCCTGATTTGATACCAACGTTTGAATGTACTAGAGTGCGTCGGCTGAAAAAGCAACACAACTATGAAGCAAGAGATGAACCCTATTTTGGATCCCAAAACTAAATTCAAAATTGAATTTTTTCTTTTTATTATTGATGTTGCAACTAATTCTATTGAAGAAAGGTTTGAGCAATTGGAACATCACAGTTCACATTTTCCTTTTATATAACATCCCTAAATTGAAATCTGAGATGACAACAATGGCTCTTAAACAAATGTAAAAAACCTAGAAGGCGTTTTTTAAAAACACATCAGGGAAAATAGAGACATTGATGCCATTTGAGCTATGTGATGAACTGAAAGTAGTAGTATCCAAATTAGTACCAGAAAATACACCGCCAATTGAAGTTCTTCGTTTATATTATTGAAAATAACATTGCTCCTAATGTCGCTAATAGCCTTAAGAATATTACTAACTTTGCATGTAACGGTAGCAAGTGGTGAGCGTAGTTTATTTTCAAAACTGAAGCAGCTTATTAAAACGTATTTACGCTCACCAATGGCCGAAACTAGATTGGAAGGACTTGCCATGATTTCAATTGAACATGAAATCGGTCAAAAATTAGACTACGCAGGCCTTATTTCTGCTTTTGCAAATATGAAAGCAAGAAAAGTGTCTTTTTAAGCAGTACATACTTCAAACAATATAAATTCAAATAATGTGAAAATAGTGCTAAAAACTATAACATGTACATACTATAGTTAAGTGTTTGTGACTCAACAGTTCATCGTTCCACATGAGAAGAGCATCCCCTATATGTAAGTAATGTAACTACATTTATTTCATATAATTATCTCTAATAAAGTCAATGGTTTATTTTATGACTATACAGTATTTTCATCAATTTTTCAATACATTATTATTAATGGTACTATTTAAAATTAGGCTAATGGTCATGAAATTAATGTTGAAGCTTGTTTAACATAATGGTTTTTAAAATTTCAAACGTTAATTTGAGGTTGGGCTGGGGCGGCAAGGTATGGTATTGCACGGGGCGGCAAAATTCCTAGAGCCGGCCCTGCTGAGGTAGAAAGTAACGAGGCTGCCATACGCATTATGGCAGTGTTTCCCAAACTTGCAATAATCGTGTACCCTTTATAAGAGTGTGGTCTTACCAACGTACCCCTCTCGAGCGAAGATAATTTGGGGGTAGTTTTAATAATGTTACTCTATCTACATTAGTGCATATATAATTTATGCTACTTATTTATTATTATACCCCCTGGAGCAAACTTTGGAACTGATTGGCAAAGAAAAATATTCCTGCACCTCTGACCCATGCCATACAGAGCTTCTACAAGTCTTGCAGAAATTATATGATACGACAAGGTCTCAAAACCAAGCCCCTGCAGACCCAAGTAGAACAGTTCCAACTACGATGGTTTGGCCATGTCTGCAGAATGAGAGAAGATCGGCTACCACGACAGTATGGGAAACTAAGATATATATATATATATATATATAAGCATTCATACTTTGACATTTGCTGAGGGAGGCTGAGCACCTATGAGTTTGCCCGGAGTGCAGTGAGGTCGATTCTGATTAACAATAACAATATATATATATATATAATTTAAAAAACAAAAGTAATTATAACAACTTAAGTAATAATACAAATCAACAAATGTTCTGACAGGACAGCGGATACATATGGTGGGTTCTTTAAAAAACGGGATGGTAGAGTAAAAAAACAAAAAAACAACAACATGATATCCCTTGAATCCCTCTCGTACCACAATTTAAGAAACACCAGATTTATGGATGCCGAAACTTGGCCATGAACGATCAAAACAGTCACGACAGGGTATAGGAATCGGGGCAAAGCAGGCAGTGCCCGATCTAGAAGTACGATAGATGGGAAAGAACTTGGCGTCATTAAGATGTGTACTCTGAGAATTACTGCAATGGAGGCATTCCTACAGTATGTGCTGGGCCATACTATTTTCTTTTAGTAATTTGGGGCAAACAGTTCATGAGCTATTGTATTTGTAGACTTTGAAAAGGCATTTGACAGTGTATACAGAATCACTCTGGAAATTGATGAGGGCTTATCGAATCCCCCTGAAGATCATTAACAATAAAGAAAACGTATGAAGGCATGGCATGCAGAGTTCTTATGAAGGACTACTTACAGAACCTTTAGAATGAGAACTGGATTACGGCAGGGATGCTTCTTGCCACCAGTTCTCTTCCTGTTAGCTATAGATTGGGATATGAAAATATCGATCCAACCAATCGAAATGAAATCCAGTGGACTCTTGACTATATAGCTTGACGATCTAGATTTTGCCGATGACCTGGCACGTCTGACCTATAACCGTAATCAGATGCAAGACAAAATTAAAATACTAGATGAGAGATCACAGCATGAGGTTCTGAAAATACACAGGGAGAAAACTAAGACAATGAGAATAAATGCAGGAAACGATAACAAGATTATACTAGAAGCAATACCACTACAAGATATAGAAACATGCACATACCTTGGCAGCAATATAGACACAGTTGAAGGGACAGATAATTACATTTTTTTTTAAAAGAAAAAAAAAAAGGGTAGAAAAGCTTTCATTGCATTGGAAAATACACGGAGATCAAAAGAAATCAGGTCCAACACAAAAATCTGTATTTTAAATTCAAATGTCAAGTCACACCCATTGTATGGCTGTGAAACATGGAGAACAGTGAAAACAACAACCAAAAAGTTATATACTTTCATAAATGGATACTTACGTAGAAAAGAACAATTGAAGTGGGATGACAATATCACTAATGTGACACTAATGGCAAGAACTAGACAAGTGGCAGTAGAACAAAAATTGAGAAGAAGATGCTAGTGATGGATAGGACATACACTGGGAAGCAGTATGTGTGCACACGTATAACGCAAATGAACAACGGAGACTGATGTATGAAGTCTGAGGACGTGATATCACGTCCAATGGGAAGTAATGTTTATTATCAAACCCAGTCAATGTTTGTAAAGTTCAATGCTGTTTCTCTTCTTTACTCCTCTGTGTGGATGTTTACATTATTACAAACCATAAACGTGAGAAATAAAATGACTTAGGTTTAAAAAACCTCCCAACTAAGATGGTTTGGCCATGTTTGCAGAATAGGACAAGATCGGCTACCACGACAAGAAACTAAGAGCCAGGGATCCAGACCTCCAGGATGACCTAGAGTCCGCTGGGAAGACAACATTAAACAATCTTTGAAGGACCGAGGACTAGAATGGAACCAAGCTAGGAGGAAGACAGCCTATAGTATAGTATGGCGCTCTCTCTTCCAAACTATACACCTCACGGTAGAAGAGGAACGACTAAGTAAGTACATATATATGTATATATCTTACCCATTTTTTCACTCCTTAAGAAGAACGGGATCAATGCTGCAGTGGTATTCATCCAGGAGGCCTGCGTTAGAAGGTTGTTTTTTTTTTTTTTTAAATTAAAAGTTAAAAAAAAATTAAAATTAAAAGGTTTTTTATTTTTTAATTAAAATTTTAACTGATTTTGGCTCCGTTCAACCTAGACACAGGGTCCGGCGGTTATATATGGGTGCATGCCTAAATATAAAAGACCGTGTGGTCTAGTTAAAAATTATCGTAATATGTTAAAGTCTTAGAGGGATGTGTGCTCTAATAGTATTGATGGGAGCCGCGCTGGTGTAATGGTTACAACGTTGCGCTAGCGACCAGGTTTTCAAGGTTCAAGCCCGGGAGCGTTCATTTGTAGGAGTGGCATCGACCGGGATTTTGACTGAATAACCTGAACGGCTCCTGCAGATAAACTCTCTGTGGATGGGAAGGAGCGAAGCTCCTGACCGGGTTGGAAGGAAAGTCCATTGGCACCCCAGCCTCGCAATGACGTGTCATTGGGCCAAAAGGGCTGGAAAGCTTGAGTGCCGCTGGTTAGAGGGAAGAAAAAAAATAGTATTGATTCCCGTCGCGATTTGTTTTGCACAACAAGGCTGCCGGAATAGTGGAAGTGAAGATTCTATTATTTCGCTGTCACGTTGTAGACCCCTGTGAGCCCATTGTAAGCAAGAATATATAGAATTTCAACATTATTTCAATGTATGCACCTTTTGTATCTTCGTACGTCATAAGAATTTCTTGTTAGAAAGTATCCACGTGCATAAGAATTTTCATATACACTACCAAGGCAGTTTTTTCCCCCCCCCCCCCCCCCCACACACACACACACACACACACACACACAAACACATGTACGCATACATAAGCACATACAAGCACTCACACATATACTCATGTATATAAGAATATAGTCTTGTTATATTATTATTGGTATTATTATTACTACTTCTATCTAGTCTTATTTCCTACGTACACGTGTGCGGAAATGAACGAGGTTACCTTGAGGTTAAAAATAACTTATCCGAACACTGGCTTGTCCAATCCGTAGCTTAGAAAAGCTGTCCGCGAAGATGTCACGTTGCAGAGCATGAGGAGGTAAATACATAGAGCAGACTATAAAACAAAATGTCACATTCCACACTGCATCGGTACAGAAATTGAGGTGCAGTTGTGAAAACATGTGCAGTGCTCCTTACACCTATTGATTTGTATCTGCATGGAGTGGTGAAATAGATTTGTGAATCTATGTCGTGTACTTAAGGTAACTTGGAATACGAAAATAACAATAAAAAATTGTGGTTTTTGTTTTCGAATTCGCGGCCTTTTAACGTAGCAAACGTAAATATTGATTTAAATTAATAGGTATGATTCGAAATAGTGCCCTAGTTCGAAACATTGACTGTAATTGAAAACAGATGCTTACGTGTTGTCTGAATGCACATAAAAACGAATCCAGTTGTGCTTTACACACATTTGTCATCCAAACTTCTGCAAACGATTTACCAGCGCGCTCAGTTTAAAAACATCATATTTGCATTAGGCTAGTGCTCACATGTAAAATTGCTCACATGCATCGCAACCTGACACGTATATTGCAGTCAGAATGGGGAAGGTGAAAATATGATATAGAAATCATGTAAACAATTTAGTACCATCAGTAAATTTTGCTTATGTAACCAGTTACCAGAACCCAAGGTATGATACACCAGCCCAACAGTCTTCAATTTATATTAATGAAATGTAATTTCTAATCACACAATTAAACTATTATCTATAGAGGAGATGATGGTTAATGTAAATATAAGAAAAGCTGATGAGTACAATATTTAACAACAGAAACAAATTTTTAAAAAAATCCCTGCAAACCAGGGTACTTGCTTGTTAACAGAGTCTGATATATTCTACAAGGGGTGCCCGTATAGTTCACTGATGAGTCAAAGAAAGAATATAAATACTGCTCCTTCAGGCACTCAGTACAAGACAAGTAATATGAGGGTGTACAAGAGGATGACAACCTCATCATGTTAAACAATTTGTCACATAAGCCACTTCTGCAGTAGCATATGAATGCTTGGTGCAGGGTTACCAGCGGCAATGGTGGCTTCATAATGAGTGAAAATGATGATTATATCATCAAAGGAAAACACAAGCAGTATCTTCCACCTATTTGGAGGAGGGCGGTATAGCCCGGTGTGTCTGATGACATCCAACTCACTATTCATCAGTCATTATCGATATGCATTACTAAAACCTTAACAGACCTTCACCGATCCTTTGAATTTAGCTTAAACATCACTCATGCTGTTCATCAGCTCTCTTGTCTGCTTAGATAAGTACCTCGTAATTATCAGAAGGTAGGAATTTGTTTTAGAGTTTCATCTTGAAATCATTGATACCTGTTATTTTGGCATCAGTCTTCATGTCAAATACATTACTGTAGTTCTATCTTGAAATCATTGACACCTGTTATTTTGGCATCAGTCTTCATGTCAAAGACATTACTGTAGTTCCATCTTGAAATCATTGACACCCGTTATTTTGGTAACAGTCTTCATGTCATTGACATTACTTCAATTCTGCTGATCGTCTTTGATGTTGGAGAAAATGATGACTGATTTGATTGAGGACATAATTGTTGAAAAAACAAGCAAACATCCTCCAAGAGTGTCAGGTTCATGAGAGGAGTTTATTGACAGCATGGCATTCAACAGCGATGTAGTGGGAGAAACTGTACGGTGATGAGAGAAGCCTGAGACAAAATGCCAACTTCATGGGACAAATTGATGTGGCTATATAGGGACTAACAACGCAGAAGAATTTGAGTGAGGTATCATTGCTACAGCACAATGGTACATTTGGTATCTGGACTGTAAAAGGAGGCTGAATTCAGACACACAAGCTTCATTTCTAGCTCCTAATGATGTCTTCTGGAAGTGAAAGTTGTACTTTAATTGTTTTCAATACAAATTGCTAAAGAAACCACAGCAGCAGAAAACATGAATGCTTTGGCATAGGCTTATTGCAAAGGAATAACTGCTGGGATTGCACCATGCTCCGTAAGGAGTGAAAAGAGAAGTGATTATAAAGATATAGCACAGCTGCAGTTTTTAAAAAAAAACACAATCAATGATCCAATCAGATTCTAATACTGGCGAGTAGATATTTAGAATGAAGAAGGAAATACTTTATTACTGGCAGATTACGCTATTAGACCAAACAAAATGAATTGCCTGGGAGGTGTACGAACAGTGGAGATGGAGTCAAGGAAGACATAAATTGAACAAATTGAGGGCAAAGATTTGGGGGGGGGGGGGGGCCTGTCCAAGACAATGATGGATGGACAGCAAACAAATGGACCTGATAGAGATCATGATGCAAGATAGAAAGGTGGTCTGTGTGGCAAAGAACCTTGTTTTGTTTTTCAGCTTCCTATGTAGCAAAGGCCTTAGTTCATGCTAGGCTGTCATGCATTGTGCCATCTTTTCAAGTTGTTGCTATATCTTAATTGTCCTAATTGTGTATGTCTCCAGCTTTGTTCTCTTTTAACACTGTAGATCTTAAAATCAGAACCGTTTTGTACGTTAAGAAATATACCAGAATCTGTATGGTAATTTGTCACATTTACGTATGTATGGATTGATAACTGTCCCCTTTTAGCTCCCTAGGGAACCCAGCAAGCACACCCATGCAAGAAACAAATATATTAGCAGTTGAACAACAAGCAAATGTATTACTTAACACTTATTGCAACAGTAATAATTGCTTGTTTTATCATTTTAATTATAAATTCATGAAACAAGTGGTTTTATCTTTTTGTTTTGTGTGTCCAATCAGGTCGCTGATCACAAATTCAAGACTTAGACAGTTGTTAAATTTGAAGTACATGAAAGTGTGAGGTATCAACAGTGAAAAAGTGAAGCAGGACCCTGTTGGCTATAAAAACAGGTGTGTGTTGGTACCTTGTGATTCTTGCTGGCTAAATATATCTGTAATATAAAACATATTTATTGGATTAGATTTCTGCATTAGATGTAAATTTCAGGATTTCTTTATGCCTTAGTCATAGCTATTTATTTTATTATGTAATCAGTACCAGGACCTTTTTTCTTTTTGGTAATGTTTAGATTGATGAATAAATTAGGCAGTTTCCAACAAATAAAGCAAGGAGTGAGGCAGGAATATGTTCATTCACCAGATTGTTCTTCTAGCAGTGTCAGTCAGACACTAGAAATATGATTTGGAGGTTACAATATAAATAGCTTGCACTTTGCTGATGACACAGTATTAATCGAGGAAAACAAAAAAGAAATGTTAGATTTAAAAAAAAAAATGTTGCCTTGTTTTGGCTAGGCACGTCCTGTTCAACCTAGTTGGTTATATTAGGGCACATGTCCAAGTATAAAAGACCTTTAGGTATGGTGGCACTATTTAAAAACATCTGTGAAATTAAGAACAGAATATACCAAGCAAAAACAGCATTCCAAAAAGTGAGGAGCATCATGTGCAATAGCTGCTTATTATTGAAGAAAAAACGTTTTGTGAATGTGAGTTTTGGACATTGAGCAAACTACATGCAAACTTCATTGGAGGTAACAGATGTGGTTTCTCAGAAGCATTTAAGAACCCCATTGACATTTAAGGGTTGAACTTGAAGAAACACCACTAAAAGATGTAGAATCGTACACATATCTTGGAAGTAATATAGACAAAGTGGGAGGGACAGACAGTGATATCAAAATAAGAATGCAAAAAGCAAGAGGAGCTTTCATTGCATTGGGAAACATATGGAGAACAAAAGAAATCAAGTCTAACATGAAAATAAGAATCTTCAACTCAAATGTGAAGTCAGTCCTGTTGTATGGCTCTAAGACATGGAAAACAACAACCAAAAAGCTACAGACTTTTATAAACGGGTGCTTGCGTAGAATAGAAGGACTGAAATGGTATGACAAAGTCACAAATGTGGAATTGATGACAAGAACCAGACAAGTGCCAGTAGAACAGGAGTTGAGAAGAAGACGCTGGCGATGGATAGGACACACATTGAGGAAACCTGTTGATAGCATTACAAGGCAGTCTTTGTTCTGGAATCCACAGGGAAAGAAAAGCAGAGGTAGACCAAAAAACACATGGAGAAGAGAACTGGAAACAGATGTGAAAATGCTGAGGAAAACATGGAACGAACTTGGGCGGATGGCACAGGACAGAAAGACTTGGCATGTGTTTGTTGAAGGCCTATGCTCCTTGGGGAGCTAAAGCGTATTGATTGACATTTAAGATAATTAGTAAAGAATGCATGAGCAAAATGAATAAACAAAGAAATGTAGTAACAAAATCAAAGGAGAGTACATCAACCTTCACTGGGCATGTGATAAGAAAGAAGAGGAGCACTTGAGAACATTGTGACCATGGGAACCACAGGGAATGAGAAGCAGAGGAGGACACAGAGAGAAAATATTGAATAGCTTCACACTACGGCATTGAGTAGAGGTTTGGTTTGGTTTTAAGGACTATTTTCATTGCACACGGACAACTCCATCAGTGCTCCGATCTCCTCCCTTAGATCACACAAGGGGGATCTCAGCACAGTGCATGAACTCTGTAGCACCGGCGAGAATCCCAATGTGTGTATACAGGAATCACACATTCTATAAATATTTTTGGTGGGTCGGTTTCTAATTTTTTTAAATTTTGGCTTAGCAGCGGCCTTTACAATTTCCACCTGCCGTGGGATTTTTAACGTGCACAACTTGCACACGGGACCTCCTATTTTTTTGCCCTTATCCAAGAAGGCTAGGCATCCATTCTCAATACCCATGAGACCAGGGGGGAGTATGACATCATTAGGACCACTGGTTCTTAAAACAAATTTCCATAAATTATATTCGCTGTACTGGGAATAGAACCTGGTACCTCTAGAATTCTTGGCGGATGCCATACCTCTTAGCCACTGCGACACCATCGGAAGAGGTCATCAACAGAACTTACGGAGTTCATAAAAAACTCCAGATCTTTTGAGGGACATGATCGCGGCACCTTGTTGCAAGGCTCGACTTGACATTAACATGTTTTGCACTAAAAAGCAAAATATTAGATTTAAAATCCTTATAATTTAAATGTCTGTGCTCTGCAATTGAAAATGTCATTTTTATTACAGAGTTAAGTGCCCTAAATAAAATGCCCTGTGTAGTTGCTGGGGTCTGTGTGGAGATAAGACAGAATAACACTACTGCTTGGTCAGACATGTTTGTATCAGGTGACTAATATAAGGTTGTTCATGGTGGGGCTGGTGACTTCATCATGTAAAGCAGATTGATACAGAAACCACTTCTGCAGAAGTGTATGAATGCTTTGATGCAGGCTTCCTGCATGAGGTCTAGTTACCGTGATAATATAGTACTGGTCTTACACATTTAAAAATGAATCTATCTGTCATTAAGATTGAAATAACATTTTGTGATCACCAGCACTTTTCACTACCATTCTTTTCATACTTCATGTTTTCATACTTTTCACTACATAAAATATTCAAAATAAATTGAGAGCAAACATTATGTTCTAAAATGTTCAGGTTTCTCTCATTTTTCAGGAGTCAGCAAAAACATTGAACAATTATCATCACAAGCAGCAGGAATGGGAGATCTTAACCTGCTTTATTCAATAGCAACATCATCTGATGTGAGTGTGGCTGCCAGTAGCACTCTCAATGGACACAATTTTTCTGTCCCACATAATCCAACTTCTGTGAAAAATCTCATTACGAATTCGTCATCAAGCTACCATATCTCAGGTCAGACTATCAGCCGTCAGCCCTCTGTAAACGCTCAGACTGGGAAATGTGTGCAGACCCAGCAGCTGTCTTTAAATCAATATCCAGCCACGGTGCAGACGCTTACAGCTAGCTGTAATAGTAGACCACACAGGTTGACAAATACTTCAGGTATTACCAATAATAACCAACGTGTGAACATTCTTCAGAACAGTCTTTCTGGCAATCAGAACATACAAAATAATTCACTGAATTCGACTCCAGATTGTTTCAAAACAGCATCACACAGACTACACAGTGTGCCATTAGATGGTTCTCAAACATTTAATGAAAACATGGGTGATCAACATTTCTTTCCTCCGGCCAGTCAAGATTTTGTCAACAAACTTCCCAAATCTCTCTCATTCTGCACTGACTACGAGATGGCTTGTAGCGGCCCACTAGTTGCAGCCCCTCACAGTGCAAGTGCTATGCCTCTTGCTGCTCAAGACCTCAATCTTCTTAACAATGTAGCATTGACTCATTCCGTGTCTTCAGATCGTACATTGTCTTCTGTATCTCACATTTCCAAAATTCAGGAAACTACAGTTTACCACAGCTTAACCAGAACCGCAGGTAAACATCTCTTCTTATTTGACCTGAAACACATAACATTTTTTTTTCTAATTTAAAAAAATTCTTATCTTCTTTGTAGAGCATTAGAATTCTAGTCTCTTTTTTAAACACATATTTTGGTTGTAAAATTTCTACCTTTATTTTAGATGCTCAAATTTTAAATGGTTTCATATTATTGTTAGATTATCAGTTTTTCTTTTTACTTAAAGCTTTTCTAGATTGGTTTACTGTTTAAATGATTAATTTGTCCCTTAAATCTGTGGCTGAAATGCTTGTCTTTTGAATTATTGATTTTTCACTTAAACCTGACCGAAGTGCTTACATTTTAAATGATTAATTTGTCACTTAAATCTGTGGCTGAAATGCTTTTCTTTTGAATGATTGATTATTGGCTTAAACCTGCCAGAAAGGCTTACATTTTAAATGATTTTTCACTTAAGTATGTGGCCGAAATGCTTAAATTTTTAATGATTTGCTTTTCCCCACCAACAGCTCGAGTTTCAGCCAGAGCACCACTGTCTTCCTTCGTAAGTAATCACAGTCAACCAGCTGCTAAAGCAGATGTCATGGATAACAGGGCATCTTCTTCGTCTAGTACTCCAAACACACTTCCTAGGGGAGGATCTGTCAATGAATGTCCAAGCCCACAGGTGTCTGATCTTGGCTCAGAGGACACAAATGTTTCAGTACGTATTTTATTTGGTCACAGCCATTAGTGTTCTGTTGTGATGACATTTTTGGTTTCTGCTCTTGCAGTTGTCTGTTATCCTGCTGTGCGTAAATTTCTCTCTCAAGGACAGACTTACTTTCCCTTTGTGGATTATTGAATAGTTCTCTTAGTGACCAAAGGGAATTGTTACATTCATTGAATTCCCTTAGCATTACAAGTCACTTCTTGTTCTAGAATCTCCAGGACAAAAAAAAAATTAGAGGCAGATAGAAGAAGACATGAAAAAGAGAGCTAGAGACAAATAAAAATGATAAGAAAAAACATGGAAAGAAAAAACATGGAAAGACATTGTAATGATGGCACAGGACAGGAGGACTTGATGTGTGTTTGTTAACTCTTTCAGTCCCAAGCTAAAAACTGGGTTTGACCCAAACAAAAATGGCCACCCCAGTGCTTTTTTATTATTGTTGTTTGGAAAACATTTTTTCAAATGTTCATATGCATAAATCAACGAGGTATTTAAAAGAAAGTACTTCCTGTCAGAAATGAAGTTTTGGGGTTGTTAAAATTAGAAAACAGCTCTAGAAAGGAGCAAAAGATACGAAAGCCGATTTAACGTTGATCAGGCCAAATGGGTCTAGAAGGAAGTACGATATATCAGCTTTTGGGACTTAAAGGCCTCTGCTCCTTGGGGAACTAAAGGATATTGATTGATTGAACACCCTTCTGACTAGCATATCGACCTTGTCTCTCCACTTCTTACAGTCTTCATTGTCTTGAATCAGCACCAGTTTAAATTTCTTCTTATACTTTGTGATTGTTTTAATGAGGTATTTCTGTTTTGAGCTTTCTTACTGACTTATTTTTCAGTTTAATATCTCATGTATACGAGGTTCTTTCATTTTTCTCATCTCATGACATGCCCAAAAAACTTTGACTGCCTGCACTGTATTGTGTTGATTAATATATGCTTTCACACATTTCTCTGAGTAAGCCCTTTGTTACTTCTTTCTTAAAGAAGCACATTTGTGCTGACTGATTTTCTTTCTAGAAGCTGTCATTCTTCAGTGTTCAGAAACACTCATAATTACAGCTATAGCCTTCAACTATACTCATAGTGTTTTATATTTCATATACTTGTTTTGATTTAGTTAAAAATATTAAAGTTCCAGATTTTAAATATCAAGATTACATATTCTTCTTCCCACTGTTTACTGCACGGATATCATTCATCATAATCTCCCTTGTGCTCCACGTGGAGCATGAAACCATCACTACAGCTGGTCACCTTGGAGACAGTCAGCACCAAGGCATTCACTCTTGTAGTGGTGGTTCTGTAGCAGTGTGTTTTAAAAGATGAGGTTGTCAGCTCCATGCACAACCTTATTAGCCACCTCATATGATAAGCCTGAGGGAGCAGACGTCCTAATGTTTCTTATCTGTTTAGAGAACCCTGGGAATTACATGACGTCTGCTTAGATATGCTTTTATAATATTGATATGTATAGTACTTAGTCAGAAATAGTAAAGAAGTAATCTATTATTGTGTTTTTCACTATACTGTCTGCGGACACTTAAATGCTAGCAGTGAAGGTATGATGAAGCTAAGTTTGAAATAAGAAGTATTCTCTTAAAAGGTTGTGTCATGTTTGTAATTACCATTATTTTTGAAATTTTAGATAAACCAGCAGAGCTTTGCTCAGAATTTATGCCAGTCTTACACCGTGGACTAGCAAGCTGACAGCACCAGGTTACGTTCCTCTTCCAAAGCCTGCCCCAGATGCCATGCCTATCCCTCTAGAACACACCAGTAATGAACATGTACTTTTGATGTCTTCCCTGTCACAAAAAATGAGTGCTCAGTCATGGCATGCTAGAACAACCCTACCAAATTCTACAGCCATCTCAAACAAGGAAAAGCTGTTGGCTGCTACAGTGAAGCCCATTTCAACAGCAAAACAAAAAGTGAATTTGGGAGTGGAACATTGCATGCACAGAGGCCTGGTTACAAATTCTGCCCAACAAAGAATACAGGTTCCGACGAACTGCAGATGCACTTCAAAAATCTGGTCTGTGGGAAGTAGCCATGAAAACTGGCAGTCTTATGAAGCGAAACCGAGAACTGCAGAAAGAGTTGGAAGAGTTCAGATCTGATGCTGTAGCTTTTCTCAAGTCTGTGATAAAGAATCCACAAAATAGAGACTTCATTAAGAATGTTCTGAACACTGCCTTGACATCTAATACTGCCTCTCGTAATGGGTCATCTGTCATGACTGTGGTTGTGTCTGCAGTTGCTGCGGCTGCTGCAGCATCAGTCAGACTTGACTCCAACGATTCATCTGATGACAGCATGTCTGGTAATACAAGTACTTGATTCTTTGTTTTTTTTTATAGCATATCTGAACTGATAAAACTCATGTGGTTCTGTTCACGATAACGTATATGGGAACAAATACTTGGCTTCATTATTTCAAAGATGGAAGCACATCTAGAGTTATGAAATAGTGGTTCAAGTGATGGTAGCATGTCTGTGAAACCCGTACTTGAGACTCATGGGGTTAAAGTGAAGGCAGCCTATCAGAGTGTAAGGAGACTTCAGTGGTTTAAGTAATGACAGCATGTATGGTAATACATATACTTGAGACTTTATTGATTGAAGAAGTAACTGTGACATTTCAGGGGAATTCTGGAAGCTCCAATGGTTCAACAGATGGTAGCATTTCTAGGAACAGTGGAATACTTTGCTCCAACTGATGTTATGATAGTAAACTCTATTTAGAATGTTACAACAGAAGACAATCTGATCATCAGAAGTGGTTCAGATTAAAATCTAATGCTAATATATACAAGAACAATAGTAATTTACTTCATAATTTCGTCTTCTGGTGGTATGATTGGCTTCATTGCCTCAGTGGATGGCAGCACACATAGGAAGACATGTCTATGGTAAAATGTATGATAAGATTCAGTTTAGTTTGTGATACATGTGGAGGTTGGCACCAGAACCAAATTTCAGATGACTAACTAATTTTATAAGTTATTCAGCCTGCAAACAGCATGAACCTTGTGTGCTGGACATCATGAAATCGCTATGACAGTTAAGATGGATGTGGCTTGTAATGGTGGAACCACTTAAGAGCAATGGTCCAGCAAAATCAGTTCACAACGTTTGCTATTATTGAATCTCCTCATAAAGCTTAACAGGAATAGCAGCTCAGAAAAGAGAAGATATTTAGAAAAAACATCACTTTACAGGTTTTTGAAAATATTTTCATTTTGTCAGAAACTTAACTTATATATGTGTATATTTTGTTGTTGTAGGCTGTAACAGTGAATAAGGCATGAAGTCGTTAATTATGGTTAAATATCATTTAGCGCATAAAATGTATTTTATGGCATAGATTTTTTATTTTATTTCAGACCGAGTTTATGGAACTCAAATATAGTCTGTAGCACAAAAAAATATGCAGAATAGTTTTATGTAAACACAAGTACAACCAAATAGAGACTTGAACAGGGAGCCAGGCACACGGAAATGACATAGATGGTTGAAACTGAACAAAATACAACTAGTGAGCACTTGTCCTAACTGGTTTTGAACAAATTATGACTGTTGAGAAAGCACGAGAAAGAGTGTCGCAGAGCACTGATGAATATAAGCCAGAGGAGAGGAGTGAAAAATAATCTGAGGAAATGGGGAGGGGGTGGTGCAAAAGAGGAAGGGAGCAGAATAAGGTAATAACTATTGTAACAGTTATATTAATAATGTATGAAAACAATGGAGAAAGCAACAAAAAATATTTTGTAATTAATGGATTAAAAATATCCTGTTCTATTATAATTAGGATATATGGCGTCTATAAGTGTGGGTAATATATTCTGTTGCTGCCAGTTGCTTAATGGCAACATCCTTCCTAATTATGTTTTCCATTTTGTGCATCGGTTAATAAATTTTAATTATATATGTTTTTTTTTTAAATATCTTAATGTGTCAGTAGTAGTACTGAAGAAAACAGAAATAGAATTCTGTATGAAAATAGTGAAGTCCCAGTGTTGGAGAGAAACACTGGTATCACAAGATAGTCACGGCTGTGAATGTATCTGCTTCAGAAAGTATTTGGAGTAAAATCAGATCATACCTTGCCACCTTGCTATGTAACTATCTCTGATAATTAAATAAATCAGAACAACTCAACTTCAACAATTATAAAATTAATAATTCAGCTGAGTACAATTTCTGAATTTATTATGTACATCTATCTACTTTTGTGCTGAATTGTGAGTGTTGGAAGATGGAAATCAATGGATAAATATATTACAAAATTTGGATGATGGTGAATTTATAATTTAAGTAATTAACTTAAAATAGAAAGTCCTTCCTGGATGTTCAACTTGTATAGAAATAAAAGTTTATCAGCGGTGCTGTTATCACTAGTCTCTGGCTATGCTAAAAGTCAGTAATTTTCATCATCGACTTTGATGGCTCACATACGCTGCAGGAATTGGTCCTATTGTGTACTCATCTTTAGAGTAAGATCTGTTCTTGTTAGAATGACACACACACAATACTGTAGTCTGACGATCTTTGCATTAGCCCACCCAACACTGTAGTCTGACGATCTTTGCATTAGCCCACCCAACACTGAGGGGGACTAAGGCCATAGTACAGATAACAATCGATATGCTCCTGTGAGGTTCCAGGCAGCGTGGATTGACCTGAACTCTAGATCCCGGGTGTATGATGACTCATATGAACCTGTGAACAATGATAGACATGTGGCTAGTCCGTGTTTATGGAACCCACACATTCTAGTGTGTATGATATGAGTGTGTCTCAGATGTTTGCATGTATGTGAATGATACATGGCTCAGTATGATTTAACAATAGCGAGACAAGTTAGGTGTCTAACTGCAGAACATTTTCTCAAATGATATAATACATGACTAAACAAAATACATGTTACACTGATATATGATGCTACCGTTGCCTTTCACATATGGAATGCCAAGTCAGCTCTGAAAAGTGCTGTACTTTATAGCAGGTTATATTAATCCTGACAAGGACTGTTGACAGGACTCTGCTGAGTCACTGTTGGTTATATTGTCGGTTTCCTTCTTCAGCAATCATACCAGTAAATACAAACCTTCTACATGGTACATTCATGTCCTAACGATGTAGATCAACTAACTAAAATCCTGAAATAAATAGTGATATTAAGTTCACAAATATATACAGTAATTCTACATACCCTCTAGGATAGATGTTAAGCACAGATTAGACTTGAATTAGTGAAGTAAATCTGCACGGCAAACATACAGCAAAGTATTAGCCTTGGCAGCCCTCTTCTTCTGTCTGTCTCTCTGGCCTGTTTTGTGTTAGTGTGCGGTTTGAATACAGTGCTGCCTCTTTTTATAGGTTAGTCGCGTACGTATAGGAGAGCAAGGTCGATTGGTTAGTATCAACTTGGTTTTCGTAGTTTCGAGTGAATCTGTGTAAGTTACCATCCAAACCTATACTCCGTACAACTACACACGTCTATCCCTAACCTTCTGATATACTGTCTTTCAATTCCCTGACTGTGAGCTTCCTTTCCATATACATTTGGTTGAAATTGGTTAGGATACATAATATTTACAGAATTTTAAAGTTTATCAACTTGATAGTTTCCGATGTGCTGGCTCAGTCAAACTCAATTTTCTCCACAAATAATTCTTCCATCCACTATTCCTTTGAATTGCATATTCCTGGCTTTATCCTTCGAAAAACCAACTAACTTCTATCACGTTTCAATAATGCATGTGCCTATACCAAATATAAATCCGTCCAGAATTTCGTACACTGATGTCATGTTAAAAAATGTCATAGCATTATCGATCGGCTTTTGCAGTCTCCTGCGTTTTGATTAGATGACCTCATTCCAGTCTTTTCATACCACAACAAGCCTATTGTTTTTTTTTTTTAAATTCATTAACTAAGCATGTGTATACACATCATGCGACAACATTGTAGTGTTTCTCTTTTGTGTTTCTGTTAGTGACCATGTTTTGTCTAACACATTGTAGTGTTTCTGTTTTGTGTGTCTGTTAGTACATGTTTTGTCTAACACATTGTAGTGTTTCTGTTTTATGTTTCTGTTAGTATGGGACAAAACGGGGCGGCCCCTATCGATCTTTGTTTCACTCCGGCAGTATTGGTACATTTGTGGTACTGATTTTTATTATTTGCTCTCAATTGTCGCACCTTTCTTTCTTTCTTCATTATTTTTCTGCTAAGTAGCAGATATTTGATTTTATCAAATCATTCGACACTCCCTGTAGGTGACTGTCGCAGCAAATGTTAAGTCGAACTGACTTTTGAAAGAGTATTGAATAAAATACTATAGGTTCTCAGAATTGGCTCGTGACAGAGACACCTACATGAGATACAGAGGTGGCACAGAGAAAGTGAATCCTCTCTAAGGAAGTAATCCTGACAATGAGAGGGAATTCTTGCGACAAGGTCCACTCTGTGATCTCAGACAGACAAGCCCCCACTCCCCAAAGGAAGAATTACAATATATATTTATATCACTAGACAGATAGACATACAGTACTAGTGATAAATTCACTCAACTCGGTGGTAAAGGTACACACACAACGATGACTATTTATTCTATGTAAATATGGTTAGTATATGTATATTAAGAAAAAATATATTAAGTGAAGGATGATGATGGATAGAGAACACTGTAGGTACAACGAGTTGAACAGATGGTTACAGGTTAGATACACAACATAAAAGGGTGGTTATAGAACTACAAGTTTTTGATAAAGTAAACTGGAGCGTCCTCCTCTATGGTATATACTGGCACTACCAAAGTTCCTGGTTTCAATAAAGCATAAATAACTACTGTTCCTGGTTTCAATAAAGCATTAATAACTACTGTTCCTGGTTCCCATGAAGAAATGATAATCTGAGTAGATAATAACCGGAGTGCACTGGCCAATAATCTAACGCTGTCCTGGAACTACCTAATCTGCTCTGGGCAGCGGATTCACAGCACAATAATATTACTTATACTGTCGAGTATCGAGGGCTAATCTGGATACGAGAGCACCTCGAATACTGACGTTGAGTAGTGTGGTGAAGTGGGATGTTATAAATATTTATAGGGGACTTAGTGTACTGACTGAGATCAGCTGTGAAGGTATCTATATCTAATAAGAGTAGTGTATTATAGATAACCTTACTTGCTGCCACATATATATATATCTCAGTCAGAATTATTCTGGAATAGTGTGATGACTACGTTGTATGTCTAGGGTATGTGTATGATGAAGTGTAAGTCATAACAACAACAGACAGATAAACAATTTAATTTATTCCACCACACTTGACAACACTGTGACACTCATATACATAAAACACTCTACAAGGATATCTTAAAGGAGTCACTGATAACTTTTCAAATAACAATATGTATTCATTGCTGTCATGAATGTATATGTGTCCTGATTCAAATACAAAGGGAACCGGGAATCACAATCAATTTTAATTACAAGTTATATGTACAGAATTTATCAATATGAATATTGTAGTGACATATATTATTAAAAGTATCCTATGTGTGTCAGTTGTGTAGTAGTAATATGAAGTAATACTGGTTTTGTTTTGTTCAAGCTCTGTTGGTATTTGTCATCATGACTTCAATAGTTTGTCTTTATTGGAACTAGTATTGGAGATGTTCTCAGTTCCTGATATTAAAACAATTTACTTCCCCTCTTAAGTTTATGTTACAATGTTATTTTAAGATGGGGGTACATAATTTTGAGCTCAGCTGGCCACATCAGCTTATCTTGCGTGATGGCGGCAGGAAAAGACTCCTCTGCTCGATTTCTCCCCTGGGCTCTGGAGACACCTCACTGATAGCTAAATGGACAAGGAGTATGCTGTCCGACTCTGGATTCAGCAAAGCTCTGACCAGGTGCTGCTCAATACCATCAAGACCACGGTCCCTGAAAACAAGAAGGATGTACCTTCTACTTCATAACTAATTGATACTCTAGTTCTACACTGAGCACAATACACCACAAACATTGAGTTCAGAGCGTTAGGCCAACTGTCAGCTTCATCTGAAATACTTTATACCAGTATTAACCTCCTTAATGGTTACTACGCCTCTGCACTTCCAGCATTATTTCTTTCTAGTCAATCATCTAGGTGTCAGTGTACTGTGTGGCCATTCCATGCCGTTTTACTTTCCTCCGACACCTTCTGTTCAGGCTGGAGCATTATAGGCTTTACATCATGTTTGCTACTGAACTACACATATATACAGGCATAAATTAACAATTCACATTCAATTTTCATTAAAAGATACTGAATGTTTCAAGCTTACCACAATTCATAGAATAAACACAGATACGTTGACTAGCAATGAATTCTGGCACAAATACTGGCACAAATTCCCATCTGCTTATGTTCCAGGCTTTTATTTAGCAAAAATATGAGCTGGCTTCAACGCACTGTTGCTTTATCAAGCTTATTTGAACTAGTGGTCTCGAACTAACGCTCCTAAGTGATTATATCAGCGAGTCTGGCCAATGGAGCCACGTTTCGACAAGTGTTTGAAAAAATTTTACCTTCCTACGTCTCCCCTAACAACCAAAGATAGTATTTATAGTCCAACCAATCGTGTTTAGTCTTATATTTGTTGCGCTCCAATCAATTTGGAGTTTACATGGTAGGCTATTTCCGTACGCAAGGTTTTTTTCAAACACGTTATAAAAAAATTTTATGAGCAGAAATGATTTCATGCTGTCAGGCATCCCCACTATTTTATTTTGGTTATAACTTGTTAATTCCTAGACTATTTGCGTAACGTTTTACATATTCTTTGTCAGCAAGCCCTAAGGAACCCAAATATACAAATTTAAAAGAGCTAAGTGGCTGCGTTCAAAATATGCAATTTCTTCAACCTCCTGTTTCGAAGATGTGCTGTCTGGGTACTGTAATGTTTTCAAACGTAAACCCATCTATTGTCATCTTTTCTAATAAGAGTTTTTCAGGATTTAAAAAACCTAACTCTGGGAAGGTTAGTGTTTTTTATCACTGTCCGTCCGAAAAAAGTTAGTGCATGTGGCCTTACACGCGTGATAGTAGTAATTGTGTATCGCGTTACGCTTGTTGGGGTGGCATTAATAGCGAAACGCGTGTTTAATTTTGCATGCGTTCGGCTTTCTGCCTCTCCCTTCTCTCTATCCTGCTTTATCTGTCTTTTAGTTACGCTGTGTATGGGATGAATGAAATATTAAATTTAGGTCATTGTTTCAGCTTGCGTATCTCAAGTTTAGTACATGTTTCATTGAAGAAAGCGGGTAATAATATAGTAGGCTTTTACTATCAACGTGAAAGCGTTACAATTTGCAGACGAAGCATAAAAACAAAGGGGATTTCGAGTACATTCCTTGTGACAGCACTGTTATTTTACCATTGCTCTTTTCTTTATTAGAATTTATTTGTTAAGCTTTACATTTACCTTTTAATTTATATATGTGGATTAGAATATTTCACGACACCTCCCCTCTTAAAACAGACATCCCATGTCAGTCCTTTATTCTATATACACATAGATAAATGTAAGTCAACTTGACTTTACTCTGCTGTGGTGCTATCATGGTTTTATGTAGTTGGGTCCATTCAGAGTAGGCACTACTCATGAAATCTGCCTCAGACTTCTACAACCAATAATATATTTCGGTTATGTTACTGAACAGCCGCAAGTGTGAGTGCTTGTCTTAATGCTGCTTCGCAACCCGTATTCACCATTTCTCTACTCTGAGTCTGCGCAATGACATGTCCAGAGAACATTATATTTCCCTCAAAATGTACGTTATGAGGAGATAACATATACCTGGGTGAAAGCAGAGTTTTCGTAGTGGATCCAATAATCTTCTTATTATCCTGTATGAAACATTCGGAATATCCTCAATCAAAGAGGCCTCTCAGGGATTCATTACGTTCCTCCGAAATGTTTACATCCAACAATTTTCTCATCATTCTAGAGAAGACACTAGGCGCATTCTTCAATCCAAATGGCAATCTATTAAACTCATAGTGTCCTTCTGAGGTACTAAAAGCTAGGTATGGTCTAACCTCGGGCTTTACTGGAATCTGATAGTATCCTTTACTCAGATCCACTTTTGAGAAATATTTAGCTTTATTTAGTCTGGCAAACAGCTGATTTGTATCCGGCAATGGATCCACCTGTCCTTCTGTAATAGCATTCAGTCTCCTGTAATCTATACAGAGTCTATGTTCTCCAGAGGGCTTCCTTAAGAGTACAACACCGGAACTATACGAAGATTCACTGTGCGAAATAATTCCTTCCTTCAACAGATAGTCTATCTCTTCCTTCAAAGCTTTCTCCTTAGCAAACGGAATCGAATATGGTTTCATACAGACAGGTGTGGGGTCTATCAGTTTCATATCATATTCCAATAGGTTTGTATGCCCTGGTCGGTCTGTTAACACCTCTGCATGATTATTTAGAACCTGTTGCACTCTCTCTTTCTGAGTTTGCGTTAAATGTGTACTGATTTTCACCTGTGCTGCTGTCTCACAGGGGTGTAATGGATATTCAAATGATGAAAGTGGTTCCTTTTTTCATCTCCATGGCGATGGACAAGGTCAACAAGTGTGTCTCTTCCTGATGTTCTCTTTCCAAATATTTCTTCAGGAGATTCACATGATAGATTTTTTTCTTTCCCCTTCTTATCTATCTTATAATTTGTTCTAGACACCTTCTCTAAAACTGTATATGGACCCTGCCATCCAGTTTGTAACTTATTCTGACTCCCGGGCAAAAGAAGCAGTACTTTCTCTCCCACAGCCAAATTTCTGTCTTTCGCCTTCCTGTTATAATAGGCAGCATGTTTCTTCCTGGCTTGTTTCAAATTTTCATTGGCAAGTTTCCAGCCAGTTTTTAACCGAGTGGTCAGCTCATTCACATACTGGTATGAAGATGTAATGTTTTCCTCTGCCTTTTCATCAGTCCACGTTCTTAACATAGCTACATATGGACCTTTAATTGTGTGGACCTATTTGTCCATGCACCGGTATGGTCTCTTCCCCTCGAAGCTCTATAGTGATGATTTTTCTTCCAAGAATTATCATGCATAAAACGACCGCTACCAATTTTTCTTTTGGGGCTTTCTCCCCACTTAAAATTCTTGATGAGAGATTTCCTCTCTACATCCTCTTCCTCCAGTTTGTTTAAGTCCGATTGAGGGATTTTCGGCTTATCCTGGGGTAAGACATCTCTTTGCACTCTCCGCATAGTGGCCATTGTAAAACAGTTAAGTGAAGCTTGTCCGTGAAAAGGGGCTTCCCATTCCATTTGGTCCACTTTATCAAATCTATTTTTCTTTTTATTATCAGGCCTAATTTTGCCTCGTGGCGTGTCCAGGTCCTGATCCATGTTCCCACTTGTGGGTGTTCCCTCATGTGCTATGCTACACCTTTCTACAAAATTCTCAATGTCCCATCTTGCTTTAGGCCAATAATAATTGTGAGCCACCTTTTGAATGATGGTACCTATCTTCTCATGGTCCCCATCTGGTTTCACATGTAGGCTCCTTATTAAGTCTGCCCTATATCTTTTAGGAAGTACCAGTTGTCCCTGACCTTTGGATCTAGCTCCAGTCTTCCTATACATCAACTTGTTTTTCATGTAAAAATCTCCCTTGCCTGGAGTTGTATGACAAGTTGACAATTTTCTGAAACAAGGCTTGAGTGTTTTATCCCCAGCCTGTGCCTTACTCATCTCTTCTGGAGTGGTATCTAACATAATATCCTCCTCCTGTCTTGAGGTCGACCTGACCTGAAGGGTTGCCATATACACAGGTTTCCTTCTGCAACGGTCAGTGTCATGATTGTCCATCTGCCAATTTTTACACCACCTTTTTCCTTGGTTGAAAGATTTTCTTTCATCATATTTCCTTTCATCGAATTGTGGGAATTTATTTTTATTTTCATACCGTGGCCTATCAAATTGGTGCTTACCTTTGTTTTGATCCCTAGGATCAAATTTATTAAAGTTCTGTGGTGCCCTAAAGTTATCCACTTGTTTCTTTTTATTACCTGTTACTTCTGCTTGAGCTGCTTGATACCTTTCAGCAACATTTAGCAACTCACCCAGCCTCTCTGCACCTTGTTCCATGAGAAACTTTCTCAGGTCTGGAGCCATGGACTCTCTTAATTGCTCTATAAGGACCATTTCCTTAAGATCTTGGGTTTTCCCCAGAGAAGTCCATTTCTCCAAGTATGTCTCTATTCGTGCAGAGAACTGGTGATAGGTTTCACCTTACAGTAGTTTAGCATTCCTAAATTTTTTCCTATAAAATTCTGCATTCTTTTCATATCTTAACAAAAGAGCCTGCTTTAGCATGTCATAATTTTCCTGATCACCTCTGCTCATTTTTGCAAAAACTTCATAAGCTGCCCACGAAGTCCCTGAGATAACTTTAAGCTCCACCTTTCTCTCTCTAACCCATATGTGGTAGCTAATAGTTCATACCTATTTAGATAGCTCTCTATATCATCGTCTTTCTCAACAAAATGATCTAAATGAAAATTCATAGCTGAGGTTGAGGCTCCTTGGCTAGCAGTGGCATCAGAGGCAAAGGGACTGGCACCATTTTCAGGAGCATGGCCTTGAAACTCAAACTCCCCTAGTCGTAACTCATGTTCCCTTTGTAATCTCTTCTCCTCCTTTTCTGCTTCCCTCTCTGCAGCTAATCTCTTCTCTTCTCTTTCTGCAGCCTGTCTTCTTTCCTCGGCTTCCAATGCTTTAGCCTCTTTGTCAGCCTCAATCTGCAACCTCTTAGTCTCAGCCTCAGCCTCAAATTGTAACTTCTTAATTTCCCTTTCAGCCTCTAACTTTCTTTCGGCCTCTTTTTCTAATCTTCTTTCTTCGCGTTCAATAAATTTGTCACATTCCGTAGTGACATAGGCAACCATAACTTGCTCATCTAATCCTAACTCTTTTGCAGTCTGAACAGCAGCAGATCGAAATTTGGCCAGGTCCGCCATTGTCTATCAGGTAAATTTATACAATGTCTAACCAACAATTCAATCTCTACATATATATCTAATGGACAACACAGGCACCGTGAGCTCAACCTTATTTAATTCCACCCAAGGATACCTTTTAATTCTTATATTCCCTGAAGTGAATTACCCCCCATATTTTTAATAGGGAAAGATTCAAAATCCCGGACGAGCCCCCAATATATGTGGTGAAGTGGGATGTTATAAATATTTATAGGGGACTTAGTGTACTGACTGAGATCAGCTGTGAAGGTATCTATATCTAATAAGAGTAGTGTATTATAGATAACCTTACTTGCTGCCAAATATATATATATATATCTCAGTCAGAATTATTCTGGAATAGTGTGATGACTACGTTGTATGTCTAGGGTATGTGTATGATGAAGTGTAAGTCATAACAACAACAGACAGATAAACAATTTAATTTATTCCACCACACTTGACAACACTGTGACACTCACATACATAAAACACTCTACAAGGATATCTTAAAAGAGTCACTGATAACTTTTCAAATAACAATATGTATTCATTGCTGTCATGAATGTATATGTGTCCTGATTCAAATACAAAGGGAACCAGGAATCACAATCAATTTTAGTTACAAGTTATATGTACAGAATTTATCAATATGAATATTGTAGTGACATATATTATTAAAAGTATCCTATGTGTGTCAGTTGTGTAGTAGTAATATGAAGTAATACTGGTTTTGTTTTGTTCAAGCTCTGTTGGTATTTGTCATCATGACTTCAATAGTTTGTCTTTATTGGAACTAGTATTGGAGATGTTCTCAGTTCCTGATATTAAAACAATTTACTTCCCCTCTTAAGTTTATGTTACAATGTTATTTTAAGATGGGGGTACATAATTTTGAGCTCAGCTGGCCACATCAGCTTATCTTGCGTGATGGCGGCAGGAAAAGACTCCTCTGCTCGATTTCTCCCCTGGGCTCTGGAGACACCTCACTGATAGCTAAATGGACCAAGGAGTATGCTGTCCGACTCTGGATTCAGCAAAGCTCTGACCAGGTGCTGCTCAATACCATCAAGACCACGGTCCCTGAAAACAAGAAGGATGTACCTTCTACTTCATAACTAATTGATACTCTTGTTCTACACTGAGCACAATACATCACAAACATTGAGTTCAGAGCGTTAGGCCAACTGTCAGCTTCATCTGAAATACTTTATACCAGTATTTCCCTCCTTAATGGTTACTACGCCTCTGCACTTCCAGCATTATTTCTTTCTAGTCAATCATCTAGGTGTCAGTGTACTGTTTGGCCATTCCATGCCGTTTTACTTTCCTCCGACACCTTCTGTTCAGGCTGGAGCATTATAGGCTTTCCATCATGTTTGCTACTGAACTACACATATATACAGGCATAAATTAACAATTCACATTCAATTTTCATTAAAAGATACTGAATGTTTCAAGCTTACCACAATTCATAGAATAAACACAGATACGTTGACTAGCAATGAATTCTGGCACAAATACTGGCACAAATTCCCATCTGCTTATGTTCCAGGCTTTTATTTAGCAAAAATATGAGTTGGCTTCAACGCACTGTTGCTTTATCAAGCTTATTTGAACTAGTGGTCTCGAACTAACGCTCCTAAGTGATTATATCAGCGAGTCTGGCCAATGGAGCCACGTTTCGACAAGTGTTTGAAAAAAATTTTACCTTCCTACGTCTCCCCTAACAACCAAAGATAGTATTTATAGTCCGACCAATCGTGTTTAGTCTTATATTTGTTGCGCTCCAATCAGTTTGGAGTTTACATGGTAGGCTATTTCCGTACGCAAGGTTTTTTTTTTTTTTTTAAAAACGTTATAAAAAAATTTTATGAGCAGAAATGATTTCATGCTGTCAGGCATCCCCACTATTTTATTTTGGTTATAAGTTGTTAATTCCTAGACTATTTGCGTAACGTTTTACATATTCTTTGTCAGCAAGCCCTAAGGAACCCAAATATACAAATTTAAAAGAGCTAAGTGGCTGCGTTCAAAATATGCAATTTCTTCAACCTCCTGTTTCGAAGATGTGCTGTCTGGGTACTGTAATGTTTTCAAACGTAAACCCATCTATTGTCATCTTTTCTAATAAGAGTTTTTCAGGATTTAAAAACCTAACTCTGGGAAGGTTAGTGTTTTTATCACTGTCCGTCCGAAAAAGTTAGTGCATGTGGCCTTACACGCGTGATAGTAGTAATTGTGTATCGCATTACGCTTGTTGGGGTGGCATTAATAGCGAAACGCGTGTTTAATTTTGCATGCGTTCGGCTTTCTGCCTCTCCCTTCTCTCTATCCTGCTTTATCTGTCTTTTAGTTACGCTGTGTATGGGATGAATGAAATATTAAATTTAGGTCATTGTTTCAGCTTGCGTATCTCAAGTTTAGTACATGTTTCATTGAAGAAAGCGGGTAATAATATAGTAGGCTTTTACTATCAACGTGAAAGCGTTACAATTTGCAGACGAAGCATAAAACAAAGGGGATTTCGAGTACATTCCTTGTGACAGCACTGTTATTTTACCATTGCTCTTTTCTTTATTAGAATTTATTTGTTAAGCTTTACATTTACCTTTTAATTTATATATGTGGATTAGAATATTTCACGACAAGTAGGCCTACAAATTAATTCACTTATCGGAACCTGGATAAATTGCTTATAGATGTAGATTTGCTCAGGGCTTTTAGCATTTATGGAAATGCCCCACAATATTGAAAAAAAAAATACTTAAGTGCATGAAGACTCGACCACGCTGCCTGCAACGTGGGTTTAGTGATCTGGTGGTGGCAAGGTCACACAAATTGGCCGGACGCACACAGACTGGACAGTCTTTTTCTGTCCGATGGTACACAGTGGTTCTAGCGATGAAGAAGACGTGTACCCGATTATGTTAAACCTCGCACTGTTGAATTCCCTTGTGAAGCCACGCTACTGTGACTACCATTGGACAAGGGGACATTCTCACCGATGTAGATCTAGATGACCGAGGTCTGGTGAAGCGAAAAGGATTTGCCAGCCAAAATCCGTACTTTTAAATGGCTTCCGATCTCGCGGTCACGAGAGCATCCGTGGTTATCTGCACACAGCCAATCAGCAGCCGCCTAACAATTGTGTGGCTCGAACGGTGTTTCCCGAGATTTTATGAGCGTGGTGAAGATATTATAAAATAGCGATAAGAATAGGGCCGCCCTACGACAGTGATAATAATCACATTTGCATGGCGCTGCCAAGATTTGTTGGCTATAGGCGCGGCAGATTAACATGTACATCGGCCAGCGCTATCGGCTTAATCACCGATAAGACATGGATGACAAGATTACTTTAGATAAAATTAAGATTGCTACATCTCGAACACGTGGTCATATGTGGTTACCGATGTGTTTGGAAGTTTGTACACAAGGGCATCGGACATCTTATTACCATATATGGGAGAGTTGACCTCTGCCTTACGTTCAAAATTATCCGATGTCGGAATATTTTGAAATTACACCATAACCCGCCTGTTTGAATATGATTGGAGTTTTTTTATAGCTCATAACAAACGAAGGCGTGGGAAGGCAGGGAATATAATCTGATCATTTTCTCTAGCTATTTCACTTGAGAAATCGCTCGCCAAGACACCAGACTGCTACAGTGAAGAATTAGAATTCAGAATTCTTTCTTTAAATACCGGACACCTTTTATTGGAGTATTTATCAGGACTTACAATATAGCCCAGGAAATCTCTAACAGGAAACCGGGACTGAGGAAACTGAAAGACCACACGCGAAGTCAAAGGGGAACTTATTAAATTAACGACACCCCAGACGCGTGTAAGATAGGGTTCCCATTCGTCCCGTTTTTCCCGGGACAGTCCCGTTTTTTTAATAAAATGTCCCGGTGTCCCGAATTTATTCCAAATGTCCCGCTTTTTAAGGGTCCTTCCTAAAAAAATCTTTCGGTAACAGATTTTATTCCGTGTTTTAGTAGTGTTACTTTATCAATTTCCGGTTACATTGGACCCTCGGTTTGAATCTCGAACAAAAATTCGAAAGTCGACCAAAACAGTGTTCAGTGAGCATCTACCAAATGATTTAACTACAGGAAGGCAGAAAAGTTTCTTACTACTACTGTGAGAAATCCGTTGCAAGAATTAGAAAAAGAAGGACACATAACAGTTGAAAAGTTTCAAAGCTATGCAGTAGATTTCTATGACACCTGCATTGAATATATTCAGGAGTGGTGTACACCATTTCTTACGCCTCTTCAGTCTATGGATTGGATCAATTTGAAGGGAAAGGAGTCTGTGACTTGGAAGAACATCCAAGAAAGCTACATATTCACGAAGACAGTGTCACCAAATTTTACTGTGAATGAAGAGGACTTATTTGATGAGTTTGCATGTGTTAAAAAAAATATTGTGAAAGCAAATTTGATGTGTGGAGTGAACTGAAGGATCAAAGTGTCAGTGAAAAATGGTGTGAGATGTTCGCTCATTTTACAAAGCAGGATATAAATGCTGAGAACTTGAAATGCCTAGTTAGTTTTTGTTTGGCACTGCCAGGATCCAATGCAGCTGTTGAACGTATTTTTTCATTAATAAATGCGATTTGGACAGACGAAAAAAAACAGACTTAAAATTGAGATAGTGAAAGCTTGCCATTATAAAGGCCAATTTTAAGGATTTCTCTTGTGCTGAGTTCTATGTCCAAATATCAGAAGAAAAAAAAACTTCTTGAACAGGCCCATAAATCTGATAAATATTCTGATGAATCTGAAATATAAACTTGACTATTGTGTATTTTTTAAAGGTGCGATTTTTCTAATTAAGTATGTTTGTAATTTAGAAGAATACTTTAAAAATAAAGAATTCTGAAATTACAAACAACACTTTAATAGAAAATAGCCCACCATTAAAAATTACACAATAGTCAAGTTTATATATTTTCAGAATTCATCAGAATATTTTATCAGATTTATGGGGCAAGATCAAGAAGTTTTTTTTTCTTCTTGAAGAAATTTAGGACATATGACACTCAGCACAAGAGAAATCCTTACAAATAGGAGCCCTGTATAATGGTTAAAAGCCTTTCACCTGTCTCAATTTATAAGTCTGTTTTTTTTCGTCATGTCCAATATCGCGCATTAATTAATTAAAAAACATACGTTTCCACACGCAGGCTACTTGGAATCCTGCGAGCAAGTGCCAAACAAAAACTCAACTACCCATTATCAGGTTCTCTGCATCTGTAGTATCCCTGCTTTGTAAAATGGAGCGAAACATCTCACACCATCATTTTCACTGACACTTTTGATCCTTCAGTTTCACTCCAACCACATCAAATTTTGCTTTCACAAAATTTGTTCACACATGCAAACGCATCTAAATAAGGTCCTCTTCTTCACATAAAAATTTGGTGACACTGTCTTCGTGAATTGTAAGTTTCTTGGATGTTCTTCCAATCACAGACCTCCTTTCCCTTCAAATTGATCCACACCATAGACGAAGAGTCGTAAGAAATGTGTACACACTCCTGAATATAATTCAATGCAAGGTGACATAGAAATCTACTGCATAGCTTGTGAAACTTTTTCAACTGTTATGTGTCCTTCTTTTTTCTTATTTCCTTTGCAACGGATTTCTCACAGTAGTAGTAAGAAACTTTTCTTGCCTTCCTTTAGTTAAATCATATTTGGTAAGATGCTCACTGAACACTGTTTTGGTCGACTTTCGAATTTTTGTTCGAGTTTCCAAAACCGAGGGGCCACTGTAACCGGAAATTGAATAAAGTGACCACTACTACAACACCGGAATAAAATCCGTTTTACCCCAAAGATGTTTTTTTTTCAGGAAGTACCAATGAAAAGCGTGTCATTTTGGAATAAATTTCGGGGACAAACCGGGACATTTTTATAAAAAAAAACCGGTGACTGTCCCCGGAAAACGGGACAAGGGAAACCCTACTCATACACGCGACTGGGGTGTCGTTAATTTTAATAAGTTCCCCTTGACTTCGGCGGTGTGGTCTTTCAGTTTTCCTCAGTCCGGTTTCCTGTAGAGATTTCCTGGGCTATATTGTAAGTCCCTGATAAATACTCCCAATAAAAGGTGTCCGGTATTTAAAGAATGAATTCTGATTCAAATTCTTCACTGTATAGTACGGTGTCTTTTGGCGACGATTTCTCAGTGAAATAGCTAGAGAAAATGATCAGATTATATTCCCTGCTTCCCACGCCTTCGTTTGTTAATGAGCGTATAAAAAAACTCCAATCATATTGGCTAAAAAACAGGAGGGCGGGTATATGGTGTTAATTTCAAAATATTCCGACATCGGATTAATTTTTGAACGTAAAGGCAGAGGTAACTCTCCCATATATGGTAATAAGATGTCGCCCGATGCCCTTGATTGTTCCAAACTTCCAAACACATCGGTTAACCACCATAAGGACCACGTGTTCGAGATGTAGCAATCTTAAATTTATCCTAAAGTAAACATGTCATCCATGTCTTAATCGGGTGATTAAGCGCACATAGCGCTGGCCGATGTACATGTTAATCTTGCCGCGCCTATATAGCCAACAAAGGGTATTCTTGGCAGCGCCATGCAAATGTGATTATTTATCACTGTCGTAGGGCGGCCCTTAATTTTATCGCTAATTTAAATATAATATCTTCAAACCACGCTCATAAAAATCTCGGGAAACACCGTTCGAGCCACAACAATTGTTAGGCGGCGCTGATTGGCTGTGTGCAGATAACCACGGATGCACTCGTGACCGCGAGATCGGAAGCCATTTTAAAAGTAAACGGATTTTTGGCTGGCAAATCCTTTTTCGCTTCACCAGACCTCGGTCATCTAGATCTACATCGGTGTGAGAGGTTTGAGTGATAATGTCCCCTTGTCCAATGTGTAGTTACAGTATCGTGGGGCTTTCACAAGGGAATTCCAAACAGTGCGAGGTTTTACATAATCGGGTGTACACGTCTTCTTCATCGCTAAACCACTGTGTACCTGATCGGACAGAAAAAGACTGTCCAGTCTGTAATGTACATTTTCCGGCCAATTGTGTGACCTTGCCATTCCCAGCGATCACTAAACCCACGTTGCAGGCAGCGTGTCGAGTCTAATGAAACATGTACTAAACTTGAGATACGCAAGCTGAAACAATGACCTAAATTTAATATTTCATTCATCCCATACACAGCGTAACTAAAAGACAGATAAAGCAGGATAGAGAGAAGGGAGAGGCAGAAAGCCGAACGCATGCAAAATTAAACACGCGTTTCGCTATTAATGCCACCCCAACAAGCGTAACGCGATACACAATTACTACTATCACGCGTGTAAGGCCACATGCACTAACTTTTTCGGACGGACAGTGATAAAAACACTAACCTTCCCAGAGTTAGGTTTTTAAATCCTGAAAAACTCTTATTAGAAAAGATGACAATAGATGGGTTTACGTTTGAAAACATTACAGTACCCAGACAGCACATCTTCGAAACAGGAGGTAGAAGAAATTGCATATTTTGAACGCAGCCACTTAGCTCTTTTAAATTTGTATATTTGGGTTCCTTAGGGCTTGCTGACAAAGAATATGTAAAACGTTACGCAAATAGTCTAGGAATTAACAAGTTATAACCAAAATAAAATAGTGGGGATGCCTGACAGCATGAAATCATTTCTGCTCATAAAATTTTTTTATAACGTGTTTGAAAAAAAACCTTGCGTACGGAAATAGCCTACCATGTAAACTCCAAATTGATTGGAGCGCAACAAATATAAGACTAAACACGATTGGTCGGACTATAAATACTATCTTTGGTTGTTAGGGGAGACGTAGGAAGGTAAAATTTTTTCAAACACTTGTCGAAACGTGGCTCCATTGGCCAGACTCGCTGATATAATCACTTAGGAGCGTTAGTTCGAGACCACTAGTTCAAATAAGCTTGATAAAGCAACAGTGCGTTGAAGCCAGCTCATATTTTTGCTAAATAAAAGCCTGGAACATAAGCAGATGGGAATTTGTGCCAGTATTTGTGCCAGAATTCATTGCTAGTCAACGTATCTGTGTTTATTCTATGAATTGTGGTAAGCTTGAAACATTCAGTATCTTTTAATGAAAATTGAATGTGAATTGTTAATTTATGCCTGTATATATGTGTAGTTCAGTAGCAAACATGATGTAAAGCCTATAATGCTCCAGCCTGAACAGAAGGTGTCGGAGGAAAGTAAAACGGCATGGAATGGCCAAACAGTACACTGACACCTAGATGATTGACTAGAAAGAAATAATGCTGGAAGTGCAGAGGCGTAGTAACCATTAAGGAGGTTAATACTGGTATAAAGTATTTCAGATGAAGCTGACAGTTGGCCTAACGCTCTGAACTCAATGTTTGTGATGTATTGTGCTCAGTGTAGAACTAGAGTATCAATTAGTTATGAAGTAGAAGGTACATCCTTCTTGTTTTCAGGGACCGTGGTCTTGATGGTATTGAGCAGCACCTGGTCAGAGCTTTGCTGAATCCAGAGTCGGACAGCATACTCCTTGGTCCATTTAGCTATCAGTGAGGTGTCTCCAGAGCCCAGGGGAGAAATCGAGCAGAGGAGTCTTTTCCTGCCGCCATCACGCAAGATAAGCTGATGTGGCCAGCTGAGCTCAAAATTATGTACCCCCATCTTAAAATAACATTGTAACATAAACTTAAGAGGGGAAGTAAATTGTTTTAATATCAGGAACTGAGAACATCTCCAATACTAGTTCCAATAAAGACAAACTATTGAAGTCATGATGACAATTACCACAGATCTTGAACAAAAAACAAAACCAGTAATTAATCACAGATTACTACTACAACATCTGACACACAATATGATACCCTGTTTAATAATAATATCCTCCACTACATATATTCATATTGATAAATTCTGTACATATAACTTGTAATTAAAATTGATTGTGATTCCCTGGTTTCCCTTTGAGTATATGAAATTCAGGACACATATTCCATTCCATAACAGCAATGGAATACATATAGTAATATGAAAAGTTATCATTAGACACCTAAAGCGTATACCATGTAAGAGTGTTATATTGAATGTGAGTTGTCACAGTGTTGACGAAGTGTGGAGGAAATCAAATTACAATGTGTTCTCTACTCTGTCGGTTGTCTGTTTATGAGGATTATACCCTCAAAAATTCACCATCAATAACTCGACTGCGACACCTAGACATACGTCTACAACTTAGTCCATCCACAAACTATTCCAGAATAAATTCAGACTGAGAAATATATATATAAGATTGTGGCAGCAAGTAAGGTTATCTCTAATAAACTACTCTTATTAGATATAGATACCTTCACAGCTGATCTCAGTCAGTACACTAAGTCCCCTATAAATATTTATAACATCCCACTTCACCACATATATTGGGGTCTCGCTCTTGGGATTTTGAATCTTTACCTATTAAAAATATTGGGGGTAATTCACTTCAGGGAATATAAGAATTAAAAGGTATCCTTGGGTGGAATTAAATAAGGTTGAGCTCACGGTGCCTGTGTTGTCCATTAGATATATATTTAGAGATTGAATTGTTGGTTAGACATTGTATAAATTTACCTGATAGACAATGGCGGACCTGGCCAATTTCGATCTGCTGCTGTTCAGACTGCAAAAGAGTTAGGATTAGATGGGCAAGTTATGGTTGCCTATGTCACTACGGAATGTGACAAATTTATTGAACGCGAAGAAAGAAGATTAGAAAAAGAGGCCGAAAGAAAGTTAGAGGCTGAAAGGGAAATTAAGAAGTTACAATTTGAGGCTGAGGCTGAGACTAAGAGGTTGCAGATTGAGGCTGACAAAGAGGCTAAAGCATTGGAAGCCGAGGAAAGAAGACAGGCTGCAGAAAAAGAAGAGAAGAAATTAGCTGCAGAAATAGAGAGAAGAAATTAGCTGCAGAAGGGAAGCAGAAGATAAAAGATTACAAAGGGAACATGAGTTACGACTAAGGGAGTTTGAGTTTCAAGGCCATGCTCCTGAAAATGGTGCCAGTCCCTTTGCCTCTGATGCCACTGCTAGCCAAGGAGCCTCAACCTCAGCTATGAATTTTCATTTAGATCATTTTGTTGAGAAAGACGATGATATAGAGAGCTACCTAAATAGGTATGAACTATTAGCTACCACGTATGGGTTAGAGAGAGACAGGTGGAGCTTAAAGTTATCTCAGGGACTTCGTGGGGCAGCTTATGAAGTTTTTGCAAAAATGAGCAGAGGTGATCAGGAAAATTATGACATGCTAAAGCAGGCTCTTTTGTTAAGATATGAAAAGAATGCAGAATCCTATAGGAAAAAATTTAGGAATGCTAAACTACTGTCAGGTGAAACCTATCACCAGTTCTCTGCACGAATAGAGACATACTTGGAGAAATGGACTTCTCTGGGGAAAACCCAAGATCTTAAGGAAATGGTCCTTATAGAGCAATTAAGAGAGTCCATGGCTCCAGACCTGAGAAAGTTTCTCATGCAACAAGGTGCAGAGAGGCTGGGTGAGTTGCTAAATGTTGCTGAAAGGTATCAAGCAGCTCAAGCAGAGGTAACAGGTAATAAAAAGAAACAAGTGGATAACTTTAGGGCACCACAGAACTTTAATAAATTTGATCCTAAGGATCAAAATAAAGGTAAGCACCAATTTGATAGGCCACGGTATGAAAATAAAAATAAATTCCCACAATGCGATGAAAGGAAATATGATGAAAGAAAATCTTTCAACCAAGGAAAAAGGTGGTGTAAAAATTGTCAGATGGACAATCATGACACTGACCGTTGCAGAAGGAAACCTGTGTATATGGCAACCCTTCAGGTCAGGTCGACCTCAAGACAGGAGGAGGATATTATGTTAGATACCACTCCAGAAGAGATGAGGAAGGCACAGGCTGGGGATAAAACACTCAAGCCTTGTTTCAGAAAATTGTCAACTTGTCATACAACTCCAGGCAAGGGAGATTTTTACATGAAAAACAAGTTGATGTATAGGAAGACTGGAGCTAGATCAAAAGGTCAGGTGGACAACTGGTAACTTCCTTTAAAAATATAGGGCAGACTTAATAAGGAGCCTACAATGGTGAAACCATATGGGGACCAATGAGAAGATAGGTACCATCAATCAAAGGGTGGCTCACAATTATTATTGGCCCAAAGCAAGATGGGGACATTTGAGAATTTTTTTTTTTTGTAGAAAGGTGTTAGCATAGCAACATGAGTAACACCCACAAGTGGGAACATGGATCAGGACCTGGACACGCCACGGGGCAAAATTAGGCCTGATAATAAAAAGAAAAATAGATTTGATAAAGTGGACCAAATGGAATGGGAAGCCCCTTTTCACGGACACGCTTCACTTAACTGTTTTACAATGGCCACTATGCGGAGAGTGCAAAAAGATGTCTTACCCCAGGATAAGCCGACAATACCTCAATCGGACTTAAACAAACTGGAGGAAGAGGATGTAGAGAGGAAATCTCTCGTCAAGAATTTTAAGAGTGGGAAGGAAAGCACTAAAGAAAAATTGGTAGCCGGTCGGTTTGTGCATGATAGTTCTGGGAAGAAAAAATCATCACGTATGGAGCTATCGTGTGGAAGAGGACCATACCGGTGCATGGACAAATAGGTCCACACAATTAAAGGTCCATATGTAGCTTTGTTAAGAATGTGGTCTGATGAAAAGGCAGAGGAAAACATTACATCTTCATACCAATATGTGAATGAGCTGACCACTCGTTTAAAAACTGGCTGGAAACTTGCCAATGAAAATTTGAAACAAGCCAGGAAGAAACATGCTGCCTATTATAACAGGAAGGCGAAAGACAGAACTTTGGCTGTGGGAGAGAAAGTACTGCTTCTTTTGCCCGGGAGTCAGAATAAGTTACAAATTGGATGGCAGGGTCCATATACAGTTCTAGAGAAGGTGTCTAGAACAAATTATAAGATAGATAAGAAGGGGAAAGAAAAAATCTATCATGTGAATCTCCTGATGAAAATATTTGGAAAGAGAACATCAGGAAGAGACACACTTGTTGACCTTGTCCATCGCCATGGAGATGAAAAAGGAACCACTTTCATCATTTGAATATCCATTACACCCCTGTGAGACAGCAGCACAGGTGAAAATCAGTACACATTTAACGAAAACTCAGATAGAGAGAGTGCAACAGGTTCTAAATAATCATGCAGAGGTGTTAACAGACCGACCAGGGCATACAAACCTATTGGAATATGATATGAAACTGATAGACCCCACACCTGTCTGTATGAAACCATTTTCGATTCCGTTTGCTAAGAGAAGAAAGATTTGAAAAGGAAGAGAATAGACTAACTGTTGTGAAGGAAGGAATTATTTTCGCAACAGTGTTTCTTCGTATAGTTTCCGGTGTTGTACTCTTAAGGAAGGCCCTCAGGAAGAAACATTGAATCTGTAACTAGATTAACAGGAGGACTGAATGCTATTAACAGAAGGACAGGTTGGATCCATTGACGGATACAAAATCATCTGTTGGCCAGACTTAAATAAAAGCTAAATTATTTCTCAAAAGGTGGATCTGAGTTAAGGATACTATCAGATTTCCAGTAAAGCCCGAGGTTAGGACCCACATACCTAGCTTTTTGTACCTCAGAAGGAGCACTATGAGTTTAATAGATTTGCCATTTGATTGAAGATTGCGCCTAGTGGTCCTGCTCTAGAATGATTTAGAAAATTGTTGGATGTAAACATTTAGGAGGAACGTAAACGAATCCATGAGTTGCCTCTTTGATTGAGGATATTCCGATTGTTTCATACAGGTTAATAAGAAGATTATGAGATCCTCTACGAAAAACCCTGCATATCACCAAGTATATGTTTTATCTCCTCATAACGTAACAATTTGAGGGAAATAAAATGTTCACTGGACATCTCATTGCGCAAGAATCAGATAGGAGAATTTGGTGAATACGGTATGCGAAAGCAGCATTAAGACAAGCACTCAACAATTGCGGATGTTTCAGGTAACATAACCGAAAATATTTTATTGGGTTGTAGAAGGTTCCTGAGGCAGAAGTTCATGATTAGTGCCTACTCTGAATGGACCCCACTTCATAAATCCATGATAGCACCACACAGCTAGAGTTAAGAGTTCAAGTTGACTTACATTTATCTATGTGTATATAGATATAAAGGACTGTCATGGGATGTCTGTTTTAAGGGGGGAGGTGTCGTGATTTTTTTCTATTCCACATATATAAATTAAAAGGGTTAATGTAAAGCTTAGACAATTAATTTCTAATAATGAAAAGAGCACATGGGTAAAAATAACAGTTGCTGATCACAAGGTATGTACTCGATAATCCCCTTTGTTTTTATGATGTCTTCGTATGCCAAAATTGTAACGCTTTCCACGTTAGATAGTATAAGCCTACTGCATTAAAATAACCCCGCTTTCTTCAATGAAAACATGTACTAAACTTGGGTATACGCAATTTCTATGAAAAACATTGAGAGGCTACACTGGTAATGACTAAATTAACTCCTATCCAATTTATTATAGCTACGTTACCAAAACGAACGAACAGTGGGAACTAACAGGATAGGAGAGAAGAGAGAGGCAGAAAAGCCGAACGCAATGCAAAATTAAACACGCGGTCTCCGCTATTAATGCCACCCCAACAAGCGTAACGCGATACACAATTACTACTATCACGCGAACCATTACAAATACCCAGACAGACACATCTTCGAAACAGGAGGTT
>JAMPIV010001497.1:0-262500 GCA_024509875.1 Oreohelix idahoensis
CAAAAAAACAAAAAAAAAAAAAAAAAAAAAACAAAAAAAAAAAAAAAAACACAAAAAAAAAAAAAAAAAAAAAATAAAAAAAAAAAACAAAAAAAAACCCCAAAAAAAAAACCCAAACCCCCCCAACAAAAAAAAAAAACAATATACCCCCCCCCCAAATAAAAACAAAAAAACAAATAAATATAAAAAACAATACCCAACCCCCCAAAAAATAAACAAAACAAAAAAAAACCAACCCCCACAAATATCCCACCCCCACCAAATAAAAATAAACCCACCCCCCCCAAACCCCCCCCCCCCCCACAAAAAAACAACCTACAAAAAACCCCCCCCCCCCCCCCACCCACACCACCAAACCCCCCCCCATCAACCCCCCCCCCCCAAACCCTAACTAAACTTCCTACCCCCCCCCCTCTCCCCCCCCCCCACCCCCCCCCACCCCCCCACCCCCAAACACCCCCCCCCCAAAAACCCACCCCACCCCCCCCCCCCCCCCCCCCCACCCCACAAAAACCAACCCCAAACCCCCCCCAAACCCCAACCCACAACCCCCCCCAAAAAAACAACCCCCCCCCCCCAACCCCCCCCCCCCCCCCCCCCCCCCCAACCCCAAAACCCCCCCCCCAACCCTCAAACCCAAACAACAACACCCCCCCCCCCCCAACCCCCAACCCAAAAACCCCCCCCAACCCCAAACCCCCCCACCCCCCCAACCCACCCAACAAATCACCCCCAACACAAAAAAAAAACCCCCCCCACAACCACAAAACTAACCACAACACAAAACCCACCAACACCCCCCCCCACCCCCAACCAAACCCCCCCCCCCCACCCAAAAACACCCCCCAACCCCCAAACCCCCCCCTTTCCCTACCCAATTAAAATAGATTCAATTTTATTTCAACAACTTTCATTCCCAAAACATGTAGACGATCTGAGAGGTTACAACTGAAGCGCCAGAGGGAATGATGTTGTCGGGACGACAACAAAATCAGGTGGGAGATATGTGATGGGGCCGAAAAGGAGACGCCCGCCCCCTTCCTGTTTTTTCTTTCTTATATAAGAATAAGTGTTCTTATGTCAGTTTTTTGCGCTGATTTCAAATTTGAAATCCGTTTATCTCTATCACGTCAGGTTTTTAAGATATTTGTGAATACATATATTTTTGGGAAACCGTTATGTGCTCCGTTTCATTTTTACTACATAACTTATTAAAAATTAATAAAATGCAAAATAATTCCACTTTTTATACTGCTAAAAGATGCATGACATATGTTACGCTATTTTTCCAATAGTTACTGTATTTTGAAATAATTCTGAGCGAAATATGGCTTCTAGAAGTTGTAGAAATTCGGCTGATCTGTTCTGTTACGTGTGCGGATATTTTACCGATCGTGTTCACCAGAAAAAATTTACACCATTACTAAAGAAAGCATATGAACTTTATTTCGATTCGAAAGTTGATGATGCAAATAAATCTTGGAAGCCAAATGCAGTTTGTTCGACTTTGTGCAAATACATTGGCAGGTTGGTTACGAAAATCGCCGAAGCATAAGTCGATGCCTTTTGGAGTGCCAGTAATATGGCATGAACAAGACAAATCACGCTACTGATTGTTACTTCTGCTTGACAAATATCCATGGTTTCACTTTTAAAACTAGAAAGTCGGTGGTTTATCCAAATATTGAATCGGTTTCGAAACCAGTGTCTCGTGATCCAATCACGTGTCCGATCCCAGTTCCACCAGAACAATATCCGTTGGACGTGAATGAACCATCAGAAAGTGGTAGTTTACCTGCTTCAGAAACTAATTCTGACTCGGATTATATACCGGTGAATGATGGTGTTCACTTAATTAACCTTTCAGATCTAATACGTGATCTCGCTCTTACCAAAGGACAAGTGGAATTACTCGGTTCGCGACTCAAAGAATGGAATCTTTTAGCGCCCAATACTTTGATATCTAAATTTCGTCATAGACACAGAGAACTTGTTCAATACTTTGAGATGGATGATGACATTTGCTATTGCAAAATTCCAGTCGCCTACTCTGTTCATATGAAAGAAACTTATGACAATATGGCTATACTTTTGGCAAAAATAAAGTACAATGACTACCAATGGCGGATTTGTGGAGACCTAAACGTCATTGCAATTCTCACGGGCATGCAGACTGGGTATACTAAATTTTGTTGCTTCCTATGTGAATGGGACAGCCGCAACAGACAGGAACATTATGCAAGAAAGGTGTGGCCTATCAGGGATCGTATGCAGCTCGGGCATAAAAATGTAATACACGAGCCATTAGTTAACAAAGACAGCATCATTTTAACACCGTTACATATAAAGTTGGGGCTCATGAAGAATTTCGTAAAAGCATTAGATAAAATGAGCAAAGCTTTCACTTATCTTCGAGAAAAGTTTCCGCAAGTTAGCTATGCAAAGATAAAGGAAGGTATCTTTGTAGGACCTCATATTAGGAAAGTTATTGCAGACAAACAATTCGAGAACTTGTTACATGGTAGTGAACTTCACGCATGGATGGCATTCAAATCGATCGTCGATAACTTTCTGGGAAATCACAAATCAGTCGACTATGTGCATATTGTTAAGCAGTGCATAGATGCATACAGAATTATGGGCTGTAACATGTCCCTCAAAATCCATTTGCTCGATTCGCATCTTGACTTTTTCCCTGACAACCTTGGCGAAGTCAGCGATGAACATGGAGAACGATTCCATCAAGATATCGCCGTAATGGAGTCACGTTATCAAGGACGGTGGAGTGTGACCATGCTTGCCGATTATTGTTGGATGTTTCATCGCGATGTACCACATGCCATTCACCGACGAAAGTCGACTGCAAAGAAATTCAAGCCTACATAACTGTTATACTTCTTGTACGAATGATGTTATAATACTGTATGCGTTGTTAAAAAACTTCAATTGCGTATTTCTCGAGATCCCGACCTGATAGAGAAAAAAACGGTTTGCAGATTTAAAAACAGCGCATTAAAATTGACCAGAAAAACATAGAAATGTTAGAGAAAGAAAAAAAAAATTTTTTTTGTTAGCCAGTGTATCCAAATCATCGGTAACAGAAGATACAGTGAGAAAGGCAGAAGAAATCTTGAAACCCATGAAAAACATACAGCATAAAGTAGCTAAAGATGTGGCTAAATTAGCAGAACTCAGAGAAGAGAATGAAGATTTATTGAAAAGGATATAGTCAGAAAGACAACTCATAAGGAGTGAAATAAAACGAACAGATAAAAACCAACAAGAAGAAATGTGGAATGAAAAAAATGACAGATTGTCAAAAACTTATTCATTCTGTGTTAAACATTGTGAAAGCCTTTATACTGAATCTTCAAAGTGAACTACAAACTCACTTAAACAGAGAAATTAAACATCTAGGAGACTTTCTTATTAACAAATAAAAAACTATATTGTACACTTCTCAGAATAAAAGAGTAAAACACTATTTATAATAAACTTAACAATGGACGCACAGAACATTAGAATAATACAGTGGAATTGCAGAAGTGCCCAAAAAATATACCAGCATTAATAGGCATGTTTAAACAATCTAAAGTAATATTTGCCATTCAAGAGACTAATCTTAATCCGAGTCAACGTTTTACCATCCCTGAATATAAAGTCTTTTGAAATGATAGGACAGAAACTAAAAAAGGAGGAGGTGTGGCATTTCTAGTTAATAAAACATATGTAATAACTGATTGGGAATCATTTAGAACAGAAAATTTTGAAGGAATAACTATAACAGTATCTACTGAGTTAAAAATAGTTAACCTGTACTGTTCAAGTGGAAACATAAACGAAAGAGATATCACAGACGTGAATAAAAGAATAAACAACAGAACTATCATAGTGGGAGACTTCAATGCTCATCATACAGCTTGGGGAGACAATGTAATAGACAAATCAGGAAAACTAATGTTGGACTTCATTGAAAACAATGAAATAATACTGAATGATGGATTAGTAACAAGAATTAACCCTTGTGCAAATCAGTAAGATACAGCTATTGATATAAGCCTTGTAACACCAAATCTTGCTAATGCAAAATGGGAAGTTATTGGGGATACAAATTCAGATCATTTACCCATTGAAATAACACTAAAAGATAATTACAAACCTAACAAACTGGTAGAAAAACCGAAATTTTACTATAATAAAGCTAATTGGGTAGCTTTCCAGGTAGAAATGGAAGAGATAAAAAGGAATAATATAGAAAATGAAAATATAGATGTATTTGCAGATAATCTCACAAAGGAAATATTACTAATAGCTGATATACCAAATGCTTATATGCCAGAACACATAATTCCACACCGCTTAGGGCCCAGCGGCCCATATATGACCCACTATTTATTTGCGCGCAATACATAGACACTTTTTTATATTCTGCCTTTTTTTTTTATCCTTAAAGCCCATAGGACCAATGTAGAGCCATAGTAACCATAACTCTTGATAACTGCTCAAAATTTACTGCATGAGTTCCCCTTTACAAATGGCCATCCCCATGGTTTGAAATTTGCAGCGTGAATCATCTATGTTTCTCTAGCGAGTAAAACCATTTTACGGTAAGTTCCTACGTTTTATTCCACATAATTAACTTTATTTTATGTTTATAAATGAAGTGAAACATAAATTGAATACACTGATGAAGATGAAAAGTCGTATTATAAATCTAAAATGTGATGACCCATATGTGGTCCAATGGGCATTAAGTATAACACTGTATGGTAAACAAACTCTCCTTATTTCCGTGAGAAATGCTAATCAAACAGGAGCGTTTGCTTCTGCCATCTGTTGAAATAGTAATTCTAGCATGTAAGGCTCAGTATGGTAGTTGGTTGGCTTTATTTTGATCATTCATTTGGTTAACCCATTTAATTTTTACTTTTTATTAGTGTGGTAGGATGGGCGAGAATGATGATGATGATTATATTGTGATATGTGATCACTCTCTTTTCACACTCGCACCGACCCAAACAACAATAAAACTCTTGATTCTAGAGGCAGGGGCTGTATTTATTTTTACAACCCATTCAGTGACTCAGCAAACATTAAACAAATAAACCAACGAACATAACAAAACAAAACACCCAGCATGTGCCCGATTGCTAGTCTGAAGAAACAAACAAAGCAATGGCTGGTTAAAATCATAGTTAAATAATGATACTCTCATCCTTCCACGCCACCTGACACCCTCAACTATCACACACGCACACACTCATGCGTGTCGTCCAGTGCGACTAGTATGGTGTTGTGCATGAGGCTGGCAACCTCACCATGTAAACACAGATTGCTACCAAAACCACTACTGCAAGGGCACACTCTAAGCTATCACACACACACACACACACTCATGCATGTCATAGTCTCAACTAGTATGGTGTTGTGCATGAAACTGGCAACCTCACCGTGTAACACAGATTGCTACCGAAACTAATACTGCACGAGCATCTGAATGCTCTATACGGACGAAACAACACTGGTGGCCCCATGCTCCCACAGGAGCGGAGAAGAGAAATATATACCTTCAAGTGAGCCCACGTGCTCTCACAACCATTCCTCACATAATAATTAAATAATAACATGGACATAAAATAATATTCAACTATTTGTACAACAAGTACTCTCAGTAATGAGAATAAACCACCACCTCGCAATTGATCAATCTCAGTATTCATCACTGCCCTCTGAAGCATGTCGTATATGACAACTGGTGCGCCTGGCCACAAGCGTGTCGTATATGACCACTGATGAGACTGGGAATCTCATCACATGAAACACATCGTTACCGAAACAACCACTGCAATAGCATAAAAATGCTTCTTGTCGGCTTGTGATGGACACCAGCCACATTGGTGTTTCCATGCTCCACAGGGAGCAAACAGAGAAACACCTGTCTCAACGTGCTTTACGCCTTACGCACGCTCTCCAGAAATCTAAATATATATTCTCACCTCAAAGTAACCCACTAAAGATATACAGTAGAATAATCAATAAACGTGAAATACACTAAATTACTCTTACAAAAAAGAATAAAATATAATTACTCTTGACTTTAACAAAACTGGAATTAACACGAAAACTATCTCTTTCCTTTACTGGGGAAAATTATCTTGATCTGCTTCCACCCACGTGTCAATTCACACAATATAACATAGCGTAACATACAGGCTTATAACAAGCTAAGAGTGTTACCGCAGACCCCTTGGCGCCTTCTTTATTCACCGCGCCGCCTTTCATGACCACGTGGCCGCCATCTTGATATTTTGCTAACAAGTCAATATCATCTAAATTCAAGTAATAGATGCTTCTCTGTCCAGTTTGATGTATAAAACACTCTCCTACTAAATTTGCCCGGTCTGATGACTGAAATACTTGATACTAAATTCTCACATCTGGATTTAGGCTTAGCGTGCCTCATAAAACCTATCAACCATTATTTTCACTCATCTATCATTTCGAGACTAAATCATAATGCCCTAAAAAGACATTTCCTTTGGGAACACATCTATCTATTTATTTAGACCTAATTCACTAAACATTAAAATAGCCACATCGATAATAACTCATCTGGCAGAGCTGGTGCCTCAGGTAGGCCTAGTGTAGCATCTAACCAGATTCGGAGAAACCTCTTTGTCCTCACTTCGTCTCAGTTCGTGCGCCGCAACCCTCATCTTCAGATCTCTCGTTGCCTGCTGGCCTTATCACATAGGGACCCGCCCGCTCTTCTTACCGCTTGCTTCTGGAATTGACGATACAATGAATTCGTCGTTGGACCACACGTCTTGAATTTTGGCCCTGTCAGTGTAGTGCACTCTTTTCCGTACTCTTTCACTCACTCGCAATGGTGTGGGACCTGGAAGCTGATTACTTCTCTCCCTCCTGTCAGCGGCCATTTTCTGCATTCTCTCTGCAGCTTTTTTGGTGGGCTATGTGCAACCTCTCTAGGTGACCTTGCAGCCACTCATCAGTTGTCTCCGGCTCTTCATCTGGGTGCGTGCCTGTCCTGAAGTCTAGAGGAAGCTTTGGTTCTCTGCCGAAAAAGGAAAGGTAGGTATGGTGAGTACCCTGTCGAAGAATGGGGGGTGGAGTTGTAGACCATAACCACCGCTCACTAGGATGCTCAGACCACCTCGTTTCTGGTCCGGCTGTTCATGGGTCTCAGCAAATCATGCAACGTCTTGTTGAAGCGCTCGCACTGCCCGTTTCCTGTAGGATTGTAAGCTGTAGTGTGGTTCTTGTGGACTCCATATACCTTGCACAGCTCTGCGACTATCGCTGACTCGACGTTCCGGCCTTGATCAGAGTGTTATCCTCATGAGGAGCTCCGAGATACTTGAACCACTTTTCCACCAGGGCCTTGGTGACTGTTGTTGCTTTGTTGGTCTCTTCTTGGTATAGCAATGGTGTACTTGCTGACAACAACATCTGTCAGCACTAATACATACTCAAACCCTTTTGGAATCCCGCTCTAGCAGTGTGAAATCTATTGCTACCACCTCAGCGGTCTGGAGGCAATCAAGTTTCCCGATGCCCATGAAACTTCAGTTGAGATGCCTTGCGACGTTACATCGGTTGCATCTGCGACAAAAGACGTAAACAATCAGCTGTGATGCACTACCAGAATGCAACCTACTTCTCAGCAACTGCAGCATGCGCTCTCTTCCCTGATGGCCCACCCTGTGAGCAGAGTCTAGTATCCGTTGGTTTCATGGGGGGGGGGTGGGGGGGGTAGGAATCAGGTATTACCAGTTGTTTCATTCTGGATCCATCTGATCCCTTCACTGTCCGGTATAACAAACCCATCTGTCACTTCGAGCCGGTTACTATCTGATTAAGTAGTTTCCTTGCAGCCAAGGGGTATCTTCTCGAGCATCTTTTCCTGCAGGTCTGGTGCCATCCTTTACAATTCCTAACCATCGCTACCACATCATCAGCTCCCTGGAGATTTATCAATTCCTCACGCGAATAGTGGGAAATGCTTGAGTGGTTGCTGGGTGCTGTGGTTTGATTCGGCCGGTACCCTTTCACTGATATCTTTCTGGCTTGTTGCTGTCATCAACCCTATCTCATATGGTATCTGGGTAAACTCTCCGTAACCTCAGCTGTTATGCCACTTATTGCAACATCTGCGTCATCCTCCAGTTCTCGCCTGCGGTTTCAATAGGAAGACGGGACAAATAATATGCATGTCCATTGGCTCTAGCTGCCCGATGTCTAGGATTGTGTAGTTAAACATCATAGCCATCTGGGCCATCCATCTCTGCTCGTATAGCTCCCAGTTTAGCTTTCTCCCAGAAGGCCAGTCCCCTATTGTCTGTAAATACCTCTACTTGTGATCCTAGCAGGTAACCTCTGAACTTCTCAGTTCATGGCCACTTAAGACCTAGCAGTTCCAGCCTCATACTGCTTTTTGAGTTTTTTTCAGAGGGTCGAAGTGTGCGACTTGCATATGCCAAGACTTTCTTTGTTCCATCTTGCACTTGCGAGAGAATGGCTCCCAATCCGTCACATGATGCATCTACCTCGAGGATAAATGGTAGCGAGAAGTTAGGGCGCCCTAGCCGCGGGGTGGAGGTTAGTGCCCTTTTCAGTGGCTCAAAGGCTACAGCACACTCTTCTGTCCACAACTAACTCTCCTATGGTGTGACTTACTTCGTCTTTTAGTCTGCATTGCCTTGATTGACCGCAGCTACTAAATCATGTAGCGGTTTGGCTATCTTTGCAAAGCCCGGCACAAATCTGCGGTAGTAACTGGCCAATCCCAGGAAATGACCGTAACTCATCCTGGGAACGTGGTACAGGGGACTCTTGAACAGCCTTCACCTTGTCTTCCATAGCTCCTATTCCGTCTGCTGATATAGTATGCCCCAAGAATTCAAGCGTCGTCCTAAACAGCTTACACTTTCCTCCATTCATCTTCCGCCCTTGCTGGCGTAGCTTAGAGAATACGTTCTCTTGTCGGCTCAAATGTTTAGTGAAGTCAGCAGAGTACACCAAAATGTCATCAAGGTGTACTAGTATCAGCTGGGAACACTAAATCATGCATACTGCTCTGCATTAATCGTTTGAAATGTGCTGGCCGGGTTGGCTAAGCCCATAGGCATCCTGTGTATTCATAAAGTCCAAAAAGGGGTAGTGAAGGCGGTTATTCTCTTGGTCTTTCTCATCATTGCTACTTGATAGTAACTAACTTGCCAGATTCAAGCGATGAGAAGTATCTTTGCTCCTCCTAATGCATCCAGGTACTCATCTACTCGGGGTAGAGGGTATGCAGCCCTCTTCGTCTGTGCTGTTGAGTGCCCTGAAGTCTACGCAAGGAGTCCTAAGCCGACCATCTTTCTTCCGGACCAAAACTATTGGGAGAGCCCAAGGACTGCAACTCTCCTTGATTATTTGTTTGTCAAGCAATCCTCTGTAGGTGATCCTGTACCTCTTTATAGAAAGCAGAGGTATTCTCATGTAAGGCTGCTTAACTGGGGTGTCATCTGTTAATTGGATGGTGTGCTTTACCCTGTCCGTGTACCCTACATCTGTCTCATCTGTGGCAAAAAAGATCGGCATAGCGTCCCAACAATGCTCTTACTTCCTGCCCTTCAGTCCCACCACCCTCAAACCCGGTTAGGCCAATTGCCCACATCTCCTGCTCTGGGTTCGTGATATGGGGACTTGCTGACATTTCTACCTCTTGAGCTCCTACAAAACTCTTGAAATATGTGCTATAGTCCACCCCAGCTTCTGTCAGTATTCCTACTTGTATCCCGGGAGCTAAAAACAAGTCCTCATCTCCCAAATTTATGGCCTGAATATCACAGGACCCACTTCTAAGAACAGTCAATGTATGACTCATAATCAGCCCTCTGTGTTCTAAGTCTCTGTTTGGCTCAAAGAGAAAAGTTTTTTCTGACTGGCCTCCTCTCCTGCATTTGACTGTTATGGCCCTGATCGATCGAGCAGGTATGTGGGTTTGCTTTCTCCCAGCTACCCATACTTTTATAGAGTCTGATTTCTGCGTCATCCCCTGATCCCTTGGAGGGTCCCATCTTAGTATGTTCTGTATGTTTGGGATTTCCACAAGGACATTAGTACCTATGATCCCTGGTGTTTTCGTCTGGTTTCTAGGTCCTTGTACTTCCTTGACAACATAAACCCCACAGTTTTTCACTAATGTGCACCCAACTTGTATGTCCACCACTAAGTGACCAATATATGGAATGGTGGCACCATTTGCTGCTGTCAGGCGCACCCATCTACCCTCATCCAAGGGGAGCCCTCCAAACATCTCCCTGAAACATTGCTCTCTGATGGTAGACACCTGTGAACCTGTGTCAAACACACAATTTACCTCTTTCCCTTCCATCAGCACTACTCCTTCAGGCCGACCTCCTACCATCTTGATCCGGTTTTCTTGGTGCTCTCCCTTCACGTTTCTTTCTTCAAGCTCCTGGGGATTAGGTCCGCTGCTGGTCGAAATTTCCTGTGATGGTTGAATCTCTAACCTTCCTTCTGAGTAGCGGTTTTTCTGCCTGCGCTCCACTTTGTGTGATGCCCTAGCCGCAGAGTTACCAAACGGACAGCTCGCCACTAAATGTTGTGCTGACTTGCATTGGAAACATCTTCTAGGTAGAGGACCACATGGACACCTGGCAGCTATATGATTCCCAAAATCAGCGCAGTTATAGCACCTGATTCTCTGGCTGCCATTCCATAAATGACGTTTCTTTCTACTTCTGTACCTGCGGCTGTCCCCGTGGCGTCTAGAGATGGTCCTCCTGTTAATGACCCCCACTTGCCGCACCAACATCTCAGTCTCCCTATTATTTGGAGAAACAGGCCCTTTCCTTCCATTTACATTCTTCCTCATGCCAACCTGTAATTGTCTGCCCCCTCTACCTGTACTCTTTCTATTTGAGTCACAAAGCTCCCCTTCCACAGCCTGACTCCCAGCCACAGAGGGGTCTAGTTTAGTGCCTGTTGTGGGCATCCCCTTTGGACGTGCCCTAAATTTTTGCACCGAAAGCATCGGATGGCCCTAGCCGGCCTTCTATGCCTATCTTGCATTTCAGCCATCTGGCGCTTCAGCTGTGCGACCTCTGCTCTGAGTTGCTCAACTTCAGTATTTCCTTCATGTGACCTGGGTGCCATTTCTTCGTCGGATGCTGTGACTGTGGCTATCCCAGCTCTTGCTGTTTGACCACTCCCAGTCCATCTCAGAGCATCATCTCTTATGGACACAAATGATACTGCAGGGTCGTGCCGGACCCTGTCCTCCATCATTCTCCGCGTCAAGTCGTCCCTTAGACTGGCAACAAACTGGTCCCTTAGCACTGTTTCGTCAAGCTTGACACCACTGGCTTTCTCTTGCGCCCCTGCTGCCTGCTCAAATATCTCATGCAGCCTATGGGCAAACTCACGCACCGATTCCCGTGGCCCTTGGTACGCTGAATAAAATAGCGCCATTAGTTCTTGAGTGCTCCTCGATTCTCCATACACCCTGAGTATGGCCTGCAGCATAGCCTCCGGGTCATTGTCTCTTACTTGTATCCGCAGCTCCCTGCGGACAACTGGGGTCACACTGTCGAGTATCACATCGGTTTGATCCTCCTTACTCATGTAGCCGGACCTCCACGCAGCTCTAACCTCCCTTGCATAGTCCTCCGCGTTTGGCCCTGTGCGTTCTCCAAAAGTTCTCACTTTCTTGTGGGTTGACACCAACATGTACTGTCCGTGTCCTGCCTGGGGCAGTGGACCTGCTACTGATCCCTCATTTTGCACCACTGATGCACCGACCACTTGTGTTGGATCTACATCCTCGTGCTCCCCTCTGCTCGTAGCACGTGTGCCCCTCGTGGCCATCTTGCTGCCAGACCGCACTGCTGGGTGTTTACACTATTTGTTCGTTTGCTGTTTGCTCGGTGTCCCTGTCTGCCTGATCCTGTCGACGACGCAATTGTGGTAGGGTGGTCGAGAATGATGATGATGATTATATTGTGATGTGTGATCACTCTCTTTTCACACTCGCACCGACCCAAACAACAATAAAACTCTTGATTCTAGAGGCAGGGACTGTATTTATTTTTACAACCCATTCAGTGACTCAGCAAATATTAAACAAATAAACCAACGAACATAACAAAACAAAACACCCAGCCCGTGCCCGATTGCTAGTCTGAAGAAACAAACAAAGCAACGGCTGGTTAAAATCATAGTTAAATAATGATACTCTCATCCTTCCACGCCACCTGACACCCTCAACTATCACACACGCACACACTCATGCATGTCGTCCAATGAGACTAGTATGGTGTTGTGCATGAGGCTGGCAACCTCACCGTGTAACACAGATTGCTACCGAAACTACTACTGCACGAGCATCTGAATGCTTCATACGGATGAAACCACACTGGTGGCCCCATGCTCCCACAGGAGCGGAGAAGAGAAATATATACCTTCAAGTGAGCCCACGTGCTCTCAAAACCATTCCTCACATAATCATAATTAAATAATAACATGGACATAAAATAATATTCAACTATATGTACAACAAATACTCTCAGTAATGAGAATAAACCACCACCTCGCAATTGATCAATCTCAGTATTCATCACTGCCCTCTGAAGCATGTCGTATATGACAACTGGTGCGCCTGGCCACAAGCGTGTCGTATATGACCACTGATGAGACTGGGAATCTCATCACATGAAACACATCGTTACCGAAACAACCACTGCAATAGCATAAAAATGCTTCTTGTCGGCTTGTGATGGACACCAGCCACATTGGTGTTTCCATGCTCCACAGGGAGCAAACAGAGAAACACCTGTCTCAACGTGCTTTACGCCTTACGCACGCTCTCCAGAAATCTAAATACATATTCTCACCTCAAAGTAACCCACTAAAGATATACAGTAGAATAATCAATAAACGTGAAATACACTAAATTACTATTACAAAAAAGAATAAAATATAATTACTCTTGACTTTAACAAAACTGGAATTAACACGACAAGTATCTCTTTCCTTTACGGGGGAAATGTATCTTGATCTGCTTCCACCCACGTGTCAATTCACACAATATAACATAGCGTAACATACAGGCTTATAACAAGCTAAGAGTGTTACCGCAGACCCCTTGGTGCCTTCTTTATTCACCGCGCCGCCTTTCATGACCACGTGGCCGCCATCTTGATATTTTGCTAACAAGTCAATATCATCTAAATTCAAGTAATAGATGCTTCTCTATCCAGTTTCATGTATAAAACACTCTCCTACTAAATTTGCCCGGTCTGATGACTGAAATACTTGATACTAAATTCTCACATCTGGATTTAGGCTTAGCGTGCCTCATAAAACCTATCAACCATTATTTTCACTCATCTATCATTTCGAGACTAAATCATAATGCCCTAAAAAGACATTTCCTTTGGGAACACATCTATCTATTTATTTAGACCTAATTCACTAAACATTAAAATAGCCACATCGATATAATCTCAGAATTATATAAAACTAATTCTAATTTAAATTAACTCACGTGCTCAAGGCTCAAGGCTCTGTGTGTCTTACTTCGTCTGTTCTCTCTGGGCGGGTGATCTTCAAATAGGCTGGTTTGATGCTCGCTATTTTTTTTATATAAACCGCTAGACCTAAGCCTAAACACTCAACTTAGTCCGCGCTGCGCGGATTAATTTAGCCACTTAAATGACACTCGCGATTTTGCTTTACCAGGCATGAAAACCCAGATATACACAACTATTTCTAGAGTAAAAACACCATTCTACACCACAACTTAATTTTAAGGCATTATTATGGCCTTTTCATCAATCTTGAAGAATTTTCACATCTCAGCATGCTTCGCGCACTTCTAAAATACATGGGCGATAAATCTGCCCAAAAACAGGAAGGGGGCGGGCGTCTCCTTTTCGGCCCCATCACATTAGCTTATAGGCCCCTACAGTTTATATAATATCATCACTATCATCATTTTCCTTTTCACTATTTATGGAGCATGGAGCCACAATTACAGCTGATCCACTACCAGGAAGTCTGCACAAATCATGTTTATACTGTTGCAGCAATAGTTTATGTAGCAAGTTGTTTAATTGATGAGGTTGGCATCTTCATATGAATCGCCTTGTACGGCATGCCTGAGGGAGCGATAGCCATATCCTTTCTGTATATCTTCAGAGATTCCCAAGAATTACACGGGGCAACTTATATAGTACAAACCTTCAACAATATTTGTGTGTGAAGTTATATATGTGAGACAGAGTTTAAAAAAAAGCAATTTTATTATTTCAGACATGGCATCTCAACGAAAGGAAAAGCTTATGACAGCCGTTGATGTTTTGGACATGATTGACACAAATGACAGTGACTTATCAGGTGGCGAGTCAACTGATGATGATTTGCCGGACAATGACTGTGGCGATGAAGATACCTCTTTTACCTCTAATGGAACAGATAGCAGTGAGGAAGATGGCAATGACACTACTCGGAAGGTTACCTCACCATCTGATATGATGTTGAATGGTGATAATGTGACATACTCACCCGCTACTTCAACCCTTGCAACATCATCCTCTTCGACATTAATAGATGGGTTACTGCTGGCCAGTCACATACATACAGGTGGAGAAAGAAATCATTTGAACCACCTAATTCTCAATTTAAAGAGCCTACTTATGATCTTTCAGATGATTTTGAGCTAGGATCCCCACTTTGATACTTCAAGCAGTTTCTCACTGATGACATGTTAGAACTTTTAGTGGACAATTCAAGTTTATACAGCACACTGAAAAGTGGGAAGTCCATAAATACCAACAAGAAACAAATAGAACAGTTAATTGGAATGTATTTTAGAATGGAGCTAGTAAAGATGCCTGGTAACAGATGCTACTAGGAAGAAGAGATACGGTATGATCCTATTGCTGGTGTGATGAGCCGAAACACATTTCTAGCACTAATCCGATCACTGCATTTTACGGACAACTTAAGTGTCACAGAAAGTGATCAGAAAGACAAGTTATGAAAAATAAGGCCATGGCTGCTGAAGTTAAGATCAAACTGTTTGAAAGTTGTTCCTAATGCTAACCAATGTGTGGATGAAATAATGATACCTTTCACTGCAAAATTTAGCAAACTTAAACAGTATACAAAAGGCAAGCCTCATCCTTGGGGGATAAAAGTTTGGTCTCGGTGTAGCACTAATGGAATTTTCCATGATTTTGAAGTATATCAAGGAAACCATGAAACACATAAAAACACAAAACTTGGAGTAGGAGCAGAAACAGTCCTACTTTTAACTGAAACACTACCTTTTCACAAGAATTACCAGAAATTTGCAGATAATTTTTTTTACAGGAATGCCTCTTGTTGTAGCATTAAAATAGCGTGGCATGTTCTTCACAGGAACTGTCAGAGTTAACCTTCTACCTGATTCAAAATTGCAAGAGAAAAAATAACTGAAAAGGAAAAAACGTGGTGCCATGAGTTACAGTGTTGAGAAGTACACAAACTGTGTTGCTGTTCGCTGGTATGACACCAGAGCTGTGACCATTTTGTCCAATTGTACTGGCCTAGAAACGTGCAACAAGGTCAGGAGATTTGACAAAGGCAAAAGGCAGAATGTAGACATAGATCGGCCTGCTATCATCAGTATGTACAATCAAAATATGGGTGGAGTGGACCTTTTAGACTGCTATGTGGCTAAGTACAAGTACCCAGTGAAATCCAGAAGATGGTACTTGTATGTGTTCTGGCACAGTTGGATGATCATGATGATAAATGCTTGGTTTATATATCATCATGACTGTAATTTGCTCGCTGTTCCCAAAAATAGTGTTCTAACTCAGCGAAGGTTTCAAGGAAAACTTGCTTCCTCACTTATAGAGAAAAAGAGGGAGGCCTTCAGATGCACAGCTGGCAGCATCATATTCAGTAAAAAGAAACAAGATAGTAATTATGCCAGAACCTATGGATTTATGCATTTGCCAGTAAAAAGATCTGTAAATTGTCACCTGCGAAGCAAAATATGCAGCCAGAAAACAAACACTTTTTGTGAAAAATGCAATATTCCATTGTGTTTCATGGAGCACAGGAACTGTTACAGACTGTTCCACATTTAACTTTACTATTAAATGGTGAAGTAGAAAGTTATAGTCTACATGTGTTTCTTTTATTCACTTACTCAAATTTTGCTATATGTATTTGTAAGCAAATGTATGTTTATTATTAATTAGTGTACCATAAAAATGGAGTTTGAATGTTTCTCTTGTTACAGAATATTTAAATAGTTGTAATTATTATTTGTGGGACTTGGCCATTTTCTTAACAAAACCTGTTGTCATGTGCTAATAAATATAGACCAAAGCCCATTGGGTCATATATGGGACAGTTCAAAACTAGGTCAAGGTCATTTAGATTTATTTTTAAAAAGTTGCAATCTGCAATAAGCAGTGTGCCTTGAAGCCATGGACACAGGATTGAATTTTTCATTCAAGTATAAGGCATCTTGGGCCTTAAGGAAACAAAAAAGAATGAACATTGGAACAAAAACCTAGTACCATGGTGGACAGTTAGATGTACAGAAATTCAAACACAAAGAAAACAAGCTCTACAAGATTATAGAAAGCATAGATCTGAAGATAATTTAGATATTTATAAGAACATAAGAAATGAATCAAACAGAATAATACTTAAGGCAAAAGAAAATCATTGGAGTAAGTTCTGCCAAACACTGAACCCTGCAACTAACTCTACAACTGATGTATGGAATAAGTTAAAAGCCATTAAAGGCAGAACTAAACATATGATAATACCTCATATAAAAAGACCTGAAATGGCAGAGACTGACTGGCAGAAAGCAGAGGTGTTGACCACGTACTACCATAGAGTTAGTTATAAGGAAAATCTAGGACAGGCTGAAGTCAACAGAAGAGCAACACTTCTTAAAAAACTCGGTAAAGAAGTACCTTATAATACTGAAAATTTATCATATTTAAATGCAGATATTACAATGGAAGAATTTTTTTAACTTCCCATCTAGGTAAAATATTAGAAACCATAGTAAATAAAAGATTAAAGTGTTATTTGGAAAATAATAATTTATATAATCAAACTCAGTCAGGATTTAGGAAGAACAGATGCACTATGGATCAGATAATTAAATTGGAACATGAAGTAAAATCAGGATTTCAAATTAAAGAAAAAACTGTGGTAGTATTTTTAGATATAGCTAGGGCTTATGATGAATGCCGGAGAGAGGGTGCTCTCTTTAAAATGAAGAAGATAGGAGTAACCGGTAAAATATATAATTATTTAGAGAATTTCCTGCAAGATAGGTATTTAACTGTTCAGGTAAACAATGATAGATCAGAACTGTATGAACAACAAAATGGAATACCCCAAGGATCAGTAATGTCTCCTTCAATTTTTACAATAATGGTAAATGATTTAGTTGAAGAATTTAATGATATAACAAATAAATTGTCACAGTTTGCAGATGATGTTGGTATATGGAGGACTGGGAAACATCTGCCAAACCGAAGACGCATCAAAAGTGAGGAATGTAGTAAGCCACCCATAGCTTGACTGCTTGCGTCAGGGTCAGCGAACCAGAGCTGACCAAGACCCTACTCCACCTCCAAGTGGTGGTCCTGGAAACAGGCTACATCACTGCAGTCTGGCTGAGAGAGTAAGGATCAAAGTGAGAAGGCAAACCCGGTCACACAAAAATGCCGTGCTGAAAGGCGGAAATATCGCAACTTCGCTGTAAACGTACACAACGCCCCCAACGTCCTTTTCAGGACGAACTAGGAAGAAGAAGAATTATGGCCCTGAAACATGGTGAAAACCAAAAACAAACAGCTTTCATAAATGGTTGCTTGGGTAGAATACAAGGATTGAAGTGATATGACGAGGTAACCACGTGGAGTTGATGACAAGAACTAGACAAGTGTCAACAGGACATTGGAGACGGATAGACCACGCAATGAGGAAACCCGTTGATAAAATTACCAGGCAGTTCTTGATCTTGAATCTCTAGATTAAGAAAGAAGGAAAGAGGTCACACACACAAAAACAACAAAAAAAGACAAAGAAGAGAACTGAATACATAAATTAAATGGATGAAATCGTCATGTTGGGACTTTAAGCAGATGATACAGGACGGGAGGATTTGGTATGAGCTTGTTGAAGACATCTGCTTCATAGGTAGCTAAAGGATATTGATGATGAATAAAGACATATAGAAGTACGCCGGGGTAATTAGTAGATAAACAAAAGCATTCACAAAGCCCGCTGTTTAACAGAAGAAAATTTGGAAACAATGAATAGGTAAACATAAGAGGGATGTACTGAAAGAAGCGAAGACAATTTTTGATGCTTGTTAGAAGACAGGTATACGCCTTCCTTCTCTGGGCATGTTATGAGAGAGGAAAGGTGGGATATATTGTCATTACATGGAAGATTGATTTGAAGCACAGATGGACACATGGATGATTGCGTTGAATAGAAGGATTGAAGTGGTGTGACAAGATCACTAATGTGCAACTGATGACACGAACTAGACAATCTCCAGTGAACAAGAGATGAGAAAAAGTCGCTGGGGATGGATAGGGCACACATCTAGAAAACACAGTGAAAGCTTTACCAAGCAACCCTTGTTCTGGAATTACCAGGGAAAGAGAGAGGAAGGCTAAAGAACACATAGAAAAGACAACTGGACACAGACATGAAGAAGATATAAAAAGAAAAAAATAATAGGCGACACAGAGAGAAGTACAGGTAGACCAAAGAACACACGGAGAATAAAACTAAAGACACACACGAAGAGAATAACGAGACATAGAGCGATCTTTAGGGGATGTCACGGGACAGGAAGGCTTGGCATACGTTTGTTAAAGATCAATGATCCTTGAGGAGCAGAAGGATGACAGAAGAAGACAGGAAATACTGAAAGAAAGAAAAGCATTGAGGGCGACACAGAGAGAAAATACTTGACTCTTTGACATGGTGGCATGGAAAGAAGTCAACAGCAGTATTGATATACAATTGTGAGGACATGAGGTTGTGGAGAGAACTGGTAAACTACGCCATATAACATGATATTGAAGAAGACGATTATGTTGGGACGCGTGATACAATTATTTATAAGAAACAATCACATATATGCAGAGTCGGTCTTAGGGATTTTTTGTTGTTTTAGGGTTTAAAAGTCATATTTGTAACCAATAAGTTTGGTTTGGCTCGTGTAAAGTGCCGACATGAGGAAATATGACTTTAACCAAATCGTCGTACTATGCGGCTTTTGCGAGATTATCTACCATATCGTGGCGCATCATACGGCTCGTGGGGTATAAAAGGGATAACATAAGGATGTCAAGAAGTGGTGCGAAGTCCAGTGATGTAACCCTTCCCTCCCTACACACCGTGCCCTATGGTATTGTACCCTTATGAGACACAGTTCCATGCTATTGAGTTTGATCACACTGTATTTTCCGATAATATTAGGTAAAAAAATTTTAAAATTTACTTTGAATTACCGAAGAGATGTAAGTGCGCTGCTTTTGAAGAAGACAAAAAACAGGAAACTTCTTTTTCTTCGTTCTCTTTCAGACGTCGAAGCAGTAAGCAGCTTGAGGCTGTTGGAATGTCCGTAGAGTTTTTTTCCAGGAAACGTACTGGTGTTGGGCATATTTGCTTTCTCTGTTTCTCATATGTAGGGCATCTTTGAAGCAGATGTTCAGCAGTCATTTTATCAGTGCCACAGTTACACTCATCGGTAGTTCCTATCTTTAGCTTGTTGAATAGATGGCATCTCAATCTGTTGTGGCCTGTGCGAAGTCTGAAGATTACAATTTTTCTCTTCTGGTGTGATGAGTATGAATCCTATCTCGGCTATCATTCAAAACATTACACCGTACAGAAATTCCTAGAAGCCAAACAACCAATCAAAACGGCAGCTCGGTTCACGCAAGGCAAAAAATGTGTAAGGCCTTTTAGTAGGAAGACGAGAAAGTGTAGATGTTGACTAATTTTTTGAAAGGCACCGTGCAGTTAATAACGGTATACGTTGGTAATTAAGGATTCAATTCGATAATAGGGATCATTTGCTTTAGGCAGAGACCTATTATTTCACTGGCTGTGGTGTTTGTGGTGGGGCGCTGTTTGAATATATTGTGTGTTCGTTTATTATTATTTCAGGTAAATTGCTACCCCTGTCCACAGTTAATGTATATGTTGATTCTGTTAATGTATATTTGATTGCTCCGGCTGTTGCTCATAATAATGCTCGTTATCCCGTTACATCCCGGGTGAAATCTTCTCAACTTTTATAGTTTTGTTCCATACTTCACAACACACATGCAGGTTCTTTAACTGACCAATGAGGAACTAAAACAGTCTTCTTTTGAAACGAATTCGACATCTTTTAATACTTTATATTCCTTGTAGCATGCATACGCGTTCGTCCTGATTAATCCTTATTTATTAACTTCCTCCCTACCTATTAATTCTATTTCAAGAGTCTTCGTGCTCTTGTACAAACCATCTCCTGTCAGAAGGTAAACACTTCGTAGTAGGTTCCTACGGGAACTTAAAAGAAAACACAGCCAAAACACAGCTGTCACAAAGCTCAAGGTTTGTCTCCACCTTGGCCATATACATCACAACAATCTCTTACGTCATTCTTTGGTGCGCCTCATTTTCAATATTCCAAATAGTGCCGCATTTGTCAGCACTAACTCAAACTCAATAAATCTAACATGTGGTGTGCATGGGCAGACACCACATATTACGCCCCCCCCCCCTTGCGCGCTACTGGAAACTGCAGGTTTTCAGGCCATCATTAACTATACTTAACTATAATGATAAAAAGGAAAATCGAATTCAAGCAATGAGTGAAATGATATCACGATGAGTGAAATGCTGTTAAAATATGTGGCAACAACTTGTGAGCAACATATTAATGCTACGAAAATATCGCTATATAATCTACCTATCAATTGATTATGAACATAAATAATGTTTGTTGTCACTTCCTGTACCCAGGACAGTTACGTAGTTCAATGTATTACTCTCGACAGAGTATCAGCGATTACATTATTATGTCCTTCTATATGGACGATATCAAAGTCATACGCTTGCAACTGCAATGCAAATCTCGTAAGTCTTGCACTTGGTGATTTACAGGTCTGCAGATACGTTAATGATCTCTGATCTGTTATTATAGTAAAATGCGTACCTACCACATACTTTTGAAGTTTATTCAAAGTCCAAACTATACCCAACAGTTCTCTGTCGAAAATAGAGTATTTGGATTCGGCTTCCGACAGTTTCCTACTCAAGTAGTAGACCAGATGAAACTTGCCATCAAAACTTTGTCCCAAACACCCGCCTATTGCGTGGAGCGAAGCATCTGTTACAACAGTAAACGATCTTTTTAAATCTGGCAGTCTTAATATAGGATACTGTGAAAAATGAGTCTTAATGTTTTGTAATGCATGGTTACATTGTTCTGTCCAAACTACTTTGTTAGGCATACCTCTTTTAGTTAGATCAGATAAGACAGCAGTCAAAGACGAGAACCTTGGAATAAACTTGTGGTAAAAATTCACCAATCCTAATAAACTCCGTACTTGTTTCTTTGTAGTTGGGATTGTAAGATCAAGTATGCGTTTTAAATTAGATTCATCAGGTTGTATTACATGTTTGCCAATTTTGTGTCCTAGAAATGAAATTTCATTGAATCCATTTTCTATTTTGGGTGGACGGGCTGTAAGATTGTTTATTCTTAGTGTCTGTAGTAAAGATTGTATACCATTTACATGCTCCTCCCATGTGTCATGAAACATGCAAATGTCATCTATATAAGATATTAGGTCAGAACGGCTCCCAAATACTCGACGCATCATCCGTACAAAAGTTGCAGGCGCATTTCTGAGCCCAAAACACATGACATTGTATTGGAACAAACCCTTCGATGTTGCAAATGCCGTCAACGATTTACATTCTTTGGTCAAAGGGATCTGCCAATACCCTTTTGATAAATCGAATTTGCTAAAGAAAGTAGCGGAAGCTAAATGAGGTAGCAAGTCCTCTAGCAAACGCATTGGTTCAGAATCTGATATCGTGACTTTATTTAGTCGACGGAAATCAATGCATATACGAATGGATTTGTCTTTCTTCCGTACTGCCACCATCGGAAAACAAAATGGAGAATCTGATGGAGAGATTATCCCCATTTTCAACATATTGTCAACCTCGCTATCAACCTGCTCTCTGATATGCAAAGGAATTGCATACGGTCGTAAATTAATAGGAGTGGGATCCGATAATTTTATTTCGTGAGAAATAATGTTAGTTCGTCCAGGCAGATCAGACAATACATCTTCAAAAGATTTCAATAGAATGAGAATCTGATTCTTCTGATCTGGTAAATCGTTACAAATGATTACATCCTTCCATGTTTCAGAGGCTTGGATAGGTACCCCAGGAAAATCAAGCGGTACATCCGCGAAACTAGTTGCTACTTCATCAACTAAAGCAATATATGCCAGATGCGGAGATTGATTTGTGATAGATTCACAAATATGTTTGAGTGGAAGAGGTCGAGAAATGTAAGGCTGTAACATGTTAGTGTGGAATGTTTATCTTTTCCCCCTAATGTCGATGATGTAATCCACGTCGGTTTTCTTACCCACAACTTTAAAAGGACCTTGCCATGTAACCAACAAATGATCACCTTTAAGTGGCAAGAGAACAAAAACTTCATCGTTAATCGATAATGATGTTAATCTTCTATCACGATTAATACGCGACCGAGTCTTATATTTTTCTAATTCTGATGCTTCAGTCGCGATCTCACATGCGTCCACAATGCATTGGCGTAGATCTGTGACATATTGGTGACTAGATTTTGTAACCGTATTATCATCATTTGTTATCACCAAATCATGTAAGATAGACATTGGTCCTCTTGGATTAGCCCCGAAAACTAATTGAAATGGTGAGAATCCGGTTTGACGATTAGGAACTTCTTTATACGCAAAGAGAACCGCTGGTATCAACCGGTCCCAATCATGGGGAAACATTGTTGTTACTTTGCCCAACATCTGCTTTAATGTAGAATTCTAGCGTTCTACAACTCCGTTTGATTGCGGATCTAATCTGGCACTCAATGTATGACAGATGTGAAGCACATCACAAATTTCCGAGAACATACCTGAAGTGAATTGCGTGCCATGATCCGACAGAAGCTCTTCAGGAAATCCGATGCGTGAAAATATCGATAATAATGCATCAGTCACGGACATCGTTGTTATGGACTTAACAGGTATGGTTTCAGGCCATCTGGTGCATAGATCGATACACGTTAAGATGAAGCGGAATCCTCTGGATGATAACACCGGAAGAGGCCCTATTATGTCGACAGCCATCTTATAAAAAGGACGCACAGAGATATCTGTGGTGTGTAGGGGTGCAAACTGATGCGCACCCTTACGTGCAACTCCCTGACAAACAGTGCATGATTTACAAAACGTTGCGACGTCCTTATGAACCCCTGGCCAAAAAAATTGTGCCATCAATCTATAAGCTGTGCGGGAAATCCCCATATGACCCGCAAAAGGAACATCATGTGCATTAGATAAAACTAGTGATCGAAATGACGTAGATACTACAATTTGTCTTAGTACCGGAGAATAATTGTCAAAACAACGTATCAAAATATTGTCATGAAATTGATACCAATGTATGGCATTATTTGTATGTGTAATAGTTTTAGCCGTAGCTAAAGTGAATAAACGTCCCAAAGAAGAGTCATCTTTTGTTGGTTAATGAATGCATTTTTATCTATGTAATGACATGTTGTCATGTTTGGGATATTATTGCTATCATTAAGTTCATTTGCTTCTGCAACCAGCTGTGCTCTAGTAGTCACAGCATTGGATAAAGCAAGATATTCTCTTTCCCATGCAGAAATTTCATCAGTAGAACATTCTTTTATACCTTTTATGTTTCCCAAAATCAAGTCACAGCAAGGCTGGTTGAGAACACATACACGAACTTTCCCAGTAAAGAATGGCGTGGTTATTGTTACGTCGGCCATGGGATATATCTCTACCGTGCCTCCGAAAGTTATGCATTTCACTGACGTTCCAGTGAAACAAGATGGAGGGATTAACGACCTTCTTATCCCGACCGTTGTGCAAACCGTGTCCCTCAAAATTTTAATTGGAGTGTTAAACAAAAACCCATTATGTATAGTGAGAGTACCAACACCGTCATAAGATGACAACACTGGTAAGACATGTCCACATTTAAGCCGTGGTGTAGCTCCAGGTTGAAATAAAATCTTACATTCTGTACAATTATTAGAATTTTCTAAATCAACGTTACACGCATTGGCGTGATTATTGGTTGGATGGATGTCATTACTGACATTTCTATCTACCGTCTGACAAGCATTGGCTTGTGAGCGTGCTCTATTATGACTTCTAACGAAGTGAGATCTTCTGCGATCTGAAAAAAATTGTCTGAATGAGAATGTCCATTGTTGTCCCTGTCATAATGGCCACCCCGCGGTGACAAATTATGATTGTCAGTATATTTGTTGTGTGAATACTGGTTATTTCGATACCATTGGTTATTGTTATAATTGTTGAAATTATGCCTGTCTCTACCCCGTGAAGGTGAGCGATTATGGTAAAAATTATATTTACCCCTATAGGATGTGTGATTATTTTCTCTATGATTATATCGTCTATCCAAGCTACGAGTGCGCGATCTCCCGTGCGTCGCAGCACACGCAGTGGATGAGTCCAAGACTTTTGCTCTGCTCAATGACAAGTTTGGATGAGCAACGGAAAATTGTTGACCTAATTTTTCCATTTCCTCGATACTAGTCGGATTACGTTCTTGTAAGAATGATACAATATCCTGGTTTACCGAAGAAACAATTTTATCTCTTAATAAGAGATCACATAATCTTTCAAAAGTTTTAGGTATAGAAGCCTGTTCAACCCATCTTTGGAGACATAGTTTTATGGAGGAAACAAAATCCTCAAAATGTTTACCCTCTACCGGCAACATGGATCGAAACTTTTGTCTATAGCCTTCCTGATGCAGACCATATCTGCGTATGAATGCTGCCTTTACGACCTGAAAATCATGTCTTTTATCTTGGTCTATACCCAGATAGACCCCAACTGCATCACCTGTGAGGAGACCCGAAAAAACACCAGACCACGAATCTTTATCAATATTTAAGCAAGAGACTCTTTCCTGAAATCTTAATAAATAAAAACTTATATCGTCGTGAGAAGGAGAAATAGGTGGTAGTCTTAAATTAAAGTTAGGGGTTGTGATTGCCTTCTTCGATGAACCATTACTATCTGAATCATGGGAAACATGATGTTGTTGAAAACGAAGTTTCTCAACCTCAAAAGCTTTCTCCCTTTCAAATTTTGCCTCCTCGGCAGCAATTTCAGCTAAACGAATTGCCTTTTCATGTTCCATTTTCTCTCGTTCCGCAGCGATTTCTGCTATACGAATTCTTTCTTCCTTATTTGCTTTTTCTTGCGCCCTAGCGAATTCCCTCTCTTCTTTTTTTTTGTCTTCATTTCTTTCTCTTTCTTCTTTTTTGCCTCTGCTTTTTCATATGCAGTCAAAGCAAAAAATTTTTAAATATCACCCTCCATACTCAGAGCTTTGCCTTGTTTAATAAAATAGTCAAGAGTCGCCATAGTATACTAAGAAGTATAACTTTTATAAACAATAAATCAATATCTATGTTATCCTCTGCCTTACTCAGTCCATCACACAATGGAATAGTGTGTCTGATTGGTGTAGTCACAATGTGAATATATATAACTATATCACCTGCACAACTCCTTTAGACGCTTATTAATATAGTAATTAGCGTTTATGATCCTGCTTCTTGTTATCGACAAGAATCGTAGGATATATCACCAACAATATTATGGAATTATAGTTACTCAATAAATAATGAATTATATGTATGCTGCAAAGGAAAATTATCACATGACATGAATAACGACAGACCTGGATGGAAATAAAATAAGGAAACGACAAAATTGTAAATAGTCGAAAATTCTAAGACAAAAGAAAATTAAAATTTCCACCAGTAATAAACGAGACGACCAATACATTTACAATTAATGTAAATCTTACAAAAGATAGCCAGGAAAGACCCACGCCATACAAATTCCCAAACAAAATTGAAATTAAAAAAAAATACGACGAATCACAGCAAAGCTGACGCGCATGAAAGCCTTAATTTCAAACAGAGCGGTAATCACGACTGCACTAAATGCTGAATCCCTGAAAGAAATAAATGCAATCAACCTATAGAAATACGACACTGAAACGTAAAATGCCTCTTAAACAGTCGCCCGCAAGAGACACAGAAAAGAAACATAGAACATGAAAGAAGCGAGATTTGCCCAACAATGATAGGACCAACAACCATGACGTTACAAAAACATCACTTATCTGAATCGACCATGAGCATCCATTCTTCGCTGTAACTCCAATGCACCGTTCCACGCAATATTAAATTGAAATCCAAAGTGGATAATGTAGTAATCTTATAATGTAGTAATCAACAACCATGATGACGTAATCTGAAAACGTTCTCGTAACTCGTTCACTAAGTATTCAGTTCAATAGCAATCTTGACAATGAATGCAACGTCGAAAATGTCTGACCTTCACTCGTGTGGGACACATTGTAGAGATAGTGTCAATATATAATGATAGAGACGAAATGTTAATTTCCAACGAGCGACCGAATAAACTGATGAGGTGACCTTATCAATGTCCTAACGGTTTGATCTAGTACTTCCGAGTCCACTTGTCCAGTGAAACGACCTCCTCGTAAAATCCCAGATTCATATTCCTCCCTTGAAGATATTCGTCAGATTGGTATAGCATCCCTCTCATGGTAAATAAGCGTGACCGATTTCGTCATGGATATAATGTTTTTTTTTAATCCCCAAGTAAGGTACCAGGTCTGGGCATGACCTAGTATACGAATATTGTAAATTTCATGTCTGCACAAAGTTGCATTCCAACAGCTGTCTCTGCATAAAAATGTTCATTGTTGAACAGCGATAGATTGATCACACATCCCGATATTGTCCCAACATAGGACTCTGTCTGCCAATAACTTGAGCAACCTTCAAATGTCCTTCAAATCCAACGGACGACAGCCTCCCATATCTGTGGTGGGGCGCTGTTTGAATATATTGTGTGTTCGTTTATTATTATTTCAGGTAAATTGCTACCCCTATCCACAGTTAATGTATATGTTAATTCTGTTAATGTATATTTGATTGCTCCGGCGGTTGCTCATAATAATGCTCGTTATCCCGTTACATCCCGGGTGAAATATTCTCAACTTTTATAGTTTTGTTCCATACTTCACAACACACATGCAGGTTCTTTAACTGACCAATGAGGAACTAAAACAGTCTTCTTTTGAAACGAATTCGACATCTTTTAATACTTTATATTCCTTGTAGCATGCATACGCGTTCGTCCTGATTAATCCTTATTTATTAACTTCCTCCCTACCTATTAATTCTATTTCAAGAGTCTTCGTGCTCTTGTACAAACCATCTCCTGTCAGAAGGTAAACACTTCGTAGTAGGTTCCTACGGGAACTTAAAAGAAAACACAGCCAAAACACAGCTGTCACAAAGCTCAAGGTTTGTCTCCACCTTGGAAATATACATCACAACAATCTCTTACGTCATTCTTTGGTGCGCCTCATTTTCAATATTCCAAATAGTGCCGCATTTGTCAGCACTAACTCAAACTCAATAAATCTAACACTGTGGTGTGCATGGGCAGACACCACAGTGTTGAACAGACTGCATCATACTTTGGCCTAGATATTTTCTAGTACGGGAGACAACTGAGTATATATATCGGAAGGATCGTTAGTCAAACACTTGTCGCAAAATTTAAATTACAAGACACGAACAAACGTCTACAACCAGACTCCATTGCCATCTGCAGGTGGAAACTAGTCTGTAGATCCATTAAAAGCCGGTCTGCATGTGATTGAGGGTAAGAAAGAATGTTATTACATATGTATATATAATTATATTATTGATATGTGATTTAAAGAAGTGGATAAATGTGTGTAGAATCCCTGTGAAGGAATTCAAGCCTGAGTTAACTAAATTAAACTGTCAAATGAAAGCAGATGGACGAGTTGATTGTGATGATAGTTTAGGAAAGTATTTTGAAGGTTAAGCTTGCTGAAATGGACCAACCTATTGGGAAGACGGACAGAATAAAAGAAATTGTTTTACTGAATAAATTGAGTTGTATCATCATTTTCCACAAGGCCTATCTGATTTTAAGGAAGCAAATCATGGATAAACTGTAACCAGAGTGTTACTGGAATAGTATGTTATTAATTGAATAAATTATGTTATTTTTGACTTACTATGATTCTCATGTGTAACCACATCTTATCTGAACTGTCTTATCCTACCTCCTGACTAGATAAGGAGATAGTGAACGATACTATGTAGGATATGTACTTATTATATTTCAGGTTAAATCCTGTTTGAAGAGTTACTATTTCTATCGAGCCTAAATCAGTTGGAGGGAGCTCATGTTCTTTAAGCCCTTGTGAAATGTCTTAGGGTCTTCAACAGTGTCACCTTTAATATTGAAAGAACCGCAGCAGTGGGATCCTTTTCAGTACAGTGCTGGAACAGACCTAGACGACTTATTACAGATAAGTAGCTTTGTTTGGGGCTACTTGACTTTACAAAATAACAGTACCACACCCAAGAAATTAAAACTTAAAGAATATAGAGTCCAAGTACTTGGAACATATATATACCGTAAAATCTCGCGTATAATACGCACTCGTGTATAATACGCATGCTTGATTTAGCCCAAAATTGTCTGGTAAAATGGAAATTCGTGTATAATACGCACCATAATTTTTCAAGATTTTATTTTATGAAACATTTGTTAAAAAACTGAAAGTATAATAACAAACAGAAATAGGTACGCAACACCTACATTTTAGGTACGTTGGACTGAAAGACCATGTCGCTTCATAAAACGAACTGCCCATCCATATGACGCTTTAAATGTTGTTGTGCCTGTACGAGATTTTATAAGTTCCAGAGCTTTAAGTCGTATTTCTATGCATGAAACACCGATGCCTTGTTGCCTTCTATCTTCTACCCACTCCAATAATGTTTTTTCTAGGTCTGGAAGATCTGGTGGTGACCCACGATTCGCCTTTTTCTTACTAGGCAACACTTGCAGCGCCTCTTTGTTTTTTCGCCATAATCGAATGTTACACTCGTTAATGGAAAAATATCGACTTGCTGCCCGATTGCCGTTAGATTCTGCATATTTTACCACTAAGAGCTTTTCAGCTGCAGTATAACTTTTCTCGAATTCATTTTTCAAAGCACCATTCGCAAAATTTTACGAATTCATGAATTTGACAAACTTCACAACCGAGCTTAATATCAAAACGGATTGAAGACCAAGAGTGCGAAATGCGTTTTGCGACAATGTCTGACACATAAGAAAACACAGGGCACATTCAATTTCGCGCCATTTTCACTGTTAAATTGTGACAAAAACTTGACAGACTTTCCAATGTAGGTTACTTTCGAAATCGAAAATGACGTATTTTTTAGTACTCGCGTATAATACGCACCCGAGTTTCATCGGGCAAAAATGAGTAAAAATTGTGCGTCTTTTACGCGTGATTTTACGGTATATATATATATATAGATATATATATATATATATATATATATATATATATATATATATATATATAACTATATATATATATATATATATATATATATATATATATATATATATATATATAACCTACAAAAGAACAGAGTAACGATGACTTATAAGATTGTGGTGTAAGAACATAGTAACAGCTTTTATATTTTGTGAAATAATAATATTAACATTGTTCAAGTTCAGCACAGAGGAAAAGCAGTTGTCATAAAGGATCAAGTTAACAGGTGAAGATGAACTGTAAATGTAATGTAAATAATTGAAAGTAACACCTTTTATATTTTTGGAATCAAAGTGATTTCATTTCCAAATAATCTAACACGACAAAGAAAGATCGTGTTTATAAATAAATTATACCAACAGTCTTTATTGAATTATTTAAGTTTGGTTAATAGTTCTTGTTGGATAGTTAATTACCCCCTAGCAGAGTCATAATCTAAGGTTAGTCTGGAGAGGGGCATCATAGATACCTAAGAGTGTGGTGTAAGAACATAGTAACAGCCTTTATACTTTGTGAAATAATAATATTAACATTGTTCAAGTTCAGCACAGAGGAAAGACAGTTGTCATAAAGGATTCAGTTAACAGATGAAGATGAACTGTAAATGTAATGTAAAATAAATTGAAAGTGACACCTTTTATATTTTTGGAATCAAAGTGATTTCATTTCCAAATAATCTAACAAAACAAAGAAAGATCTTGTATATAAATAATTTATACCAACAGTCGTTATTGAATTATTTAAGTTAGGTCAATAGTTCTTGTTGGATAGTTAATTACCCCCTAGCAGAGTCACAATCTAAGGTTAGTCTGGAGAGGGCCATCATAGATACCTAAGATAGTACATTACCATCTCATCTAGGAACCTATACAGCTTGACTATACCTTTACCTTGTCGTGGTATGATGTCGATACACCATTACTCTTGTCAGAGAATGGGGTACTTCTTGTAAGACCAGTCTCTTATCTGACACTATGCTGGTATCATCTGATACATCTATTTGTCCAGGATATTATCATCATCTTGTTATCTTTCCTCTCGCTACATCTGGTAAGCTGGTAATATGCATCATTATTATTATTTTTTTTTTTTTGGTTGTGCGGCCTGGATGTTCTGCGTTCATATATATATATATATATATATATATATATATATATATATATATATATATATATATATATATATATATATATATATATATATATATATATATATATATATATATATATATATATATATATATATATAAATAAACAAACTGACGTCCGTGAGCAGCGCTGGTGTAATGGTAACCACATTGCGATGGCGATCAGGTGTTCAAGGTTCAAGCCCAGGCGTGGGCATTTGAAAGAGAGTGTCATCGACTGGGATTTTGACTGCATAACCTGAACGGCTCCTGAGATAAACCCTCTGTGGATGGGTAGGAGCGAAGCTGCTGACCTGGTTGGAAGGAAAGTCTACAGGTTCTCCAGCCTCGCAATGACATGTCATTGAGCCGAAGGGCTGAAAGCCCAAGTGCCGCTGGCTAAGGAAAAAAAAATATATTGACGTGCAGTAACCGAAAAACTTTTATTAAGATAATAAATCAACAAATATAAAAATATTTCGTACTTTAAACTCCCAAACAATCTAGTTTTAACTGGTCTTTTAAAATTTTGATTAACAATTTTTTGCTTAAAATTAGTTTTGGCAACCCCACCCCATAGATGGCGCCATTTGCGGCGGCACCACTCTCATCGCCCAAGAGCCGATACTGCATATATGTACTAGCTCAGGGGTTCTCATCCTTGTTTTGTCTGTATAGCCCCCCCCTCCCCTTCCCCCTTTTGAGCCTCATTTACTTCTGTGACCCCTTCACGGTTGCTTTTAATTGCGGAAAAGGTACTTTACCATCTTACTGTGGCCTCCTAGAAATATGATACAGCCTTGTGGAGGCCATATTTCCCAATTTGAGAACCACTGTATTAGATAAGGTTAAAAAAAAACCAGCGATATGAAATAACGTGTTCTAATCACAAAGTTATGACAACACATATTTGTTAAATATGTAGCAAAAATTCATAAACTATACACAATATCATATTTACAAAACATATTAGGGCAACAAACATGAAACTGCTAGTGCGATAATTCTTGTTTGTTCCTGTGAGAGGTTGGGCGAGGCACGCGTCTTCCAACCGTAGACATAAGCCCTTAGGTTATATCAGACGACAATGGCCTTTCCACAAAGAAAACTGCGTATGAACTGTTGTGCAGCGTTAAAGATACTAAGCCATGAAAAGAACTATTTAATGCCTATCGGCCGAGGTACCCATGTTTCAACCATAGGCAGAATTCCTTGGGTTATATCACTGCCAAATTGCCAGTTCACAATGATAATTCTGCGTATGACCTCTCTTGCAGCGTTGATAAATACTAAATTCTGAAAATTATTATCGATTGCGGCACGCATCTTTCAACCACAGTCAAAAGTCTGAGTTATTCCGCAATGTGCCAGACCAAAAAATTATAACTCGGTGTATGAACTATAGTGCAGAGTTGGTAAATGCTAAGGACTACTAATATCTTTCAGCTAGCATGACGAAACCATAATAATAGGCTCAGTGGCGTAACTACCGCCTGGGTGGACCGGGCACGTCCTGGAAGACCCATCATGTGTGTGGACCCCGGGAAGTAGTGATCTGAAGGATCCCTCGCCTTGATATATATATATATATATATATATATATATATATATATATATATATATATATATATATATATATATATATATATATATATATATATATATATATATATATATATATATATATATATATATATAATTTCCTTAGTTCCTGTGTTAAAGTCATAGCATTTCCCACCTTCTGGTAACAGAAATGAAAGGGGTCAAGCAGGTAGGGAAAGCTCTTGAGCAGACGGCATATTCCAGGAGGAACTGGTACAAATTTGTTGCAGACCTTCCTTCCTAGGGAGCTGAAGGATTCTGATGATAATGATGAAGTAATTACATTTTTATACAGATATCTCTTCTTCTTTGATCGTTAGCTGCCGACTGCCAAAGCAGTCAGTGGCCATCACGCCTGGTGGCGTTTTGTAGGACAGCAACACACTGCTTCCACTTTAATCGATCGGAAAAGGACAATTTCAACATTTCCTTCTCTGTTACTCTCCAGCACTCCGCACTGTAGAGAAGCACAGTAGGTACACAGCTTAATCAGATATACCGTCGATCAATTATAGTTGCTGAGTCCATTGTGTAAGGAGAATCACCAACAGCTAATGCTCAGTGACGGTGGATGAAAGGTAAGACATATAAGAAGGGCCCGATTTAATTGTTCCGGGAGGCCCCTTTGTTTGTAGTTACGTCACTGTAAAGACTAGTCTTGGAAAATGACTTCTAGGACCTCCCTGGAACAGCAAAGGTCCTTTCAACAAGAACTACCGAAGAAAGTGCATTAGAATAATACTCTCAATACAAAAAAGAACATCTAATGTGAAGGCTACGCTGTTATCGCTACTCGCACTCTTCATCCAACCGGAAGTTGCTTCTTTATTGTCTTTACTTCTCTGGGAGATGAACTTCCTGGAGGAAGTCTCACCAGATTGTTTCCCCTTTCCCGCTGACTCCGGATGCGGGGTTGATGAAGTAATTCTGCAGCTTCCGTTAAGATGGCTGTTGTTAACAAAGTCACACTTGTCTAGATTTGTAGACAAAACGATAGCGTCTTTGTCGCACATTTTACTGGAATGAGTGTCGGTACTAAAATTACCAGAGGTATCCGGATTGCCGATGTGGTTATCCGTTGTTACAAGTCCGTTGTTATGGTTTCTGATTTTTTGTGAGTTCTTTGTTTTCTTCTGGCCAAATTTAGATCTAGTTTTATTTCTTCTACGGGAACCGCCATTGTGAGTTTTGATTCTGGGGGTTTCATTGCAATCGAGCCCAAATTCTTTGCTTTGCTTATTGGTTTTGTCAGACACGTGGTACGCTTTTTGAATGTTATTATTATCTATTATTACCTGCACTATGACTTCATTATCATTTTTATCTTTTCTGTTAGCCAAACTCTCCTTCCCGGCGTTCATAGTATCGTCTGCTACGCCTTCGATGTCAACATCCCCTATTCTTCCCTGATCTTCTGTCACATGTCCTTTCTCTTTTAATCCGCTTCCTTCTGCATTCTTTATTTCATTCAAGGATACTCTTTCCCCTTTGCCTACGACTATTTCAGGTGACTTGTTCACGATCTTGTCAGTGCGAGTCGTAGCGTCCCACGTGTGCTCCCAGCCTTCGTCAAATACCCCGATAGAGGCAATAGCCCGAGAAAGTTGTGTACATGTAACCATGTAGATAGGGCGCTCTGCTGAGAAGCACCAGCCAGACCTGATCTCCAGTCTCCATGTTCAAGATGGCGGTGTTAGAAGCAGACGCCCAGTAAGGGATACTCTCAGCCCAAATTGTCGCTATCATTTTCCCATTCAAAACGAGTTCAACCGCTGCCTGTAGACGAAAACAAAGTTCAGAATTACTCAAATTCTTGTCATAAATTTAATCAGTCATGGTTTAACAGAATGATGATGATGATGTTGCTGGTGTTTAACTAGGGCTGCTGGGCTTCTCGCTCTTTCGCAGCCAATACCAAGTTGAAGATTCCTTGGTATTATCTACACTGTAGATCTAAGCTTTTCCTGTGGCTTTTCCGCCATTCTGAAACATGATGAGGTGAAATCATAAGCAACAGTCTCTCCAGCTTGGCTTGTACTTAAATGATCATCACATCTGGTCCGAAGCTTGTAGGAAAAAGTTCGTGGCACACTATGTATTCCCCGCCATCCAAGAGGGCTCTCAAAATATGCAGAGGTCAAATATTGTGCTCTGGTTCTGGGCTCGCCTAAAGAATTGTCACGTCCTACGGAGTCTCTTCCCAGCTCCTCTGCCTAACATGGGTCGACAGCGAAATCCTCATGCATGCAGCCAACCAGGTAAAAGCCAGAGTTACGTCTGTGGCTCAAGTGACTCCTTCATGCTTAATGTGCAACGATGAGTTCTCAACATGTTCCTCCACAGGGGGAATCCCTGGAAGTGTGTGGATGATTTCAAGAGTCAATGAGGGTATAATTAGCCTCACAGACAGAGGTTCATTTCCACATCTGTATACTATAGCATTTTGCTTAGCCGGTGGTCATATAAGGATGACTCCAGATATGACTCCATGCATACAGAATGATCATAAGAATATCACATATAGCGAACAAGACAAAAGTAAGATGTTCTGCAATTCACCAACGGGTTAAGGAAGCTTACGACACTCGTTAGAAAGACGTAGCTTACGTCTATTGTGCGTGTCACGATCAGAGAAATATATGAACTGATCAAACACAAATCACTGTATTTCTCTGATCATAACACGCACAATATATATATATATATATATATATATATATATATATATATATATATATATATATATATATATATATATATATATATATATATATATATATATATATATATATACACACACAAGGTTATGGAAACGTTACCCACTATTTTTAGATGAAAGGTGACTCCCTATTTTTATATCTTTATTTCACCACTATAATTTATTGGATATACATAAAAAAAGTTATTCCTGTAACAGATACTGCCGTAGTGAAGTTAGGTGTTACAGCCTTCACTATGCTAGGTCCAGCTTCGCGAGGTGGTTGTGACTAGTTCCAGTTCCACGCTGCCTTTGCTTTCCCCGACTCAGAGTCAGGTACCCATTTTACAGTTGGTTAGACTGCAGCGTGACAACCCCGTGTTTCGAACCCGGGGCTTTTGCAGCGAGAGGCCAGCGCTTTAACCACTGTGCCAATCGAACGCTACATGATACAAATGTCAGAATATAGAGCCGTAACTGTTATTTGGACTTTTGACTAATATGTTTTATTGTTTATTTACTGAAAAAAAAATCTAAAATGCTCATTAAACTGACGTTACAGGAGGTAACAAAAATTGGTGCCTTATTTGCGGTCATGCGTTGAGCAGGCCGGACCTTACACTGACCTATAACATAACAATTTATATACTCATGGAACAAAGTAAGTGTGCAACACTTTATAGGGCACTGTGCGTGATTTCATGGACGAAATGAAATAAAAGTTGGCACACAATGTGGTTGAATATTGAATAAAAGACCAAGTGATCACTTTGATTTTAGTGAAAGTGTCATGAAAGAAAGATAAAAACTAAAGTCAGTGTGGCATCCCCAGGAAAAAAATGAAATTTTGATTTCAGTACCGTGTTTGTCCACCTTGAGCTGTTATCACTGCTTGATAGAGCCTTCTCATCGAGCCAATGACACGTTGGATATGTTGTTGGGGGATGTTATTCCATTCTTCTTGCAACGCTTGTGCTAACTGGTGGTGGTTTTCAGGAGGATTTTGTCTTCTTCGCAGCTTACGCTCCAGTTCGTCCCACAGGTGCTCGATGGGAGAAAGGTCAGGGGAAACAGGTCTTAAACCTGGAATGTTCCTGGCAGTCCATGTTGCCTGAATAAACCTGTTACGCAAGTTCATAAAACGTATGTAACGGTCTTGTGCAGGGGTGGTAACTCGTGGTCGGTCACTTCTATGGCGATCAGCAGTGGATCCAGTTTGATGGAAACGAGCTTGAATGCGTGATATAGTGTTTCTATGAACATTGAAATGTTGTGATACAACTAATATAGTCGCTCCAGCAGCTAACATCCCTATAGCTATTGCTCGCTGTTGTTGGTTCAATCTTGGCATTGTCAAAAAAGATGTTTCTGTTGGACTCTTGGTACTCTCTGTTTCAACGATTACGTTTTCACATGCTCGTGATTAGAGCTACACACTTACCTTCCTTTTATCTGTGATAAATTCTCCGCTACGGCACTTTTCACGTGAATTATCTTGCACCGTGATTATCTCCCCATGAATAGTGCGATCCAATTGTAATTGCACGGGTAAGTGAACAACACTCACACAGAAATGTGTGCCAACATGCATTTGAGTTCACCCAAGAACACACGCACAGTACCCTGTTGAGTGCTGCACACTTACTTTTTTCCATGAGTATATAATTTCTTCGTACACACACGGACGTCTACTTGATTATTTTCAAAGAAAGCTGTGGTCAGCTTGATGCTGTTTGTATCTCCATAGCTTTTTTCAGGAGTGGTATTGTGACGGTCAAATGTGCTTTCTATGTTTCTCATATGTTGGGCGTCGCTGAAGCAGATGTTCAGAAGTCATTTAATAATCTTCCTTGTTCCTTGGTCATTGACTGACGAAGTAATTAGTGAAGATATCGCTTGGTGGCGTCTGGTAGGACAGCAACGAACTGTCTCCACTTTGCTCGGTCGCCGGCCATTCTTCCCGTGCTGCCCTAGGTCTGGTTCATGCTGTGCATCACTGCTTCCACAGGTCTCCGCTAGGTTTTTTTTTTTTTTTTTCTTTGGGCCGGCCTCTCTTTCCTTTTCCTTCTGGGATCCATAGCATGCCAGTTCTGGTGATGGACTCAGGGTCTCTTCTGAGGATGTGGCCAATCAAATTCCAGCGTCCACCCGCTATGGTGGTGCGCATGTCTTCGTGGTGTTTACTGTGTACACGGTGCTTTGTTCATTACTCAGTGCTGCCTCTTCTGCCTGTCTTGCACGGTTGTCTTTGAATTTCCTTTTGTAAGCTCGGGTTTGACGTTTTATTTGCTTGCTCATCTGACTGTGCTGTTCACTTTATATTTCCTTCACTCTAGTGGACTTTGCTTTTATTTGGGAAGAAGAAGAAGAGGAAGAAGAAGAAGAAGAAGAAGAAGAAGAAGAAGAAGAAGAAGAAGAAGAAGAAGAAGAAGAAGAAGAAGAAGAAGAAGAAGAAGAAGAAAAGAACAAAATGAAGAAGAACAAGAAAAAGAAGAATAACAAGAAGAAGAAGAAAAAGAGGAAAACAGGATAAGACAGGTACAGGGTAGACCAAGGAACACATAGAAAAGACAACAGGAGACATAAATGAATACCCGGTTCAAATCCCATGTGGGTTATAATTTTTGTAAATCGTGTTCTTTATTCTATATAGTCTAATACATTTTGTTGTTATTTTCTAATATTGATTCTTCCAAGCTGCAAGTTTTCTGTCATATTTTGTGTGGTTTCCTAATGTCTTTCGTGAATGTGTTTTATCCCTTTCCATGTCATAGCGTGTACCCCTGAAGGACGGTGAAAGAGATGCAGATCAAAGACAACCTGGCGGAGAACAGTGGAGGATGAGATGCAAAGCATGAACCATAGATGGGGCATGGCACGAAGGGTGGCCACCGATCAAGCAAAATGGTGACACACGCCGCTAGGCGTGGTGGCCACTGACTGCTTTGTCAGTCAGGGGTGTAAGGACCCAAGAATAAGAAGATGAAATGTCATAGCGTCGTCATTTTTCTGCTTGTTTCTTCCATCTTCACTTTTGGCCAAAATTGATGTCACGGGGTGTTTTGAGGGTGTATTGCATGTATGAATGTTCCCATGCTGCAGCTGAAGTTTAAGTAGTCATTTGAGTTGTTGTGAGTTGGGTATGCTTGAGTTGTAATATTTTAGTTACAAGCAATGTTGTGAGCAGAGATTAAGACAAGCTGCTAGCTATAATTATAAATTAATATGAAACAAATATAAAGGTATGTTATCAGGCACTCGCAGGAAATAAAGAAGTAGAACACCAGACAACAGAAAAACTACAGACATGAGTGGCTTACCCAGGATTTGAACACTGGACCTTCCGTGCGACAACCCCGCCTAGCCATGCAAGCGAATCACACTATCCGCTCTGCCATCTACGCATCATCAAAAGTTCCCTTCCTTATGTGTTATTTATGTTCATACAATACCAGAAACCTACCCACTGTTCTATACTATTGTCCTTTAGTCTTCTACTATTTACTGGACCCAGTATCAAGGTCTTTGTCTTGTTTGGACTGACACATACTGTTAATAGGAGAACAACAGAAGTGATTGCGTCATTGAGGGGCTGTATACTTCCGGTGTTATCTTGTGTTTCTTACTGATAAATAGCCAGTAAAGCATCTTTTTTTGGGGATGCCTAGCTGGCCGTGGGGTCAGTGTGATTCGCTTGATAGCTAGGCGGAGTTGTCGTACGGAAGGTACGGGGTTCGAACCCTGGGTAAGCCACTCACGTCTGTTGTTTTTCTGTTGTCCAAGTGTTGTACTTCTTTATTTCTTACGAGTGCCTGAAAACATACCTTTATGTTTGTCTAATATTAATTTACTAATATTAATTTACTGTTTACAGGCCTCTGGTTTCCCTTCCTTATGTGTTATTTATGTTCATACAATACCAGAAACCTACCCACTGTTCTATACTATTGTCCTTTAGTCTTCTACTATTTACTGGACCCAGTATCAAGGTCTTTGTCTTGTTTGGACTGACACATACTGTTAATAGGAGAACAACAGAAGTGATTGCGTCATTGAGGGGCTGTATACTTCCGGTGTTATCTTGTGTTTCTTACTGATAAATAGCCAGTAAAGCATCTTTTTTTTGGGGATGCCTAGCTGGCCGTGGGGTCAGTGTGATTCGCTTGATAGCTAGGCGGAGTTGTCGTACGGAAGGTACGGGGTTCGAACCCTGGGTAAGCCACTCATGTCTGTTGTTTTTCTTTTGTCTGGTGTTCTACTTCTTTATTTCCTGCGAGTGCCTGATAACATACCTTTATATTTGTTTCATATTAATTTACTGTTTACAGGCCTCAGGTTTCCCTCCCTTATTTGTAATAAATGTTTGTACAATACCAAACCTACCCACTATCCTGTTCTCACTGTTCTAGTCTACTATCATTTACTGGACACAGTATTAAGGTCCTAAGGGTCTTGTTGGATTCGGCCTATACTGCTTGATAGAAATACAACAGAAGTGATTGCGTCATTAATAGGCTGAACTGCCCATGGAGGACTTCTGGTGTCGTGTATTGTGGTTCGCACTATTGACCTGCCATTGAAACATCATTTTTTGATGATGCGTAGATGGCAGAGCGGATAGTGTGATTCGCTTGCATGGCTAGGCGGGGTTGTCGCACGGAAGGTCCAGTGTTCAAATCCTGGGTAAGCCACTCATGTCTGTAGTTTTTCTGTTGTCTGGTGTTCTACTTCTTTATTTCCTGCGAGTGCCTGATAACATACCTTTATATTTGTTTCATATTAATTTACTGTTTACAGGCCTCAGGTTTCCCTCCCTTATTTGTAATAAATAGCTATAATTATGCGTGAATGAAACTCAGTGGAGTGTGGAAGGTTTTCACGTGTTTGGTGAATACGAATGAAAGGGGTCAGTCAGAGAGAGATGTGTGTTGGGTCAGTAGAGTGCGCGAGTAGAGGGCCAGAGTTGTGCAGTAGATTTAGGAAGTATCTTTTTTTGTAGCAGTAGATATTCCGAGAATCAGAGTGATTGTAGAATACTCGGGATTTGTTTTGTCTCCAATGATTGTAATGGCCCTGTGCCCATTGTGACTTATTTGTGATATAATATATTCACGGAGATTGATATGGTTGTTGGAGTTGGTGTATTAATCCTTAGACAGTGAGCTAGATTGGCGGTGTATGTCTGTTGCTTGATCTTCTACATCCACCCATGTACACTCTACTCGTCACAATTGACAAGAAGCCATAAATCTCGCCGGTGCTACGGAGTTCGTGCACGCTGAAATCCTCCTGTGTGATCTAAGGGAGGAGATCGGAGCACTGATGGAGTTGTTCGTGTGCAATGAAGATAGTCCTTACAACCAAACCAAACAATGAAGATAGTCCTTACAACCAAACCAAACAATGAAGATAGTCCTTACAACCAAACCAAATAATGAAGATAGTCCTTACAACCAAACCAAACAATGAAGATAGTCCTTACAACCAAACCAAACAATGAAGATAGTCCTTACAACCAAACCAAACAATGAAGATAGTCCTTACAACCAAACCAAAACATAAATCGACATAAAACAGTTTAATCTATCATATTACACAATATCTTACAGGTACATATTTAGATCATCATGAAAATTTCATTTTAATGTGATACATCTTTCTTTTCAACTGCTAACCCAAAAACTTTGAACTTGGTTTTCTCAAAACTAGCTGCTGTTGAGACGGAACAAAGCAGTTGTAAGGCAACGAAATGTTAATACTTGTTTTTTGGTAATATAAATTGTTCATTCATTCATTCATTCATAACCCTCCACTCCCAAAGGAGCATAGGCCTTCAACAAACACATGCCAAGTCCTCCTGTCACGTGCCATCATCTCAAGTTCTCCTTATCATTTTCATCTCTGTTTCCAGCTCTCTTCTCCATGTGCTTCTTGGCCTACCTCTGCCTCTCTTGTCCTGGGGGTTCCAGAACAAGGACTGCCTTGTAATGCTATCAACAGGTGTTATGAATAATATTCATAACATTTGTGTCGATATCATTAGATGGTTCGACAAGGCTTCTCGTTTGTTTATTTTACGTAGTCCTGGGTAACAAAGGAAGTGACGTCATTGCCTTGGGGTATAGATTGGCAGACGCGACGGTTTGGATCAGCAAACGTCAGAGATCGTCTGTTAGGACTTTGATGTGTGTAGCTTATGGCGACTGGACGTATGTCTCTGAGCTCATGCAATTTATATAATATTGTGACATATCCCTATTATGTACCATCACTTGTGCATCAATATACTTCGTTGAGATGTCACTAGATCTATTTTTACAAGGTAGAATGGATTTTGTGTATCAAGTGAGTCTGAATTAATAAAACTTTGAAGTCTATCAAAGGAAAGTGTTTTGAGCTACGACGGTACAGAGACTTTTCAACGACTGCAAATGTTAAGCCATGATATATATGGGCTTGTTTTAAAATACACGTGGAGCAGCGTCTCAAGTAAAATTAAATATATTGTATTTGTGCCACTTCGCCTTAGTGACTTTACTACGTCATTTATTATGTAGATTGTGTGCGGTGGTCTCTATATGCAACCCTAGCAGTCTTCTTGGCCAGAGTAACCAGTCGGTTACCACATATGAACATTCATAATATAAGAATAAGACCCGCAATGAATGAACGAACGATCGAACGAACTTTATTTTCAAAGGGTTAAGAATTGGGCACGCAGGCCCGTCTGACATTCTGCCCTTCCTCTCTCTCGTCATGGATACTATATCCTTTCATCCTCACATTTACTTTAAGCATAATTACGGCATTTATCATTATAAAAGTAATATTACATTTGCAATAATCATCATAAATAAAGTACGTTTTTAAAATAAAATTTACAAATAAAATAAAAATAAAAAAAAATGATAATAATAATGAATTTAAATATAAAGTAAATAAAAATAAACATTAAAAAAAAACAAAACAAAAACAACAACAACAGCAACAAGAAGAAGACATAAAAATCGAATTCTTCGTACAGTAAATTAGTGATTTGAGACATATTCAGAAGTGTTATAAGAACTTGTGAAATTTTGAAACGGTGTGCAACTGAATGACTCAAGGACTTTTTTTAGGTTCATCAAGATGAGGTGGGGTAAACAGTTACTTTCCTCGTTGTCTTGCAACAATGGAGGCCTCAAGCCGGGATCCTGAAGCAAGAATGTTCGAGTAATGTCAGGAAAAGTATTTTTCAAGTCGTTGGACTTCGTTTTTGCTGCCCATGTCAGAATTTTTCAAGATGGCGGTGAATGTCGGCTGCTGGCTGCATTTCTAATCCTAACCCTGGTCAATACTGAATTTGTGTCATCGTTACTTGTGAAGGAGGCTGAAACCATGAGGGTTTTTTTGGCAAATATACAGATAAGTATATTTATAGATTCATGCAGCGTGTGTTTTTTTTTCATTTTTTTCTGCAATTTATATAGTTCAGCCTTATTTCATCCTTGGTATTCTCTTGAGTTGGCTCTTGTCACTGTATTCTGTCATCTTGTTCGTATCTCTCTTTTTTTGCTCCTATTAACATCTATATTTGCATGCAGTTGATTACTTTTGAGTGGTGAAATAATTATTGCTCATATTGCTTAGCTTACATATTCATTATATAATATTTGCATTGTTATTGGACAATTTGCAGTCACAATAATAGTGAATTATGGCTACCACCTAGCATTTTGTAAAGATTGGAAAAGAATTTGGTTTTGAGGGTAAGGCTTTAAAGACTTATGCAGCCAATGAACTCAGAGATCAAAGACAATTAGATAAAGATGAGAAGAAGAGATAAGAAGAATTAGCTGAGAAGAGAAGATTAGAAGAATTGCATTTGGCTGAGAAGAGGAGAGAAGAAGAATTAGCTGAGAAGAATAGACAGGATGAATTGGCTCTTGAGGAGAAAAAATTGGCACATGCACAAGCTCATGCTGAAATAAATGCACAACAAGAGCTTGAGGAAAAGAAATTAAATATTAGACCAACATAAAGGTATGTTTTCAGGCACTCGTAAGAAATAAAGAAGTAGAACACTAGACAACAGAAAAACAACAGACGTGAGTGGCTTACCCAGGATTTGAACCCCGGACCTTCCGTACGACAACACCGCCTAGCTATACAAGCGCATCACACTATCCTTCCGGCCAGCTAGGCATCCCCAGAAAAGATGCTTTTGATGACCGGTCCTTAGTGCGAAACGCAAGACAACACCGGAAGTTTACAATGGGCAGCTTAGCCTTATTAATGACGCAACCACTTCTGTTGTTCCCCTATTATACAGTATATGTCAGTCCACACAAGACAAATACCTTGATACTGTGTCTAGTAAATGATAGAAGACTTAAGAACAGTAGAATAGAACAGAGGGTAGGTTTTCTGGTATTGTATAAACATTTATAACATATAGGGAAGGGAAACCCGAGGCCTGTAAACAGTAAATACATATTAGACAAACTTAAAGATATGTTTTCAGGCACTCGTAAGAAATAAAGAAGTAGAACACTTGCTTGGGATTCAATTAAAGGAAGAAGCAAGACTGGATAACACCAGAAACATTTAACACCATAACGATGAGAAAGGTATTGAAAAGAAAGAAAACAGAAGCGAAGTCCCCTACGTTAAAGCAACTATATAGCGAATAGTACAGTCAGCTGGACAAGGAAGTTAAACGCCAAACCCGAGCCAAAAAAGGAATTTCCTAGACGATCTTGCAAATCAGGCAGAAAAGGCAGCACTGAGAAATGAACAAAGCACAGTATACAAAATAACTAAAATCATCAGCGGAAAACGAGAAGCAAACAATATTACATTAGTAAGAGATAAGAAAGGAAATCTCATCACGACAGCAGAGGGACTGGAAACAAGATGGGCAGAGCATTTCAGAGAAACTCTGAACAAGGAACCACCAGAGACACAATTAAATGTTCCTGAGGCTGAAAAAGATCTAGGTGTTAATACAGGCATTCCACGAAAAGAAGAAATCATCACAGCAATCAAAGGGTTAAAGAATGGAAAAGATCCTGGCCATGATAACTTAAATGCAGAGCTATTTAAGACAAACCCTGAGCTAGCAGCAGAACTATTAGAACCACTATTTGCACAAGTGTGGAAAACAGGGACAACACCAACGGAGTGGAACAAAGGAATAATTGTCAAATTGCCCAAGAAGGGAGATCTTGCAGACTGCAATAATTGGAGAGGAATCACTCTTCTTTCAGTTCCCAGCAAAATACTAAGCAGGATAATTATACAGATAATTTCAAAAGCAGAAGACCACAAACTGAGGAAAGAACAAGCAGGATTTAGAAAGAACAGAAGATGTGTTGATCATATATTTGTCCTCAGGAACATTATAGAGCAGTACTCAGAATGGCAAAGACAGCTGTACATTAATTTCGTTGATTTTGAAAAGGCTTTTGACAGTACACATAGGGACAGTTTATGGAAAATACTAAGGGCTTATGGAATTCAAAGCTGCATAGTGTCAATCATAAAAAAAGCCTCTATGCCAACTTTACGTATAGCGATGGGCAGAGTAACCTAACCTTTGAGGTGAAGACAGGAGTAGCACAGGGATGCCCCTTATCAACCACTCTATTTTTAACAGTCATAGACTTGGTGATGCGCCAGATAACAGAGGGCAGTCCAAGAGAAATAAGATGGACTACATTTTCTACATTGAAGTCAGAGATCATGCACTGCTACGAATCAAGACATCAATGTGAGCAACTCAATCTGAGCACATATCAGTAAACTCTGGCAATCAGCAAACTGGAACAGACAGACACCTTCACATACCTAGGATGCATAGTAACACCGGACGGCGGAGCAAGCAAAGACATCAACAACAGAATGAACAAAGCAAGAACAGCCTTTTTTAGTCTAAACAACATCTGGAAGTCCTCTCAGTATAGCACAAGCACAAAATTAAGATTATATCATAGCTGTGTGCATTCTGTGCGTCTCTATGGTGCGGAATGCTTGCGAGTTACAGAGAAGGAAATGTCGAAATTGTCCTCTTTCCATACAATACATGCTTAATGAAAATTCATCGAATGTTTTCGCCGAATATCATCACCGACCAAGATCTGCTTACTCGGAGCAAGCAAGAGGACATGCACACCATCATAGCTGGCAGACACTGGGGCTGGTCTGGCCATGTCCTCAGAAGGGACCCCGATGCCATTACAAGAACAGCTATGCTATGGAACCCTGAAGGAAAACGAAAGAGAGGCCGACCAAAAACAAAATGGCGGAGGACTGTGGAGGCTGAGATGCAAAGAATGAACCAGAGTTGGGGCACTAAATGAAGGATGGCCACCGACCGAGCAAAGTGGAATCAATTTGTTGTTCGCTACAAGACGCCACAAGGCGTGATGGCCACTGACTGCTTTGGCGGTCGGCGGCTAAGGATCAAAGAAGAAGAAGAAATATCTAAGCAAAGAAGGTGAACTGGACAAAGCAGCCTCCTATAGTATATTGTTCCAGTGAACAACGTCTTCTATTAATTAAACCCATTGCTTTACATGCTGTATGAAATGTAGGATGTCGGACGTCGCAAGGGCATATGATGAATGCTGGCGAGATGGAGCTCTTTACAAAATGAAAAAGATTGGCATTACTGGTAAAACCTATAGGTATCTAGAAAACTTTTTACAGGACAGGTATTTTGCTGTACAGGTGAATAATGATAGGTCAGAAATATATCATCAACAGAATGGGATTCCTCAAGGATCAGTGATTTCTCCTTCAAGTTTCACTATAGCTGTAAATGATTTAGCAGATGATTTTAATGACATAAAGAATGCACTATCACAATTTGCAGTTGACTGTGCCATTTGGCGATCTGGAAAACACTTGGACCATGTTTACCAAAAACTTCAAAAACAAATAGACAAAGTTTCAGAGTGGATGAAAAGTTGAGGCTTCCAAATTAAGGTAAACAAAACAGTAGGTATGATTGTCAGCAAAGGAAATTTTAAAAAAAAATAACAAAATCAATATAACCATTAAAGGTCAGAAAATATGTACATCCTTAACAACAAGATTTCTGGGCATAACTTTAGATAAACAACTAAATTATAATAAACATATAGACAATTTAGTAGAATGCTGTAGGGGACCCCTAAATATACTAAGGATAGTAAAAGATAATGGATGGGGGACAGCAATAAAATAATGCTTACGTTCTACAAGTCTTTCATCAGGGGGAAACTGGATTATGCAAGCATAGTCTATGACTCAGCTGCAGCTTCTAACAAAGCAAAACTGGACAGGATTCAAAATGCAGCCATGAGAACCATTACAGGTGCATTCATATCAACACCAGTAGAAGCGCTAGAAGTAGCTCTTGACATACCACCCCTTGGTCTAAGACGGAAAGAACTAAGATTAAATTATTGGAGTAAAGTTGCACAAGAAGTGACCCACCCAGCACATAAAGCATTTGTCAAAACCCAACCAAGTGTATGGGACGTCCCCTTAAACAAAGATAGATGTCCAACAGGGTGGAGAACTATAGAAGATCTAAAGCAGCCCAAAGAACTATCAAACACAATTAAAAATAGTACTAAATATAGAAGCAAAATACCACCCTGGGAACTAAAAACACCAATCATAGACTACTCACTTACTGAAAAGATCAAACAAAACATCGAAGAAAATGAAGCCAAAATGATAAGTAGAAAGTTCATAGATCAACTAACTAAACAAAGTCTGGCCGTCTACGCCGATGGATCCAAGGGCGATAGTGGGCAACTAGGTGCCAGAGTTGTAATACCACAATGGGGAATAAAAAAGAGCTACAGTGTAACTGAAGGGGCTTCGATTTTTACCGCAGAGATGATAGCAATTCTTAAAAGTTTAGAAATAATCGAAGATAACCCACCAGAAGCTGTTACGATATTTACAGACTCACTATCATCACTACAAGCACTAGAACACCCAGGTAAATGTAGCCGGCCAGACATAAAGGAAGAAATTCTATCAATTAATACATCACTAGGGAACACAGGATGTAAGGCAGAGGAATGTAGTGGAGATCAAGAGCCAAGTGAAGATAACTATAAACGAGGAATGGAAGACAACATAGAAGAAAAGTAGAAAAGGTAGACACACGTTCAAACTGCTGAAAGAACCAACGAGGACGTGCCAGGTCAGAGAAGATTAAAGATACCATCAAACAAAAAACTGTGGCGTCTCCGTCTCGTTGCAGCATACTTTATGATAGAAGAACCACCCTGCCAAAAATGTCAGGAAGAGAATGACATAGACCACTACCTGATCCACTGTAAAAAGTATGAACAACAAAGGCTTGAATTAAAAACTTACTATAGAAATCACAATATAGACTTGACAGGTGATAAGGTTTTAAGTATAGATGCTCCAAGAGATGCCCAATCAATACTTAAAAAATATATACATAAAACAAAGGAAAACATATAAGGTTAGTAACGAAAAATAATTTTTTAAAAACTAACTACTCATAGGACAAGAAAAGACAACAAGGTATTAAAAAAACAAAAAAAAAACAACAACTCAAAAAGAACAAATACTAATACAAGGTAAAACCAAGTGCAAAGGACAACAGTTATCAAGAAACAATACAAAAGAGAAAATAAAATAGACAAATACTAATATAAATTAATATCAGCGATTGCTAAAGACAATAGCTATTTAAAGTGAAAACAAAATTAAAAAATAAAATGACACTAAATACCCAAATTTCTCAGTGCTGTCTCCTCTGCCTGTCTTGCAAGATCGTCTAGGAAATCCTTTTTGTTGGCTCGGGTTTGGCGTTTAACTTCCTTGTCCAGCTGACTGTACTGTTCGCTATATAGTTGCTTTAACCTGGGGGACTTCGCTTCTGTTTTCTTTCTTTTCATTTCCTTTCTCATCGTTATGGTGTTTAATGTTTCTGGTGTTATCCAGTCTTGCTTCTTCCTTTCCTGGAATCCCAAGCATGATTTGCTGCTTTCTTTGTATATTGTTGAAATGGTGTTGAAATTCTGGTCTATATCATCAGTCAATGTCTTTTCCTGACTTTTGGCAAATTGATATCGTTTCTTTATGTCGGCCGCAAAAGCTTTTCTGGTAAGGGAGTCCTTCAATTTGCTGATGTCAAACCTTTTCTGTGTAGTTACAGTTGGTGCAGCCCTTCTTAGTTTCACTTTCAGTTTTGCTACTACTAAATGGTGATCACTTCCCACATCTGCACCTCTTCTTACCTTCACATCTTGTAATGCATGTCTCCATCTACCGTTAACCATGATGTGGTCTATCTGGTTTCTGTCCCGACCATTTGGTGATTCCCATGTTAATTTGTGAATTTCTTTATGTGGGAAGAGTGTTCCTCCAATGACCAGGTTGTTAATGCTACAGAAACTTATTAGTTTATCCCCATTTTCATTTGCTGTTCCGCTGCCGCATTTCCCCATTGTTCTTTCATTATATGTATTGTGTGTACCAACTTTCGCATTGAGGTCTCCCATTACTATAACAAGATCATATCTAGGTGTATCTTCCATTTCTTTCTGCAGTTGTTGATAGAATTCATCCTTGACCTCCTCATCGCTATCATTCGTTGGTGCGTAGCATTGTATTATTGTAGTGTTGGTGAATCTCCCTCTCAATCTTAATCTTATCAGTCTGTTGTTGATGGGTTTTTATTCCAGTAATGTCCTTTCTATTCCTTTCTGTAGAATAATGGCTACGCCTTCATTGTGCTGTCCATCCTCTCTTCCAGAGTAAAGTACTGTTTCTCCTGTTGCTGTTTTAACTTTTCCTGCCCCTGTCCATCTGCTCTCGCTTATCCCTAGAATGTGTAACCTATAGTTTCTCATTTCTGCCGTGACCTGTCTTAGTTTACCTGTCTCGTACATTGTCCTGACATTCCAAAAACCTATTCTTGTATCCTGTTTTGCGGTCAGGACATCCGTTTTTCATGTCAGTGGCTTCCTTTCGGCTTTCACCACTGACAGTCATACGAGCCACAGACTCCGAATGTCCATCCCGCAGCAAAGTCTTTTTCATTTATTGTTGTTTCCGTAACGTGCGATTTTTTTACATAGACAGGGGTGTCAGCACTATGCTAAAACCCCCAACCTGGAGGACCAGGGTACCAGCTTTTGTCTGACCCCCTACCCACACAGACCAGTCCAGCTTGGTTGAACCTACCAGGAGTAAAACTCCCACTGGCATAGCTCTGGGGATTGTCAGGGTACGCAAGCTGCCATACCGCTACAAGCACTGAGAAATGAACAAAGCACAGTATACAAAATAACTAAATTCATCAGCGGAAAACGAGGTGCTAACAATATTACATTAGTAAGAGATAAGCAAGGTAATCTGATCACGACAGCAGAGGGACAGGAAACAAGATGGGCAGAGCACTTCAGAGAAACTCTGAACAAGGAACCACCAGAGACACAACTGAATGTTCCTGAAGCTGAAAACGATCTAGATGTGAATACAGACATTCCACGAAAAGAAGAAATCATCACAGCAATCAAAGGGTTAAAGAACGGCAAAGCTTCGGGCCATGATAACTTAAATGCAGAGCTATTTAAGACAGACCCTGAGCTAGCAGCAGAACTATTAGAACCACTATTTGCACAAGTCTGGAAAACGGGGACAACACCATCAGAGTGGAACAAAGGAATAATTGTCAAGTTGCCCAAGAAGGGAGATCTTGCAGACTGCAATAATTGGAGAGGAATCACTCTTCTCTCAGTTCCCAGCAAAATACTAGGTAGGATAATTATACAGAGAATTTCAAAGGCAGTAAACCACAAACTGAGTAAAGAACAAGCAGGATTTAGAAAGAATAGAAGATGTGTAGACCATATATTCACTCTCAGGAACATTATAGAGCAGTGCTCAGAATGGCAAAGACAGCTTTACATTAATTTCGTTGATTTTGAAAAGGCTTTTGACAGTACACATAGGGACAGTTTATGGAAAATACTGAGGGCTTATGTAATTCCAAGCTGCATAGTGTCAATTATAAAAAGCCTCTATGCCAACTTTACGTGTAGTGTTGGGCAGAGCGACCTAACCTTTGAGGTGAAGACAGGAGTACGACAGGGATGCCCCTTGTCAACCACTCTATTTTTAACAGTCATAGACTTGGTGATGCGCCAGACAACAGAGGGCAGTCCAAGAGGAATAAGATGGACAACATTTTGTACATTGGAAGATCTGGAATATGCAGATGACATTGCACTACTAGCACATTCACATCAACACATCCAGGAAAAAACGGATAGACTTAACAAGTTTAGCCAGCAGGTGGGCTTGAACATCAATTTAAAGAAGTCTGAGGTCATGACGCTCAATGTGAGCAACCCTGAGCCCATATCAGTAAGGAATCAGCAATTGGTACAGACAGATACCTTCACATACCTAGGAAGCATAGTAACACCAGACGGCGGGGCAGGCAAAGACATCAACATCAGAATGAATAAGGCAAGAACAGCCTTTTTTAGCCTAAACAACATCTGGAAGTCCTCCCAATACAGCACAAGCACAAAATAAAGATTATATCAGAGCTGTGTGCTTTCTGTGCTTCTTTATGGTGCGGAATGCTGGAGAGTTACAGAGAAGGAAATGTCGAAATTGTCCTCCTTTCAAACAACATGCCTAAGAAAAATTCACCGAATCTTTTGGCCGAATACCATCACTAACCGAGATCTGCTTACTCGTAGCAAGCAAGAGGACATGCACACCATCATAGCTGGCAGACGCTGGAGCTGGGTTGGTCATGCCCTCAGAAGAGACCCCGATGCCATCACAAGAACAGTTATGCTTTGGACCGCTGAAGGAAAACGAAAGAGAGGCCGACCAAAAACAACCTGGCGGAGGACTGTGGAGGCTGAGATGCAGGGAATGAACCAGAGTTGGGGCACTGTACGAAGGATGGCCACCGACCGAGCAAAGTGGAATCAATTTGTTGTTGCCCTACAAGACGCCACTAGGCGTGATGGCCACTGACTGCTTTGAAGGTCGGCGGCTAAGGATCAAGGAAGAAAATACCCAAATTATAACCAAATTTCAGGTTCAACAGGGTAGACCAAGATGGAACGAGAAGAGGCAATAACGGTCAGCTGTTAAGTGCCCGCTCTCCACCCATCACCTCATCAAAACAACAGCAACAACAATGGATGTCGGACACGCTCGCGAGCTTTGCGTCGTCGTCCGTCACAGCCTCGATCAATTTATTTATGTTCACTCCGTGATTACTCCTGATTTATAAATCATTGGTAAATAGTGTAAAGGACTTCTTTCGTTAGTAAAACTCTTGCCAAAGATGTAATTTATTTTCGTACATCTTTAGGGTTTACGACGACATTCAACAGCAAACTGAACGTTATAAATTTCGCAGAAAATGAAAAAATAAAAATGCTTATTGTGAGTTATCTATTTATCTGGGATATATGCCATGACGGACTTTTTCATTCATTCATAACCCTCCACTCCCACAGGAGCATAGGCCTTCAACAAACACATGCCAAGTCCTCCTGTCACGTGCCATCATCTCAAGTTCTTTCCATGTTCTCCTCATCATTTTCACCTCTGTTTCCAACTCTCTTCTCCATGTACTTCTTGGTCTTCCTCTACCTATCTTACCCTGGGGATTCCAGAACAAGGACTGCCTTGTAATGCTATCAACAGGTTTTTCTCAGTGTGTGTCCGATCCATCTCCATCGTCTTCTTCTCATTTCTTGTTCCACTGGCACTTGTCTAGTTCTTGTCATTAGTTCCACGTTGGTAACCTTGTCATACCATTTTAATCCCTCTATTCTACGCAAGCACCCATTTATGAAAGTCTGTAGCTTTTTGGTTGTTGTCTTTGTTGTTCTCCATGTCTCTGAGCCATACAATAGGACTGACTTCACATTTGAGTTGAAGATTCTTATTTTCGTGTTGGATCCTATTTCTCTTGATCTCCATATATTCCCAATGCAATGAAAGCTCCTCTTGCCTTTTGTATTCTTATTTTGATATCGCTGTCTGTCCCTCCAACTTTGTCTATATTACTGCCAAGATATGTGTATGATTCTACATCTTGTATTGGTGTTTCTTCAAGTTCAACCCTGTTATCATTACCTGCATTTATTCGCATTATTTTTGTCTTTTCTCTGTGTATTTTCAGACCCAATTGCTGTGACCTCTCATCAAGTGTTTTCAATTTGTCCTGCATCTGATTACGGCTATGGGACAGAAGAGCCAAGTCATCAGCAAAATCCAGATCATCCAACTGCTTAGAACTATTAAACCCTAAAAGTCCATCTTACATTGTTTCGATATAGCTCTTAAAGTCTAGCCGCCTTATCGAATTTAATGTGCCGCACGAACGATTTAAAAAAACAAAAAATATATATATATATATATATATATATATATATATATATATATATATATATATATATATATATATATATATATATATATATATATATATATATATCTTTAAACCTTCATACATAGACATGCCGAGTACGCTGGAGAAAACCGCGTCAAAATCGGTTCAGCCTTTCTCGAGTTTTAAGGTAACAGACAGACAGACAGACTTTGCCTTATTTATATATATATATATATATATATATATATATGGTTGCACCTAAACGAAAAAGATAATCTGCTTGTGTAAGGCCTAGTCACCATAATGAAACGTGTCCTCAGTACTATACTGTTGAGCATATTCTAGAATGCGTATGGCTAAGAATCAGTTCACCATTGCCAGTACACGACAACATTTTTGAAACATTGAATGTGGTTGCTGCGGGTTATAAATTTCGTGGTAATATTATATAAAATTATGAAGAACAACGAAATAAAGAATATTTTACAGCCAAACATAAGCCGGCATAAGTTGGTGTTGTAACAGTAACTACATAATGTCTTATATCTACAGGTGCACTGGTCATTGACACGTTTGTCTGCGATATTATGTGAAACGGTCTGTTTCATAAATTGAATTACAACACTTGTCAGCGCTAGAGACACTAAATCTGTTTGATGGTGATGTATTGATTCAAAATGTTTAAACATTAGCATAGAGAGATCGCAGAGGAGATAAGATTTGACAGCTCCAAGGTATGCATCATGGGAAGACTCTTTTGAATTGTTTTATAAAGCACAATGTTAATCCATGTATTATATTTGAATAAAAACAGTAGCGGTAAACGATTGGAGATGTTTGTAAATACTTGACTTTGTGTGTGAGTATTGATCATCATTGACTTAGTGGTTCATGGAACCATCACGTTGCCTGAGGGAGACTGAGTACCTATGGGTTTTCCCGGAGTGCAGTGGTGTCGATACTGTGCAACAACAACAAAAACATCCGAAAATAAACTTAGACAATGACCTTAGTCATGTTTATCTATAACGACTGTTCCTCCACCTTTGTAATATTTATGTCCGTGCGTATAAATAAGAGCGCATGTCGTAAACATATTTGTCTGGGATGTCTGTTGTTTTGATTTTTATATACAGTGTGTTCATGATTCTACAACTAAAGATCCAAACCTCAGAAATGAGGTATCTGAGGAAGGGGGTTGAAGTAACAAGAAGAGACATGGTCCGCAACCAGACGATACATCAAGGCCTAAAATCCCACCCCCTGCAGACCCAAGTACAACAGTCCCAACTAAGATGGTTTGGCCATGTCTGCAGAATTGGAGAAGATCGGCTACCACAACAAGCATGGGAAACAAAAAGCCAGGGATCCAGACCACCAGGACGACCCAGAGTCCGCTGGGAGGACAACATTAGACAATCTTTGAAGGACAGAGGGCTAAAATGGAACGAGGCCAGGAGGAAGACAGCCGATAGGATAATCTGGCGCTCTCTCTCTTCCAAACCTCTACACGTCACGGTAGAAGGGGAACGACTAAGTAAGTAAGTAATTGTTCATGATTTGAAGAAGAGCGCTCTTTAGCGCTGACGACACATTTTGGTGCTCAAAACAACGAAAACATCTAGTTCAAGTTTTTGTAGTAGTAATTAGCATTGAGAGTGACAGACCATATTAATAGTCAGTTCTTTAAAACTTGTATCCGACAAGAAGTTTTAAAAAAATTATTGATAAAATACAATAAAAAACATTTAAATATTTTACAGTTCAATTACCGTATAATTTTCACAATGCACTTTGTTTGCATTACATTATTTTGTAAATTAACTGGATATTTTTAATGTATAAAAGTAAAAGCTATATTTAAATTAGTATTTGTTTTTTTTAATTGTGTGGTCTCCCTTGCAAAAAAATAAATGCTACTTCCCCTTACAAATTTGTGGTTAGGCGTAAAGAAATCTGATTTCTCACGTGACCAGTGTTTATGAATGTCTTCGGTTGTTTCTTCTCTCTATTTTGTGTAGTTCATCATCAAGCTTTTGTAGTTCAACATGGTTTGTAATTCTGTTCTGTCTCTATCTTGTGTAGTTCATCATCAAACTTTTGTAGTTCTTCAGTTCAACATGGTTTGTAATTCTGTCTTGTCTCTCTGCTAATAGACTCAGTGGCTGTTTGTAGTACCGTTTTGTTTAGGCGTTCAACCGTAATTTTTTTTTCAAACTGATGTGTGCATACGTGTGTACTTCTTCTTCTACTTCGTTCGCCCTGAAAAGGACGGTGGTTGCGTTGTGTCTGTTTACAACGTAGCTGTGATATCTGCACCTTTCGGTCGACACATCCGACTTCTGCACGGCATTTTTTTAGGACCGGGTTTGCCTTCCCATTGCGATCCATGCTCGCTCAGCCAGCCTGCATTGCTGCATACTGTTTCCAGGACCACCACGTGGAGGTGGAGCACGGTCTTGACCAGCTCTGGTTCGCTGGTCCTGACGCAGGCAGTCAAGCTATGAGTCGCTGACTGCGGTCTCTATTGCTGCGTCTTGAGGTCCCACACATGTGTACGTGTCTTAATACTTATACAGAACCTGTATGTCAGCATTAGTGTTGATACCACAGTGACACAATTTTATTTTTGTTAGACAAGACAAAATATACGTAAAAGACATAACAGAAATAATAAATATGGACATCTTTCTTTCTTAATCGGATCCTCTTGTACCCCGTACATGCAATCAAAATGTTTGACAAACAGGTGATCAGCCCATTGTATAAACATGGAAATCAAGAAGTTGAAAGATGGAAATTATAAATTCGAAAAAATAATTATTAAACTTTGTTGAGAAATGGTCTTATATTTTTCATAATAATGGACCACGTGACTGATGTAACTAATATTACACGTGACCTGACTTGACATGTCCCATAACTCTTGAGCACCACAGACGATGAGCGCGTGCTAAGTAGTCGCTACTTTTATATTTTCAGTATTAGTCTGTTTAATTCCGTCACAAGTACACATGTCCATTAATGGTTTATTTTCAATTTATTTCTCTTTCTATTTGAGCTATCTTCTATTGCTTAGTACTACGCTGCGAAGAAACATATTTGGTAGCCTATGTGATTTTGATATGTGGCAATTTGTCATGTCAGTTTCGTCTCTTTACTGTTGTCAGGCTATCGTCACGTGGTCTTATAGCACTTCTGTGTGTTTTTGTAAGATATTGTTAATAACTGTTGTTGTTGTTGGCTTTTGGTTTTTATATGACTCTACACTCATATCTACATTAATTTTATTTTGCAGGCATGCCCAAATATAAAATACCTTGTGGTCTAGTTATAATGCTAGTAGTAAAACAAGAGAGAGGCAAGTCTGACGTCATGAACCATCATTAGTGACAAGGATAAAACGTGGGTACAATTATTTCATAACTGATTATCAACCTATTTTTAGAAGCCTGCACGAGTTACCAGCTGTTCCATCCGCAAAGGAAGTCACCTTTACATTACTATATTCTTCTTCTTCTTCCGTACTTTTCAACATATATTATGTCATGCTTATAAGTAATTAATGTTAATATGAGTGTGCTATATTATTATTTTACTTAACGTTGAATTTCTTGAAATTGATATGTAACATGCATATAAGAATAAATGAATTCAGTATGAAAGGTGAGCGAAAGGAAGGGCAGAATGTTAGACGGGCCTGCGTGCCCAATTCTCAACCCTTTGAAAATAAAGTTCGTTCGTTCGTTCATTCGTTCGTCCTGAAAAGGACGTTGGTTGCGTTGTGTCTGTTTACGCCGGAGCTACGATATCTGCGCCTTTCGGCCGACACATCCGACTTCAGCACGGCATTTTTTGTGACTTGGTTTGCCTTCCCTCTTCGATCCCTACTCTCTCAGCTAGACTGCAGTGATGCAGCCTGTGACGGACAACTCAGCTGACCTGAATTATTAAGATGACAGGGTATTTCCCTCTATATAACGTTAAAACCTCGATTTTTTCGGAAGATGAAGAAAGGTGTGAAATTCTCACACGACCCCTTTAAGTTACATTCCTAATAGTATAAATAAAGACTTTGAGAAACTGCATTTCATCATTCGTTTTGACAGATTTTAAGAAGCACTACCTATAGCAGAACCCTGCTAGATTCCCTCTGGATCTTTCGGATACATATATTATAGTGAATTCTTTTCTGTGCAGACGGTAATTTATACATTAGCTTCGAGTGATCAGTGATCCAGTTATTTCATTTTTATTTCACTGGATTGTGGTGTAAATTAAAACTTATTAAATAAACCCATTTTCAAAGTTCTAGTGCAAACTAAATGTTACCTCTATATGTTAATTTCCTAATACAGTAGACGCGAAAATTAATTTTGCAGCCGTTAAAAGTAGTTATAACTATTTAATGCAGTCTAGTTCTATATATATATATATATATATATATATATATATATATATATATATATATATATATATATATATATATATATATATATATATATATATATAGAGTGAGCGCGCGGGTAGCTTTTCTTGAATTTATATAATTGAAGACGCAAGTGCAGAAAAAAGGCTAACTGTAAAATTTATCGCGCGTCAGATTTTATATGATTTTATTGCATTTCATGTTTTCTTCATTCTTTCATACAGAATGATCACTAAACCTGGCATCCAAGCAATTAAATTTAGACAGAGTTCTGCCAAACACAGTCGATAACTCCAGTGACTTATGAACATTTTAAAATTAAACTTGTGGCTACTTGTTATGATTCTCGCTCTCTGAATTTTACATGAGATTTAAGCAACCCAAGAAATCCTGATTCATAAAGTCTTTTGAAGTTAAACTGGAGCAGAACAGTTGCCAGTCAATATTTTTTTTAATGCTCTATTTGTGAAAGAGAACACAAATTTACCTGAACACTGTCTGCCCAGTATTCTCGTCGGATTTTACATGGAAGAAGAACTCACCTCAGTGTTTTAGTCTGTGACTCTTTCACAAATAGAGCATTAAAAAAAATATTGACTGGCAACTGTTCTGCTCCCTTTCTTTGGGACCGGGATTTTCTTGTTAAATACAAGCGGGAAAGGTGTATTGGATACTTCTCCTTCAAACCCCTCCCCACCGTGTCATTTGTAGTTTTGTAACCTTTGATTTCTGCATGTAAATTGATAATTGTTCGTGAAGTGATTTTACTCTAAATAAAAGTAATAAAAGTTTTCGCATTCGTGTCGGCTGGCCCAAACCCACACAACTTACCCATATTCGTTATCGTAGTTTGTATTCACGTACGTTGTGTGTCTGAATCACCAAATCTGTGTGTGCACCTGAGTGACTGGAGACTGGCAAACAATTGTTTGTTCAGAGGAGTGGTAGGAGTAGTGTTGAGAGACAAATATGGTCGTAATAACAGACTGTCCTTACTCTTCCCAGCACTTGTGAATACTATTTTTTTTTCCGAAATCCTTATTCTCACAGAGCCTTCACTATCATTCTACACTCTAACGGGACCACTATCCACCAGAATTCTCTCTAAAAAATTACGACAATAAATGGCTTGCTCGTCCGAGATTTTGAGCTATTTTTGAACTACATTTGATGCAATAGCATAAATGTTAGCTTGTCTGGGATTCTGAGCTTCATCTGCAGCGAGTACGACAATAAATAGGCGCTCGCTGGTATTTTGAGTCTATCTAGAGAGAGTGTGTTTGATTGTCTTTGTGAAGTAGGGTATAATTTTAAAAGTAATTACTTCCCCTAGACAACGCCTTTTAGTATTTGGGCCTACCACATAATAATTATTACAGGTTTGTTTCTTTTCCACAGGAGCAGGAAGTTACCGATAATAAAATATTTGTTACCTTTTTAATTTCTGGCAGAGAAATTGGAAATTCTTTTTCTATATATTTGCTTGGATTGCGTGATTGTGTAACAGAAACTAAGGTTTTTTTTGAAGTTAGAGAGTTGAGCTTAGCTAACGACGGCTTGTTCTGATTTTTTAAATCCAGTTAACAACGTCTCATCTCATAATTGACTTCAGAAGGGCGGAGTTTGTTAGTGGTGAATTAAAATTTTCAGGAAAATTGTTTTTTCCTTTTAAATTGTTTTCATATAAATGTTTCTCTTACTGTTAGTAATATTAGATTTTTTCCTAGTGTTTAGATTATCAGTTAAGCTGACATTGTCGCTTGCGTTAAGAGTCTTAAGTGACAATAATAGCGGCGATAAGTTAACACATTACAAGGTAGGAGATAATTAAGAAACATTTTTTTTACTTCGCGTTTTTCTCGTAGCGGCTTTGAGTTTATTTCCCTCCTTGTTTCTTCTTACTAGTTCTCTAGTCATACTACATCCTATTCTTTAACAATGGCAGAGAGAATTAAGATGAGATCCATCTTGAGACTGGAGGCGAAAGAATCAGGACTAGACACAGAAGCCGGAAACGCGTTTGTCAACCAGGAACTGGAAATATATGACGCGGAGCAACAGAGAACAGAAGCAGAGAGGAAGGAAGAGAAACAGAGAGCAGAAGCGGAGAGGAAGGAAGAGAAAGAGAGAGCAGAAGCGGAGAGGAAGGAAGAGAAAGAGAGAGCAGAAGCAAAGAGGAAGGAAGAGAAAGAGAGAGCAGAGAGGAGAGAAGCACAGGAGAGAGCAGATAGGACAGAAGCGGAAGACCGCCTATTGGAACACAAGAGAATTGAGGCAGAGATGCAAGCCCGCAGGGAAAGAGAGAGAGAGAGAGAGAGAGGGGGAGAGACAGCACGAATTGGCGCTCAAGGCTTTAGAGAGTCGGGGTGCCTCTACTTCAAATAATGGAGAGCCGTCTTCACCCAAGTCTCAGTCAGTGGATCTCTCTAGTACTCAATCTGCCCAATTAACTGCGATGTCTTTTGCTTTAGTCTTTTCCTAGCCCTAACGAAAAAATTGACAGCTTCCTAGAAAAATTCTAGAGCCTCGCCAATCCGTATGGGTTAGAGAGTTTCCGCTGGGCACTTAAACTCTCAACGTCACTGAAAGGCAATGCTTATGACGTATACACAAAGCTGGGACCGAACCAACATGATTACGACATGCTGAAGAAGGTTATTCTAGAGCGGTTTGAGATGACGGCCCGAAAGTTTTTGCCGTTGTTCAGAAACAGCCGAAAAGAGAGCACGGAAACATTTCCCCAGTTCTCTTCACGTCTCACGGGTTATCTGACAAAGGGCATAGAATTATCTGAATTACCTCTTTCATATGAGGGACTTCTAGAAATTGTTCTTGCTGAACAGATAAAATCCACTTTGTCGAATGACACCCGTAGATTCTTGGCTGAACTGGGGGCAGTCAGGCTTAAGGACATCCTCAATAAGGCCGAACGCTATAGCAATGCAATGGCAAAACTTCCCAGCACTAAACGTAAACCAACAGATGAGCCATCTCGAAAACAAAATCTAGAGCAGTCATCCTATTCTTCCAATCCTTCTCAACATTATAACCAACGAGATAATAATAACCAGAGACCTCCCCAGGAAAAATCGAAATTCTACAAAACCCGATACCCCCAAATAATACTTCTGATCAACCCACCAAGCCTACGTGGCTGCGCGGCCACCAAGGTCAAGGAAAAGGGAAGACCCCTACACCAGTAACGTCTGATCAGGGCAAACAAACCGGTCCAAACCGCATCGGATGTTTGCATACAGCCTCGAAAGGTAGAGTCAATGTCAGTGATTCTCAACCTGAGAGGGACCGACCCTCAACGCGAGGAACTGTACTTTTAAATGGTACCTCTACTACTTGTCTTTTTGACACAGGATTAAGTTTTGATTGTATTGTCGCCAGACACCTAGTCAAACCCGGTCAGGAGACAGAGGAAACCGTCAAACTAAGTGGAGTTTTCAAGAGTGATGCACCCAGAACGCTTCCTATCGCACTGGTAGAAATACACTCTGACTTTGTCAGAGGGGTTATTAAAGCTGCCATTATGGATGATCCTATCTACCCAGTTATCCTGGGATGTAGATATGTGTTTATTGGGAGACCAAAGGAGCCGATTGTGGCAGCGGTAACCACAAGAGGGCAAGCCAAGAAGGAGAGGGAGCCTGCGCCAAATTTGTTGCCGAATGAACTGAAGGAGGCGCAACAAAAGGACCCTACTCTGGAGCTCTGCTTTAGAAAACTGCCCATGGTTAAGGACCCCAGACACAACGGAGACATCTTTTCTAAGGATGGCGTATTGTATCGTAGAACGGGCAACCCGGACACGGGGAATAACCAGCTCACAGTACCGACGCAGTATAGAAGCCAGATCTTAGAAATGGGGCACTCTTTTCCCTTTAGAGGACATATGGGACAAAACGCCACTATTCAACGAATAAAAACCCACTATTGGTGGCCAGGAATGAACTCTGACATTATCAGGTATGAAAAATCCTGCGCCCAGTGCAAACGGGTAGCACCCAAGCACTTGACACCCCCAGTACCCATGGGGCAAATGCCAATTGTGGGGGCTCCATTTGAACGGGTTGCTGTCGACATCATTGGACCCCTGGAAAAGACCAAAAGAAGGAACAGGTTCATCCTGACCTTAGTCGACACTTGCACAATGTGGGCCGAAGCTGTACCACTAACATGCACAGATTCCAAGCATGTCGCAGAAGCCCTCGTGCAAACCTTTACACGGTTGGGATTCCCTCAACAAGTTTTGACGGACAATGGATCCCAATTCCGTAGCCTGTTAATGGAGGAGATCTTTAAGATCTTGCGGGCGAAACATATCCACACAAGTCCCTACCTTCCGGCCGGAAATGGGCTCGTGGAACGTTTTAATGGCAGCCTCACCATGATGTTACGTAAGCTGGGTCAGGAGAAACCGGAAGACTGGGACCTATATATATCTGCTGCCTTATTCCCCTACAGAGGGGTACCCAAGCGTCTACGGGATTCCCGCCTGCTACACTTTTATTTGGCAGACCTGTTAAGGGGCCACTAGAAGCCTTACTTCGGTCCCTGACAGACCAAAAGGCTGACGAGACAGTCGTCTCTGCAAGCAAGTATGTATCTGAGCTCAAGGATAGGTTAAAGCTAGGATGGGGTCTACCCATCACCAACCTTAAGAAAGCCCGCGCTAAACATACTAACAGATACAACAAAGCTGCAAAAGAGAGAGAACTACAACCAGGGGAGAAAGTTTTGTTGCTATTTCCAACCGGAAGCAATAAACTTCGCATCGGATGGCAAGGGCCGTTTACCGTCCTTAAAAAGATCTCACGTACTAATTACAAGATCTGCATTAAAGGAAAGGAGAAGGTCTTCCACATAAATCTGCTAAAGAAATATCTGGAAAGACCAGTGCCATCCTCCGAGCATCTCCTGGCTGTCGCCATAGCAACGGAAGACGAGGATGATGGTGATGGTTGCATGGAGTATCCATTGCAACCCACAGAATCCTTTAAAGATGTCAAATTCGGCGACAATCTCTCAGTAGAACAACAAACAGAAACCAGGGCGCTACTGAAGCAGTACAGTGCAGTCTTCACGGATGCACCTGGTCGAACAAATCTCATCAAATTTGACATGAAATTAACAAACGAGACACCTGTTTGAACCAGAGTTTATCCCATCCCGTACGCAAAAGCTGATGCACTTCGCGGAGAAATAGACACGCTGTCATGCAGAAATTATCAGCGAGTCGACATCTCCTTATAGTTCGAGTGTAGTGCTGTTACAGAAGCCCAACAAGGAAGTTTGGCTGTGTATAGATTACCGGCTGCTAAACGAGGTAACGGAATTTCAGCCCGAACCTCTCCAAACCGTTTCTGATTTGTTCACTAAGCTCAGCAAAGCAACAATTTTCTCCAAAATTGACCAGAGTAAAGGTTATTATCAAATACCAGTCAAGGAGGAAGTTAAACCTTTGTTATCTTTCAGCACTAGTGAAGGAAATTACACATTTAATGTGATGCCGTTCGGATTGCATAACGCACCAGGAGTGTTTACCGGGATGATGAGAAAGCTTTTAGAACCTTTGCAAAGTCCCCACATCCACAATTTCATGGATGACATCTTAATTGCATCGGAAACCTACGAAGAACATATTGCTACAGTCGCTATGCTCCTCGGGAGACTACAGGAAACGGGTCTCACAGCTAGACCTTTCAAATGTCTTATCGGATTTGAAAAGCTGGACTTCCTGGGGCATACTATTTCTCACCGCTGTAGTTGGCCTATTAAGAAGAACGTGGAGGAAATAGTGGCATCAAAAAGACCCCGAACAAAGAAAGACGTACGTTCCTTCTTATCACTATGTGCATATTACCAGAAATACATCCAGAACTTCAACGGACTCACAGCACCTCTGACTGACTTCACAAAGAAAGGGCGTCCTGATAAGGTCATTTGGGATCAACAATGCGAACACGTTTACAACACGTAGAAAGGACAGTTGTCGGCATACCTCATTCTGAGGTTACCTGACCTCAAGAAACCTTTCGTACTGAGAGACGACGCGTCAGGTCAGGGCATCGGGTCAATATTGCTTCAAGCCGAGGACAGTGACTCGAATATGCTATTCCCAGTTGCTTATGGCAGTCGAAAGTTAAATAAGGCTGAACGCAACTACAGTGTCGTTGAAAGAGAATGTCTCGCTCTGATTCATGGCATCAGACGCCAACATGAGTTTCTGTATGGTACTTCTTTCACGGTGCAAACAGACCATGCTCCATTAGCTTTCCTGTGTGCCAATAAGGAATTCAACGCAAGGATAATGCGTTGGGCCTTGTTATTGAGTGTTTATTCATTTAAAGTGGAATATATTCCGGGAAAACAGAATGTTGGAGCTGACTTCTTGAGTAGAAACTGGACTACGGAGGAAGAGGACGAAATGGTAAATACCAATCATCCTAAAGCTGCCGATCAAGGCAGCTTCATTGTCACGAAAGAAACATGAAAACGAGTTTCCATGTCTCAAAAGAGGGGATGATTGTGACGGACAACTCAGCTGACCTGAATTATTAAGATGACAGGGTATTTCCCACTATATAACATTAGAACCCCTGAACATTTTTTGTAACTTCTCATCAGTCTAGAACGTTGCACCTGGGCTAATTAAGCATGCAGCATTTCTACGAGGATTTTACACTTTGGATCATTAATATGCAGACTGCTATCTTCTGTGAACTTTTGAGATCGCATGACCATCTCTGAGAACGATTTGTAGCAATCTTTTCCTTAACGCCGGCCCAAAGGGGACGTGGCCAGAGACTAACTCCGGTTTCTAGAACAATTAACAGCAGTTCATTTTCCTCACCTTGCTGTCACCCCGCCTAGTGGGAGTTGCCAAAGCTTCTCGGGAGAGCGGTCCCATCAAAGACAGGCTGGTCTTCAGAATCAATCGTAGAAGCGATACGATCTGAGGAATCAGGGAACTCTCAGCTAACGAAGTTAGTTTCTCGCAGAGATTTCGCACCCTCATGGGAGCAGCCTGAGACGAATGGAGATCGGAAGCCAGGGGGGCATCGCGGTTAACACGACGGCGTAGAACCTCGATTTTTTTCTCAAGATGAAGAAAGGTGTGAAATTTTCACACTACCCCTTTAAGTTACATTCCAGTTAGTATAAATAAAGACTCTGAAAAACTGCATTTTATCATTCGTTTTGACAGATTTTAAGAAGCACTACCTATAGCATATTACTGCTAGATTTCATCTGGATCTTTCGGATATATATTATAGTGAATTCTTTTCTGTGCAGACGGTAATTTATACATTAGCTTCGAGTGATCAGTGGTCTAGTTATTTCATTTTTATTTCACTGGATTGTGGTGTATATTTAAACTTATAAAATAAACTCATTTTCAAAAACAACCTGGCAAAGTTCTAAAAACTAAATGTTACCTCTATATGTTAATTTCCTAATACAATAGAGGCGTAAATTTATTTTGTAGTCGTTATAAGAAGTTATAACTATTTTATGCAGTCTAGTTCTCTATATATATATATATATATATATATATATATATATATATATATATATATAGATTGTGCGCGCGGGGAGCTTTTCTTGAATTTATATAATTGAAGACGCAAGTGCAGAAAAAAGGCTAACTGTAAAATTTATCGCGCGTCAGATTTTATATGATTTTATTGCATTTCATGTTTTTTTCATTCTGTCATACAGAATGATCACTAAACCTGGCATCCAAGCAATTAAATATAGACAGAGTTCTGCCAAACACAGTCGATAACTCCAGTGACTTATGAACATTTTAAAATTAAACTTGTGGCGACTTGTTATGATTCTCGCTCTCTGAATTTTACATGAGATTTAAGCAACCCAAGAAATCCTGATTCATAAAGTCTTTTGAAGTTAAACTGGAGCAGAACAGTTGCCAGTCAATATTTTTTTTAATGCTCTATTTGTGAAAGAGAACACAGATTTACCTGAACACTGTCTGCCTAGTATTCTCATCGGATTTTACCCCCTCCCCCTTCCCCCCCCTCTTTCCGAAGAAGAACTTACCTCAGTGTTTTAGTCTGTGACATTACACCAAAAAGAAAGTTATCACCACCAGCTGTGCGAATCTTAGGAACCACACCATCCCTCACACCTAGCAAAGTGCCTGTGCCATTCATTGGGAACTTTATCAAATAAACAAACAGTACCGTTAGACTTCAACGTCCAGCGATTTCGGGACACTTTGTTAACTTCAACAACCCGCTAATCTGGGGCTGTACACGGAAGAAAATACATTTACCTAAGCCAATGTTTAGTGCTGTTTTTTGGTGTAATTCCTATGAAGGGTCAGAAGCCACGATTCGGTAAGTCTGTGAGCGTGACTGTGTGTAGGCCTTCACAGGCGTGTTTTTTTTAATGAAAGGAGATTTGATCTTGCTACCATTTAATTAGTTCGACCTAGCATTGATTTTGTACTGTATTCATTACATGGGATTTCTCATAGCAGGATTTATTAACTGTGTTTATTTCCCCCTCCCGTAAATCTGTAGAATACAGGGAAAACATTTGAGACACCTAGTTTTTTTCTCTACCCCCCTATTACTGTAACCCCTAGTCCCAGAGTATTAAATTTACCGTCGGGTTAAATTGCCTATCTCTGATCATTCTCCCCCCCCCCCACCCCCCCGTGTCTTTGGGACCGGGCTTTTCTTGTTAAATACAAGCGGGAAAGGTGTATTGGATACTTCTCCTCCAAAACCCCTCCCCACCGTGTCATTTGTAGTTTTGTAACCTTTGATTTCTGCATGTAAATTGATAATTGTTTGTGAAGTGATTTTATGCTAAATAAAAGAAATAAAACTTTTAGCATTTGTGTCGGCTGGTTAAAACCCACATAACTTACCCATATTCGTTATCGTAGTCTGTATTCACGTATGTTGTCAGAATCACCAAATCGGTGTGTGCACCTGAGTGACTGGAGACTGGCAAACAATCGTTTGTTCAGAAGAGTGGTAGGAGTAGTGTTGAGAGACAAATATTGTCGTAATAAGAGACTGTCCTTACTCTTCCCAGCACTTGTGAATCAACTATCTTTCTTTCCTAAATCCTTATTCTCACAGAGCCTTCACTATCATTCTACACTATAACGGGACCACTATCCACCAGAACTCTCTCAAAGAAAAATTACGACAGCTCTTCCATGCTAAAAGCTTGGCATTTGAAATGTAAAAATACAGCATTTCTTAATGAAGCCTTGTCTTATAGTAGCAATCTGGTTGTGGGCCAAATATTGCCTTTTAATTTAGCGCTTTGTGAGTTTACCGCACTGTGAAATTCAGCTCGTCAAGAAGACAGCCAGACAAGCCAGAATAAGGAATAGGATCAAAACTCCGCTTTGAAGGACCAGACCACGTGTTTGAGCATCGTGTGAACTTGTATCCCAGGAAAACTCTAATTTCATTAATACAGAAAGCCCGTAATCCTAGAAACCCGAAGACTAAGTCATATTGGGATTCTATTTGCAAAGTAATACCCCAGACTAACAGGCATCTTAAAGAAGTTGCCTTAACTATTTTTCTCAGCCATAAGTCGGTATTCCCAAAAGCGATTTTGGGTCAGTGGTACCACTTGGTGGTGCTATCTGTTTAACAAGTGAGTGGTATAAGTGGCCTGCAGTCAAAGCTAGACACCTACAGCAGACGGGTCTTAACAGACGCTGGACCATCTTCGCAATTACCCTACGATACTATTAGGGACGTGTTGCAGCCACCAGACTTGACCAGTGACAAGAGTGAACCAGTCCATAACCTGCAAAGAACAAGCATCGGCTGGAGCAGAAATCAACCGACGTTTTACTGGCAGCCAAGTACACATTCAAAGCTGGCACGTGCACACTCTATTTTCAAACCAGAAAACATTTTTTTCATATCAGACCATCACCTGTGAAGAAATTTTAAAAGACTAACTAAATTCATCCAACCTTTATTTATTTTTCAGTTGTTAATAGTAATTGACTATTAAATTTTGTTATCTGTAAATATACAAATTTATAGATGATTTAGTCATTTTGAGTGAACTGCACCCGTATGTCTCAGTCATTTTATATACTTATAACGGAGCTATTGAAATAATATTTTATTGAGTTAAATCAGTTGGGGGTTTCGAGGAGTTAAAATGAATAATAATTCTTCATAAAAGGCGGCGGGCAGATACAAAGTTAACAATTGCTCAGTTCATTTCAGCATTGTTCTTGATTTCTGAATTATCTTACGAAGACTATATCGAGATAGAAGCATCACCACCTTCTATCTACAACTCTGCCAGGAGTAATCTTGAGCGAAGGTAGATAACTTCGAAGACCATCAGTAGATACTCAGAATTTTGGCCACTGTTGGATCATCACTGCAAAGAAAGGGGAGTAAATCCCGTGACACAATGACTTCCTCATAATCATGTAGAAGACAATGACTTCCTCATAGTCTAGGTGACAATAACTTTCTCGTAGTCAAGGTGACAATGACCTCCTCATAGTCTAGGTGACAATAACTTTCTTGTAGTCAAGGGGACAACGACTTCCTCATAGTCTAGGTGACAATAACTTTCTCGTAGTCAAGGTGACAACGACTTCCTCATAGTCTAGGTGACAATAACTTTCTCGTAGTCAAGGTGACAATAATTGCCTCATAGTCTAGGTGACAATAACTTTCTCGTAGTCAAGGTGACAATCACTTCCTCATGGTCTAGGTGACAATAACTTTCTCGTAGTCAAGGTGACAATGACTTCCTCATAGTCTAGGTGACAATGACTTTCTCGTTGTCAAGATGACAATGACTTCCTCATAGTCTAGGTGGCAATAACTTTCTCGTAGTCAAGGTGACAATGACTTCCTCATAGCCTAGGTGACAATGACTTTCTCGTAGTCAAGGTGGCAATGACTTCCTCATAGTCTAGGTGACAATAACTTTCTCGTAGTCAAGGTGACAATGACTTCCTCATAGTCTAGGTGACAATGACTTTCTCGTAGTCAAGGTGACAATGACTTCCTCATAGTCTAGGTGACAATAACCTTCTCGTAGTCAAGGTGACAACGACTTCCTCATAGTCTAGGTGACAATGGCCTTCTCATAGTCAAGGTGACAATGACTTTCTCATAATCTAGGTACCAATGACTTCCTCATAGTCAAAGTTGTAAGGTTTATCTCATTGTCAAGGTGGCAATGGCTACTTGGTAGTCAAGTAGCTGCGATGGTGGAAAAAAAGTCTAAACTCTTTTGTGCTCAGTAAAAAAAAAAAGAAAAGCAGCTGTTTGTCCTTAGGACACTAAACTAAAGCTGATTTACTAGTAAGGAGCCAAATATAACAATACCTAATGACTGTCTTTGGTGAATAATTGAAAACGATAATTCAGAAACAAGACGCAGGTGAATTAAGATTACTTCTAATACCAGGTGCAAAGAGTGAGTAAAACAACTTAAAAAAATAAGTTCATAACGTAGGAACTAACATTAACTTTGTCTACAAGCCGCCTTAATGGGTTCATGTCCAGAGACAAAAAGTGCAAGCTAGGAACTACATTATTCCTTATGGAAAAGAAGGAATGAATAAGAAAAGAAAACTGAGAAGAAAAATTTGTAGCGAGACATGTATAATTAAAACGAACGATCAGGAGGGGGAGGGAAGAAGCTGCAGTGAACTGCTATTTTCGTTATAAATCCCAGTTTTTCAAAGAAAAGGCCCAGACTTAACTTAACCTACATCAATAGATACGCATAATGAAGAGTTTGATGGTATGGCATCATTGGATGCTATGGAGACGGCGGCCATATGGGATTCTATTGTTTTATTGCAATTTGCTACGGCTTTTTTAAATTTAAGTCTATGAATATCAAATTTAAACGGAATGTTGATCATTATATTTTAAAACTTTTATTAGATTAGATTTTTGATAACTTAAATAGATCCAGAGATACAGAACTTTAAAGTTAGTATCTAAACAACGTAACCAATTTTTGTTCTACAAAATTTTACATTATTAGCTTACTTACTTAGTCGTTCCCCTTCTACCGTGAGGTGTAGAGGTTTGGAAGAGAGAGCGCCAGACTATCCTATCGGCTGTCTTCCTCCTGGCCTGGTTCCATTCTAGTCCTCGGTCCTTCAAAGACCGTCTAATGTTGTTCTCCCAGCGGACTCTGGGTCGTCTTGGGGGTCTGGATCCCTGGCTCTTTGTTTCCCATGCTTGTCATGGTAGCCGATCTTCTCCCATTTTGCAGACATGGCTAAACCATCTTAGTTGGGACTGTTCTACTTGAGTCTGCAGGGGGTGGGATTTTAGGCAATAAATAAAAATTTTGATAAGATATGAAAAATCGGATCTGACAAAAGTTTTATTCTCCTATGGAAAGTACTTATGCCAAATCTCATATTGATTAACTAAAAAAAAAAAAAATATGCAAGGTATTACAACATTAGTAACATAAAACAAAGGTTTGAGAAAATCATAAAATTCCTCACAGGAAAAGCACAATTTATGAAGAAAATACTAATTACAAAATCAAAATATACCGACTTAGAATGTGTTCTGACAAATGATTTTCACAGATTTAGATTCAGGGAAATGTAAATTATGCGAATATAGACCAATCCCAATTTTCATTTTTGTGTTAATTTGACTTAAAGTGCGCTATAGCGCACCCCTTAAAAGTGGATGGAAAAAAGTTGTGAAGTGGGGTTATCAGCGAAAGAGAATATTGGGAACTGTAAGATTCATCAATAATACGAGAACATAGGTTGAGGATAAAAAGAACAGATGGCAGGTCTACTACTACAAAGCCTAACCAAATGTCAGGGAAGAAAGTCAACTAAAGAATTAATAAATTATACCAAAGGCACTCGTTCGAAGAAGAAAAGGAAGAAACATGATAATAGCAGGATGAAACACAGTTTTTAAGACTTCGCCTGATCCAGACTCCTATTTGGACAAGACGGACTTAAGTTTTCAAAGAAGAAACGAATACTTATTTCACCACAATCGCCATCAATAGCTGACACACTACTAATGAAGGATCCCAAACTTGCTTCAGTACAAGTGCAAACTAGGTCACTGGCACCACTAAGGTCCAAAATGATTATTTTGGACAGAGAAGCAAGGGCTACAGGCACACGAGTTAGTTTCGTATTCTGCATATATAGCACTTGAAGAAGTGGTAGGTTCTGGAAAGCAAACTCTGAAATTTTCGCGATTGGATTGTTGTCCAAGGTCAGGAATTTTATACTAGAACTTTGTGGAAAGCTTGTGTCTGTTAACTCCGTAATCAAGTTGAATTCAAAATAGGCTTCCGTTGTCAACGGCGGGAAGTCCGTTCCTCTGAGAGCAGTTATAGAGTTCACAGGAAGTGACAAAGATGTCACATATGTCAAATTTGAAAAGACACGAGGAATAGCCGTAAGCATGTTGTAAGATACATCAAGGATATGTAAACCAGAAGGTACAGACCCAGATACTGGATCGTATAATAGATTGTGAGTAAGGTCAAGGCCGTTGAGCCTTGTCATGAAAGACAAGTCTGGAATCTTTGTCAGTTGATTTCCCTGTAGCTCAACACCTTGCAAGGAGTCCGCTAGAGGGCGTAATGCGTTGCTAACGTGATCTGCGTCAGATATACTAGCGTTGTTAATCTTTAGTGAATACAACTGTCCCGAACTTGGAAGCCATGTTAAGTTGGAAATGTTAGTATTTATCGCATACAAAATTTCTAGAACACTCAGCTTTGAAACTACTTTTGGAATCGCTATTAGATTATTATTATTATTAAGAGACAGTTTCAGTAAGCTCTCTGTCATATTATCAAATGCATCATCTGGAATGGAAGAAATAGAGCTTCCGATTATGCTTAGCTCCGATAGGCGATTGAAATATTGAATCCACGTAGGCCATTTTGTTATGCCAACGTTTTCAAGATAAAGTGTATCCATATTTGGTCCGATTATTTTAATCGCTTCAATATTCCAGTCTACAATGGTGGTGTTGTAGATGTAAAGAGATCTGAGAGCACTTAAATGAAGAAAAGCATCTGGGATTCTAGTAAAACTGACATTCGAAAATGAGAGCTCTTCCAAGGTGCTGGATGACTCGTTGAAAGCATCTTCGTCGATGGTCACTATTGGGTTGTTCATCAAGGAGATCCCAATTAGCCCCGTGGGTAAGCTGCCAGCTGGTATTGTAGTGATCAGATTTGACTGAGGAGAAATTGTGAATAGAAGCAAATCATTATGATTAATCTCTTGATTTGTACATTTGTATAGTACAGGTATGTCTTTATTTACGCGATATATGAGTTCACGAGACCCTCGCGTAAACAGAAATCGCTTAAATGGTACAGGATTATCTCATTCAAATACATGTAAAATAAGAGGGATGTGTTCCAACAGTACCCTACATAATAATAAAAATAAATATATATAATAATAAACAGTTTTAATATACACATAAGGGAGCCGCGCTGGTGTAATGGCTACAACGTTGTATTGGCGACCAGGTTTTCAAGGTTCAAGCCCGGGCGTCAGCGTTTGAAGGAATGTTTACGACCGGGAATTTGACTGAATAACCTGAACGGCTCCTGCACATAAACCCCCTGTGGATGGGAAGGAGCGAAGCTCCTGACCGGGTTGGAAGGAAAGTCCACTGACACCCCCCCCCCCCTTCCTCCCCCTCCAGCCTCGCAATGACATGTCATTGGGCCAAAAGGGCTGGAAAACTCGAGTGCCACTGGTTAGAGAAAAAAAATAATTTACACATATCATTCATATAAAATACGGGAACTTAGACGCGTCAAAAGTGAGAAATGCAGTTAGTGACCCATAGCTAGACTGCTTGCGTCAGGGTCAGCAAACCAGAGCTGACCAAGACCCTATTCCACCTCCCAGTGGTGGTCCTGGAAACAGGCTGCATCACTGCAGTCTGGCTGAGTGAGTAGGGATCGAAGAGGGAAGGCTAACTCGGTCCCACAAATGCCGTGCTGAAGTCGGATGTGTTGGCCGAAAGGCGCAAATATCGCAGCTTCGCTGTAAACGGACACAACGCAACCAACGTCCTTTTCAGGACGAAAGAAAAAGAAGAAGAAGAAGATATAAAATACTTGTACTACTTCTTCTTCTTCGTACACTCTCAGACGTCCACTTGAATGTTCTCACTGAAAACAGTAGTTAGTTTGAAGCTATTTGAATCTCCGTAGCACTTTTCCACGAATGGTACTGATGTTGGCCATATGCGCTTTCTCTATTCCTCGTATGTTGGGCAACTTTGAAGCAGATGTTCAGCTGTCATTTTATCAGTGCCACAGTTACACTGATCGGTAGTTTCTATCTTTAGCTTGTTGAATAGATAGTATCTTAATCTGTTGTGGCCTGTGCAGAGTCTGAAGATTACCACTTGTTCTCTTCTGCTGAACTGGTAATATGCATCATTAATTTTGTGTGTGACCTGGATGCTGTACATCCCATTTGTTTCTGTATCTGATTCTGATAAATTCTTAGCTTCCTCGAAAGTTACGCTTGCATCAGGCTGAGGTAGATTTCCACCTTCCTTTGCCAATCACTGGCAATAAAGAAGCTGACAGACTAGCAAAATCCATGTACAGAAAACATGAATTATTCAAAATTGACAGGGGCAGGACCATACCTTCTTCATTTTCCTCAACTTCTAATTTAAAGAGGGGTGGCGTGATGAGTCATCTGAATGAGAAACAGGCAATGCAGCAAAGAATTGTTTCCTGAAGAAGGTGTCCAGAGCTGAGTTTGTGACTTGGCTATGTCCACTGAAGATTTCTTGGTAGGGAGCATCACATTCCATCATTTCCTCTTGACCATAAAGTTCCCCGACCTTGGTAGGATAATTTTCTTAAAAAATCATTAGTCAAGATTTAAGTAGTTGGAAGGCCTCCTTTGATCGTTTCACTGTAAGTTGGCGGCTTGGTGGTTGTTGCTGGCTGTGGCAAGTTGTTGCGTCTTCTTCTTCAGTGGTGATCTTCATTGCTCAGTTCCACTTTCTGAGATTCCAGAAAATTTACAATTTCATTTTCGTCAACTCCATCAAAACCAGCTCTTGAGGTCATTCTGACACCATTTTTAATAGCTGTGGTACTATTGTCTTCAGCGCTAATGCCTTCAAAGTCATGACAGAATTGAGGGTAGTTTTTTCCACACACCGTTCATGCATCGCCGCGGAACTTCATTCCAGGCAATCTTGATTAGCAAAAGTGCATCCTTAATAATCAATAAAAGGTAAAGGTAGTCCCTAGCTGATACATCGGTAGGGGAGTGAAGTGTTAGAGACATACTTATACTAGATCTTAACCACTCTGTCAATCGGACGCTAATAGTGAGTCTCTTCCAAAAATACCTCAAAGAAACATTCAAACTATCATTTTCTTACTTTAGCGCTCCCACTGGCGCGCAGATAAGGTATTGTAAAAATATCTATATAGTGGGTCGCGTAACTTCGACTTAAGCGCTTAAATAACACAAAAATGCATAAAAATGTGTGCGCGTATGTACGAATTCGCGTAAATGAAACACGCGTAAACAGAGAACTACCTGTATGTTATACTTTCTGGGTTTAAGTGCGCCTAGAAGATAAATTCTACATTACCATAACATTACTAACAAGTAACCCGTCAAAAACAAAAATGACGGGAAAGAAGTTAGCTGTGCTTTGTCTGCTTCATGTCCTGAAGACGGCCCCATTTCTCACGTGTTCATTTTCTTCGTTCTCATTGGCTTTTAACGTCAGTGAATCTTTGTTATCAAACCTTTCTGAACGCATTAGATATAAACCACGGAGCAATCCGTCAAAAATGACAGGAGGAGAAGTAAAAAAAAAAAAAAGGGTAAATCGAATGTAATTTGGCTATTACTCAACAGCCCTTTTATCATAACATTTTTATAAATGTACGATTATCTATAAAATATTTTGCCTTGTTGCCTGTGTCCTAGATATCTTCATCTTCAAGTACCATGCCTGATGCGATCGGTTATCATGTCTTGCCACAACATGCTGTGTAAAGTACACTACAGTACTGATCAATTCTGTTGTTGACCTCTTTCCATGCTATGATGTCCAATTGTCCAGAATCTTTTCTTTTTGTCGTCATCTATCCCTTTTTTCTTCTTTCTTCAATGTTGTCATGATATGCTCTAGCTTCCGACTTCTCATAACATGCCCAAAGAAAGTGAATTGGTTCCTTCTAACCTGAGGATTAAGCTTCTTTTGTCCTAAATACATACTTTAAAACTGTCTGGATTCCTTCCTTGCATGACCGCTCATTAAATTGAACATGAGTAAAGACTGCTTCTGGTAGGTATACCCTACATGACCAAATTACATGACCCTTACGTTGACATGTGAGTTAAAAAAAAATGCTTATGATTTTTTTAAATAACTTATTAAAGGTGGCAACGTCTTCAATCCGAGATTGTTGCACAAGATGTGAATCTGGGAGCATGTACACTCCTGCAATAAATCAAGCCAGTAATAGTCATCAGCTAAATTAGGATAAAAAAAACAACAACCAAACAGCTACAGATATTCATAAATATGCGCTTGCGTAGAATAGAAGTTTTGAAGTGGATTGACAAGATCACTGTCACGGAACAGGTGATAAGAACCAGACAAGTGCCAGTGGAACAAGAGATAAGAAGAAATCGCTGGAGATGGATAAAACACACACTGAGGAAACATGTTGATAGCATTACAAGACAGGTCCTGTTTCTGGAATCCCCAGGGTAAGAAAGGTAGAGAGAGATATCAAGGAACACATAGAGAAGAGAACTGGAGATAGATGAAGGGTATAACGCAGATATGGAAAGACCTTCAGCTGATGGCACGAGACAGGATGACTTGGCATACGTTTGTTGAAGGCCTATGCTCCTTGGGGAGCTGATAGGTGATGATGATGAATAATGGCATCCTCTTGAGTATACTATATTACTGAGTAATAGTTTCGTTTAGAACACCTTACATTTCACAGTAATATGGTGTCTTCTAGAGTTGAGTATATTACCACGTGTTGAGGAATGATACGTGTGTGTGTTGAGGGAGTTAGAGTGCATGTGTGTGTGTGTGTTGAGGGGGTTAGAGTGCATGTGTGTGTGTTTGTTGAGGTGGTTAGAGTGCATGCATATGTGTGTATGTTAAGGGGGTTAGAGTGCATGTGTGTGTGTGTTGAGAGGGTTTGAGTGCATGTGCGTGTGTTGAGGGGGTTAGAGTGCATGTGTGTGTTGAGGGGGTTAGAGTGCATGTGCGTGTGTTGAGGGGGTTAGAGTGCATGTGTGTGTGTTGATGGGGTTAGAGTGCATATGTGTGTGTTGAGGGGTTAGAGTGCATGTGCGTGTGTTTAGGGGGTAGAGTGCATGTGTGTGTGTGTTTGTTGAAGTGGTTAGAGTGCATGCATGTGTGTGTGTTGAGGGGGTTAGAGTGCATGTGTGTGTGTGTGTGTGTTTAGGGGGTTAGAGTGCATGTGTGTGTGTTGAGGCGGTTAGAGTGCATGTGTGTGTGTTGAGGGGGTTAGTGTGCATGTGTGTGTGTTGAGGGGGTTAGAGTGCATGTGTGTGTGTGTTGAGGCGGTTAGAGTGCATGTGTGTGTGTTGAGGGGGTTAGAGTTCATGTGTGTGTGTGTGTGTGTTGAGAGGGAGAGAGTCCATATGTGTATGTGTGAGTGTGAAGAATGGTAGACAGGTTATTAAATGAGTACTATTGTTGTTGTTGTTGTGACATGGTGAGCGTTGTGTTTCATTCATTCATTCATAACCCTCCACTCCCAAAGGAGCATAGGCCTTCAACAAATACGTGCCAAGTCCTCTTGTCACGTGCCATCATCTCAAGTTCTTTCCACGTTCTCCTTATCATTTTCACCTCTGTTTCCAGCTCTCTTCTCCATGTGCTTCTTGGTCTACCTCTGCTTCTCTTGCCCTGGGGATTCCAGAAAAGGGCTGCCTTGTAATGCTATCAACAAGTTTCCTCAGTGTGTGTCTGTTGCGTGCATATTTTGACGCACATTTTACAAAAATCGATATGGCTATTTAATATGGGAAAAATATAGACATTCATTTATTTGTGTATGAAAATGCTGTTTATGGTAAAAGCGAGATAATCCATGTTTGATTCACACTTTTGATTATAGGAGTAATCGTTCTGGATATTGATCCAGCGCAAGGATATTGCGCTTGCGTTTGTACTTATTTTTTAGGGCCAGAAAATATATTAATTTGCTTATTGTGTTTATGGCCTGAATTCATATGTATTACATATTATTAGTACAAGTAGAATCAGTCCTATATTGTATATTTTGGATGGGTAGGAGGGACTAGATTCTTGCTAGCGGAAGTATGAGTTGTCTTGACAAGTCGTGATGAGTTCCGATGTACTGCTTACAAATGGCGGGGTACGTTTTTCAAGAGCTGGTCCTTTCGTCAGAAAAAAAATGTCTTACGACGTGGTTTTTCTTCTGAAGGAGATGGTGTCTCTACGATAGTTTGTGTTAGAGACTCTCCTTATGTCAGTATATAGATAGATGATTCGGACTCCAGGTAAACCCAGCTCCTATTTTTGATGATCTCTCGTCGGTTAGGCCTAGCTTGACTTTTGGTGCTTCGTTATGCTAGTGTCGTGTTTGGTATCGACGAAGATGACAGATTTTCCTGCAGCGGTTATGGCTACGTGAAATTAACCTGATCACCGTAGAGCTGTATGGAAACATTCACGAAATCATTTATATAACCATTATAAATTAACTCTGGCTTATATTCTCCTTCCTATGACTGAGTGAACGACAACTCAGGAAGCAGCCATGTTGGATTTCGGTCATCATATGTTTTGATCACTGCCAAGAGAACAGATTATTTATCTTATTATCGGACAGTGACAGGGAGATCTCAATCTTGCTAGAAACCCCCTTTCGTGGTTTCATAATATATACTACTACAACTATGGACGTCAAGTAACTTTGGTTATTTATCGATCCGCCCTTCACTGACGCGTTTAGTCAGATAGGGGGATGTGGCCATAATGTATCATGACATTGAACTTTTGATGTACTGCCCATTATTTCTGAATGTGTCATGACTTCAGATCTGCTATGTATACCTACAAATTGATATGTCAACGAACCATGATGTACTCGTATGTCCCAGTGTGTACGTCTGAATAAATTGAGTAAACTAAGATTCCAGCAGTCTGCATTGGTGCCTTGTAGACACAAGTGTGAGTGGTTATATTGGTCAGCACACGAACAGTACACCATTCGCGGTAATCACACTCTACACTTCTACTTCATACATACACCATCCTGCGTCGGCTGAAGTGACCAAGTTTAGGGCCTGCTTCCCCTGGAGCCTTTGCCTTCCCTAACTCAGGACTAGGGTGAGTTACCCATTTACAGCTGGGTAGACTGGAGCATGCCTGATCTCAACAACACACCACTCTTCCTTACAGAGCAGACAGACTGATACTTTACAGTGTGTGTGTGAAAGCAACTTTACAGAGTGGAAAGAACGAAGACTTTACAGTGGCGAGCCAAATTCCTGGGTCCAGCTTACGCAGTTTTGTGTTGAGAATCTCAGTTTACAGCTGAAAGAACATTTGTTTGAACACATCAACACCAGTAGGACAGCTATACAGTCGATGTCAGCTTCAGCGCTTGTTGACAGTTTTTCGCTGTACAGACAGTATTACACAGGACAGTGGTATCAAGTGTAGAAAATATCTGGAGCAATATTGTTGACATTTCTCAACGTACAGAAGAATCACAGTGTTGCTGAACATAAAGTGCATAGTTCATCGTTGGTTCTTCAGATGCTCAACAGAGAAAAATTGACAGTGTAATAGTTTAAAATTAAATCTATTACTGAATAAAGTGGCAAGTTATTAGTATTAAAATAAACTGTGCCTGCTTTACAACACTATACCTGCAACACATTCCATTCATGACATAAATGATATTGTATGCTATATGCTATTTATGCTTACATGTTATTTGTTTATATGTGTAGGGGTTTATATGTTGCGGGCCTGGATGGGTGGTGACTAGAACAGGAAATACCGAGTGATATTGGTCTTGTTCTGGCGTTCGATAGGGAGCAATTTCTTAATTGAAATTTGCATGCAACATAGTTTGCAAATATTTGGTTAGTTGTGACGACTGTTTCATATTTGTATTTGTAACATTTTTTGTGTTCCTTAGTTTTGTTTGATTTGTTTGTATAATTGTAGGTCTCATCTTTTCTTTCATTTCAGTTTTTTACACCCTTATGTTTATACACTGTGGCGTTATTTGTCTTGTTATCGTATGGCAGTTATCATCACGGTTTCTGTGATCATTTTTTTTCATTTCTCCTATTTGATTTAATTTGATCTCTGCAAATGTTTTCAGATTGTCTTTTCTTGTTTGTCATTTGTAATGTCTTTAGTTGACATATGACGTATAGTGGTATACACTGATAGTATAGTACAGATCAGTACTTTCTGATTGTTATTGTTATAAAACAAAATGTACAAGACCTTTGTAAGGCTTGTCTCCCAAAGTGATTGGTAAAGGGAAATATTTTTTCTACAGGTACTAAAGTGATCTTTGATTACATTGAGGTATACAAGACCTTTATAAGGCTTGTCTCCCAAAGTGATTGGTAAAGGGAAATATTTTTTTTTCCACAGGTACTCAAGTGATCTTTGATTACATTGAGGTATACAAGACCTTTGTAAGGCTTGTCCCCCACAGTATTTGAGATACAATTATTGTTGTCCACAGGTACTCAAGTTATCATTGGTTATTATAAACCATACAAGTTTGGACTAAGACTAAGTCTAAGGTATAGACTTGTCTCCCATTAACTTGAAAGAGGGTAATTTATTTACTTTTTCAGGTTTCTGATTTAAGAAGACAATATGTCTACATTAGATTATTTTATTGCTCAAGGAAAATCTCTTGATAAGACTGGAAAAGACTTAGAACAATGGGCTGTTGCTCAATATGACAAAGCATTAGCTGCAGAAGAGAAAAAAACTGCTGCTGCTGTTGAAGAAAAAAAAGCTGCGGCTGAGGAGAGAAAACTTCAAATAGAAGAAAAAAAAAGCTGCTGCAGAAGAAAGGAAAGCAATAGCTGAAGAAAAAAGATTAGAAAAAGAAGCTGATACTGCTGCTGAACTTAAGAAATTGCAGATGCAAGTGGAGGAAAGGAGATTTGATGCAGAACAGAAGAAATTAGAAGCTGCTGCAGAACAGAAAAAATTAGAAGCTGCTGCAGAACAGAAAAAACTAGAAGTTGCTGCTGCTGCAGAACAGAAAAAATTAGAAGCTGCTGCAGAACAGAAAAAAACTAGAAGTTGCTGCTGCTGCAGAACAGAAGAAATTAGAAGCTGCTGCAGAACAGAAAAAATTAGAAGCTGCTGCAGAACAGAAAAAAACTAGAAGTTGCTGCTGCTGCAGAACAGAAGAAATTAGAAGCTGCTGCAGAACAGAGAAGATTAGATAGAGAAGCTGAAGAGAGAAAAGCAATAAGAGAACATGAGTTTGAATTAGAGAAATTAAAATTGACATGTATGAGTAATGTTAATCAGGCATCTGGTGGTAATGGTAAACCCTTCGTGTACAAGGTCAAGGTACCAGCGTTTAACCCTACCAGTGATGACATAACATTTTGGCTTTCTAGATTTGAACGGGCTTGTCGATCTCATAATGTTGACAAATCACAGTATGTGAATCAGTTGTCTGAAAATCTAAAAGGGGAGTCTCTGAGTAAGTTATATTTTGTTGAAGAGGCCGACAAAGATAATTATGATGCTGTTAGGGCAGCTTTGATAAAGAGATATCAGCTGTCTGAAGAAGGTTATCGTCTTTTGTTTAAAACAATGAGACCTGAGGTAGGTGTAGAATTCTCAGAATTCATCTCAAAAGCACGAATTACACTTTCACGATGGATTGAATTATCCAAAACAGAGAAAACATTTGATGGTCTTACGGATTTATTACTAAGAGACAAGGTCATGTCTTCTGTAAATAAATCATTCCTAGAGTTCTTACATGAGCGTAAACCTAGTACAATAAAGCAAATGGAAGAATATTGTGACCAGTATGCCACGGCACACCCTGACATGATTCTTAGTAACTCTAACATTAAAGAGAGTATGCCAGTTGCTTCGGCAACAGAATATAATCAGAATTACTCACACAAATTCCAAGGAGCTAAAAATAAATTTGATAAAAAGGTTAATTGGAATAAGTATCAAAAACCAAGATAACCACTCAAATCAGAGTTCTTCTTCGAAGAACTGGAATCGGGCTGATAGTCCTCGACACGCGAGGGGTGCCCATAATGTTAGAAATTCTCGGAAAGGGAGTAGCTATAGGAACTACCCAAGTGCTTCATGGAGACAAAAGAAACAATATTACAGGGATACTCAATTTAATGAGCATGATGATTATGATCATGAATATTATGATTCAAACCCAAATAGGGGTTATAACAGAGGCAATAATAATTATAGAGACAATTATAACCGAGGTAGATCACAACACAAAAGACATGGTAAATCTTATTACCAGGCTAACTCTGCACAACAGGAGTTCCACGACACCGATAATCAGAATAATGATAAAAAAGACTCCAATAGTGTAGCGAATTCCGCTTTTGATTTTGCTAGAGCATCTGAGTGTTCGCAATGCAAAACATTATTCGATCCAACCACAGTGTCTACTTTAAGCTGCGGTCACCCACTTCCCGCTCTCCATGCGTCAATTGCGCATAATGGAAGGGGTGCTCTTGTCTTTAATAGGGGCCTAATAGATGGTACTCCGGTATCAATTCTTTTCGACTCGGGGTGCACTACAATTGGAGTGAGGCAATCACTCGTAAATCCTTCTCGAGCTACAGGCAATATAGTCAAATGTGTAACATTTGGTGGCACATTGGAGAAGTACTCCACTGCCATTATCAATATTGCTACGCCTTTCTTTACAGGAGAGGTGCAAGCATGTCTCTTGCCGAATCCGATCGCTGATCTTATCATCGGTCGCATTCATGGAGTGAAAGAATGCACTCCACAGCAAATTTCTAATTGGGAAAATGTTAATATGCAATCTGCTAATGCAGTAATCACTAGGGCTCAAGCTCTCAATATGCCACAATCTTCACATTCTGAAGATAATGATGCGCAGATCCAAGATGATTTCTTGGAGATTTCCCACGATTCCTTTATCAAACAGCAGGAAGATGATCCTACTCTAAAGAAATTCTTTACTCTGGCAACAAAAGGTGATCCGAATAAGGATACTAATCGTAAATCTTGGATTACGTTGAAGAATGGCGTACTTGTACGTATGGTACAAGACTCCGCTAAGTCCATTCATTCTCAAATCCTTGTGCCTAAAAATATGAGAGTTAAAATTTTACAGCACGCTCATGATTCGCAGTGTGCTGGACATATGGGTTTTTCCCGTACTAAAGCTAGAGTTCTTCAATCTTTCTTTTGGCCTGCGGTGAATAAGGACATACGAATCTATTGTCGATCTTGTAAAGTATGTCAAGAGATTAAATCCAGAGGTCCACGCCATGATGCACCTATTCAGGCTGCAGACATTCCCATTCGGCCATTTCAAAAAATGGCGATAGACATCATTGGTCCATTTAAGATAAAGTCTGCTAGAGGACACCAATTTATTTTGACGTGTGTTGATATGTGCACACGTTGGCCGGAGGCTGTTCCTCTAAAGAGCATAACTACTGCTGATGTCGCAGATGCTCTTTGGTTAATATTTTCTCGTCTGGGATTTCCAGCAGAAATATTATCCGACCATGGTACCCAACTCATATCGGATACCATGTCTCAAGTAATGTCGACTCTGAAGATAGAGAGATCGCTGAGTAGTATTTATCATCCTATGTCCAATGGGATGGTGGAACGTTTGAATAGAACTCTGAAAAACCTACTAGGTAAGATAACAGAAGATCATCCTCAGGATTGGGATAGGGTTTTACCCGCGGCTCTCTTTGCATATAGAGAGGTCGCCAACGAACATACAGGATTTTCTCCCTTTGAACTTGTCTTTGGCGCGAAACCGCGAGGTCCTATGTCCTTACTGCATGATCTTATAACTGCTGATAATATTGTCGATGACACAAAATCCTCTTATGAATATGTCATCGCACTTAGACACAAGATTATTGAAGCATGCAAATTGGCAACTGCTTCTTCTGAATTTGCGAAACAGAAGGCAAGGGAATTTGCCAATAAAAAGAGATGTTTGCGTCAACTTTGTCCAGGTGACAAAGCATTTGTCTTGCTACCTTGTAGGGAAAATAGACTTCTCATTTCTTGGAAAGGTCCGTACGATATAATATCAAAGGTTTCCGATGTTGACTATATCGTCGATATTGACGGGAAGCGTAAAACCTTCCACATCAACATGCTCACGGAATTCCATGAACGTCCTGATTATTTACAACCTGTTTTCCAGGCAACGGACGATTTTCCAGTCCAACATGGACAGTACTCATCTCTGTCAGTAATACAGGATGAGGAAACGAGTTTCTCGGATGTAAATTTACCTTTTCCAATGATTCATCTTCACTCTAATGAATCATGGAAAGATGTTGCAATTTCTCCAGAATTATCTCCAGGAGAGCAGAAACAAGTTTCTACTATGTTAGAACAATTTCAGGATGTCCTTACTGACATTCCTGGTCAAACTGATGTCATTCAACATGACATTATTCTTACTGACCATAGTCCTATAAGAGTCAGACCGTATCCTATTCCGATACATTTTCAAGCACAGGTAGAGAAAGAGTTAGATGAGATGATAGAGTTAAAAATTATTGAACCATCCACATCAGCATATTCTTCGCCGATGGTTATAGTACGAAAAAAAGACAATAACATACGTCTTTGCGTGGATTATCGCAAATTGAATCAAGTGACTAAATTCGATGCTGAACCTATGCCTTTACTAGAAGAGCTACTTACGAGACTATCGAATTCTCACTTCTTTACTAAACTCGATTTGTCTAAGGGATATTGGCAAGTTCCACTATCCGAACACGCCAAACCGTTTACTGCTTTTTCGACGCCTAGGGGTCTATTCCAATGGAATTTCATGCCTTTCGGTCTTATGAACGCCCCTGCTACATTTGTACGCATGATGCGTCGAATCCGATCTCATCGCTCAGATGTCATTGCGTATCTTGATGACATCTGTCTTTTCAGTGATACTTGGAACGATCACTATAATGGTATAAATGAACTATTGTCTATCTTACGCGAGCATAACCTGACAGCGAAACCATCGAAAGCATGTATTGGTTTTAGCGAAATATCTTTCTTAGGACACCATGTTGGTCATGGGTTCCTAAAAACAGAAGACCATAATACAAGTAAGATACTTAACATTTCTATTCCTAAGACTAAAAAGCAAGTACGAAGTCTTTTAGGTCTAATACAATTTTATGGACGATTCATCCCGAATCTGTCCTCCATTATGTCACCTCTTTCTTCCTTGCTAAAGAAAGGGTCTCCTAATGTAGTCCATTGGACTCAAGAATGTCAATCCTCTTTGGATAAGGTTAAAACTATGTTTTCTACTTCACCTATCCTAGTATTGCCTTCTAAGGATAAGACATTTATTCTTCGTAGTGACGCTTCATCCACCGGGATTGGAGCTGCACTAATGCAAGAGTACTCTGGAACTCTGCATCCTGTGATGTATATTTCTCGGAAATTAAATGCCGCAGAGAAGAATTACTCGGTCCTAGACCGTGAATTATTGGCTATGGTTTGGTCAATCCTTAAAATGCAAAGATTTTTTCTGGGCGCGCATTTCATTGTGGAAACTGACCAGAAAGCTCTTACGGCTATTCAGAGTAAAAATCTGAAGAGCGCGAGATCAACGCGATACGCGATTGCTCTACAGCCATTTCATTTTTCGGTGCGAGCTATCCGTGGGTCAGAAAATGTGATGGCAGATATTTTGTCTAGATGCCCACATGATTCATAACTGTTATACAACTTTGATACAGTTGTTTCTATGTTGAAATGTGTACACATATGTAATATATCATATATTGATTGTAACACTACTTAGCGGTTCATTGATATGTATTCACCGCTGATCTTTCAATGTTTTTCGTCTTTGATGATCATGATGTTAAGATATCTTAGATGGAATTTATGTATAAACTAATGTGGAAATTGTGTCATTGCTAATATTGTAGTATGCGTTGGTGACACCTCTCTGGAAATATTTATACTTAGAGAAGTACTTTCTCTAAGGTCATAAAACTTATGCTTATCATCTGCGCATTGTTATTGCTGCGTTGTGAGCCTATTGTATGTTGCTCATAGATGTATTTCAAAAAAAAAAAAATGTACCATTTTTTTTTTCCCGAGGGGTGTGGTAATCTGTTGCGTGCATATTTTGACGCACATTTTACAAAAATCGATATGGCTATTTAATATGGGAAAAATATAGACATTCATTTATTTGTGTATGAAAATGCTGTTTATGGTAAAAGCGAGATAATCCATGTTTGATTCACACTTTTGATTATAGGAGTAATCGTTCTGGATATTGATCCAGCGCAAGGATATTGCGCTTGCGTTTGTACTTATTTTTTAGGGCCAGAAAATATATTAATTTGCTTATTGTGTTTATGGCCTGAATTCATATGTATTACATATTATTAGTACAAGTAGAATCAGTCCTATATTGTATATTTTGGATGGGTAGGAGGGACTAGATTCTTGCTAGCGGAAGTATGAGTTGTCTTGACAAGTCGTGATGAGTTCCGATGTACTGCTTACAAATGGCGGGGTACGTTTTTCAAGAGCTGGTCCTTTCGTCAGAAAAAAATGTCTTACGACGTGGTTTTTCTTCTGAAGGAGATGGTGTCTCTACGATAGTTTGTGTTAGAGACTCTCCTTATGTCAGTATATAGATGATTCGGACTCCAGGTAAACCCAGCTCCTATTTTTGATGATCTCTCGTCGGTTAGGCCTAGCTTGACTTTTGGTGCTTCGTTATGCTAGTGTCGTGTTTGGTATCGACGAAGATGACAGATTTTCCTGCAGCGGTTATGGCTACGTGAAATTAACCTGATCACCGTAGAGCTGTATGGAAACATTCACGAAATCATTTATATAACCATTATAAATTAACTCTGGCTTATATTCTCCTTCCTATGAATGAGTGAACGACAACTCAGGAAGCAGCCATGTTGGATTTCGGTCATCATATGTTTTGATCACTGCCAAGAGAACAGATTATTTATCTTATTATCGGACAGTGACAGGGAGATCTCAATCTTGCTAGAAACCCCCTTTCGTGGTTTCATAATATATACTACAAACTATGGACGTCAAGTAACTTTGGTTATTTATCGATCCGCCCTTCACTGACGCGTTTAGTCAGATAGGGGGATGTGGCCATAATGTATCATGACATTGAACTTTTGATGTACTGCCCATTATTTCTGAATGTGTCATGACTTCAGATCTGCTATGTATACCTACAAATTGATATGTCAACGAACCATGATGTACTCGTATGTCCCAGTGTGTACGTCTGAATAAATTGAGTAAACTAAGATTCCAGCAGTCTGCATTGGTGCCTTGTAGACACAAGTGTGAGTGGTTATATTGGTCAGCACACGAACAGTACACCATTCGCGGTAATCACACTCTACACTTCTACTTCATACGTACACCATCCTGCGTCGGCTGAAGTGACCAAGTTTAGGGCCTGCTTCCCCTGGAGCCTTTGCCTTCCCTAACTCAGGACTAGGGTGAGTTACCCATTTACAGCTGGGTAGACTGGAGCATGCCTGATCTCAACAACACACCACTCTTCCTTACAGAGCAGACAGACTGATACTTTACAGTGTGTGTGTGAAAGCAACTTTACAGAGTGGAAAGAACGAAGACTTTACATCGCCATCGTCCTCCTCTCATCTCCCGTTCCACCGGCACTTGTCCAGCTCTTGTCACCAGTTCCACGCCGGTAACCCCGCCACACCATTTCAATCCCTCTATTCCACACAAGCACCCATTTATGAAAGTCTGTAGCTTTTTGGTAGTCTTTACAGAGTGGAAAGAACGAAGACTTTACATCGCCATTCTTTGCCGTTCCACTCCAGCTGTCCCAGAGCCACACACCATTTCAATCCCTCTATTCCACACAAGCACCCATTTATGAAAGTCTGTAGCTTTTTGGTAGTTTTCTTTGCCGCTCTCCATGTCCCAGAGCCACACAACAGGACCGACTCCACACCCGAGCTGAAGATTCTTATTTTCGTGTTGGATCCGATTTCTCTTAATCTCCATATATTTCCCAATGCAATGAAAGCCCCTCTTGCTTTTTGTATTCTTATTTTGATATCACTGTCTGTCCCTCCAACTTTGTCTATATTGCTGCCAAGATATGTGTACGATTCTACATCTTGTATTGGTGCTTCTTCAAGTTCAACCCTGTTATCATTACCTGCATTTATTCTCATTATCTTTGTCTTTTCCCTGTGTATTTTCAGACCCAATTGCTGTGACCTCTCATCGAGTGTTTTCAATTTGTCCTGCATCTGATTACGGTTATGGGATAGAAGAGCTAAGTCATCAGCAAAATCCAGATCATCCAACTGCTTAGTCAGAGTCCACTGGATTCCATTTCTGTTGTGCGTTGTGTTTAGTTATTTGATAATTGTAACTTAATTTACATGCCTGAGTAGTATTTAAGGTGTTTGTGAGTCCGAGAATATTTTGAGGTAAAGTCTTGTGTTGTGTAGGTGAGTGAGATTCAGGTTTGCTCCTGATAAAAGTTATTTTAAAAAAACATTTTTAATAAATAAACATTTATAAGTTAATAGCAGGTTTAATGTAAAACAGAAAGAAGGAAGGCACGTGACAGCAGAAAAAAATAACAGAAATGAATCTGGGAATCGCGATAAGAACAGCCTCATCGCAAGAATGAATCGTGAATAGACACACAGCCAATTAAGCACCAAATGAGTGCCTTATTGCCAGTGGGCATTCTTTAAAATACTAAACACAGCTATGGAATATAGACCCCTGAACGACCCAGACATTTATAGACTCAATCACTAAGATAATATTTTTTGTTTGGTCCATGATTTACCTGATGTTCACAGGAGAGATAGAGTGAAAAATGGCGACATCAGAAAAACAGCAGAAACTACATCCTGCATCAGGTACATAAAGAGACAGAAACGTAAGTGGTTTGGCCTTCTCATGAGAATGAAGGCCGATCAGTTACCACCACGCGCCTACAACAGCAGAAGATATAGTATCAGAGCACAGGAAGACAATAGGCAGATGGATAGACAACTTTACAGAAATCGCACAACATTACAAGCTCACAACAGCTAATATGACACGCTTAGCCCAAGAACGAAAACTTCCTCTCCCCACTACGCTTCACGGCCATAGTGGGACGAACAAGTAAGTAAATAAACGTTGGAAGTCAAAGTAAAAATATTGTATATAACTTGGTAGCGTGATGTAATCTGTAAGTGGTCAGGACTTGTTTGACTTGGTCTTGTAATGCTATCAATAGGTTTCCTCAATGAGTGTCCAAATCCATCGCAAACGTTGTCTTCTCATATTTTGTTCCCTTGGCACTTGTCTGGTTCTTGTCATCAGTTCCACATTTGTGTCCCGGTCATACCATTTCAATCCTTCTATACTACGCAAACACCCAAATAATGAATATCTTAGCTTCTTGGTCCTTGTTTTTCTTGTTCTCCATGTTTGACAGCCATACAATAGGACTGACTTGACACAGCCATACAATAGGACTGACTTGATATTTGAGTTGAAGATTTTTATTTTGTGTTCGGTTTCATTTATCTTGATCTCCATAGGTTTCCCGCAGCAATGGAAGATCTTCTTAGTTATTTTGTATTCTTATTTTGATGTGATTGATGCGTCATGAACGACTGTAGAGTATTTCTGCAGTGTTCTCCCGCCTGATAGTATGAGTAAAACTAGCCTGATTTATCTAACCCCGTGGCAACTGTCACCCGTAATACCTGGCACCCAGTAATGATATTCTCTACAGTACGGTAGACTATATAACTCAGTACGGACATTCCAAGTAGTAGATTACATGAACCAGGAAGGACATTCCATGTAGTAGATTACATGAACCAGTAAGGACATTCCATGTAGTAGATTACATGAACCAGTAAGGACATTCCAAGTAGTAGATTACATGAACCAGTAAGGACATTCCAAGTAGTAGATTACATGAACCAGGAAGGACATTCCATTTAGTAGATTACATGAACCTGTAAGGGCATTCCAAGTAGTAGATTACATGAACCAGTAAGGACATTCCAAGTAGTAGATTACATGAACCAGTAAGGGCATTCCAAGTAGTAGATTACATGAACCAGTAAGGACATTCCAAGTAGTAGATTACATCAACCAGTAAGGACATTCCATGCAGTACATTACATCAACCAGTAAGGACATTCCATGTAGTAGATTACATCAACCAGTAAGGACATTCCATGTAGTAGATTACATCAACCAGTAAGGACATTCCATGTAGTAGATTACATCAACCAGTAAGGACATTCCAAGTAGTAGATTACATCAACCAGGAATGACATTCTTTAGTTTACATTATATTAGTTTGGTTTCGATTTTAAGGATCATCTTCATTGCACACGGACAACTCCATCAGTGCTCTGATCTCCTCCCTTAGATCACACAAAGAGGATCTCAGCACAGTGCACGAACTCCGCAGCACCCTCGAGGATCCCAGTGTGTGTATTCAGGAATCACATATTCTATAAATGTTTTGGAGGTGGGTAGGTTTCCTACTTTTTTAAACTTGTTAAAGTTTATATGAACCAGTGATGACACTATACAAGTGATTACAAAGTCGATCTCCACTATACAAGTGATTACAAAGTAGATCCCCACTTTACAAGTGATTACAAAGTCGATCCCCACTTTACAAGTGATTACAAAGTCGATCTCCACTATACAAGTGATTACAAAGTCGATCCCCACTTTACAAGTGATTACAAAGTCGATCCCCACTTTACAAGTGATTACAAAGTAGATCTCCACTATACAAGTGATTACAAAGTCGATCCCCACTTTACAAGGTATTACAAAGTCGATCCCCACTTTACAAGTGATTACAAAGTCGATCTCCACTATACAAGTGATTACAAAGTCGATCCCCACTTTACAAGTGATTACAAAGTCGATCCCCACTTTATAATTTGTATATCCTTACTTGTATCCATTGTACAAACTTACTTAATCGTTTTTTTTCTACCATGGGGTGTAGATGTTTGGAAGAGAGAACGTCGTACTAACCTATCGGTTGTCTTTCTCCTGGCCTGGTTCCAATCTAGTCCTCGGTCCTTCAGAGATTGTCTAATGTTGCCCTCCGAGCGAACTCTGGGTCGTCCTGAAGGCCCGGATCTCTGGCTCTTAGTTTCCAATATTTGTCGTGGTAGTCGATCTTCGTGCATTCTGCAGACATGGTTAAACCATCGTAATAGGGACTGTTCCACTTGGATTTGCAGGAGCTTGGGTTTAAGACGATGACGAATCGTCTGGTTGTGGACCGTGTTCCCTCTAGTTACTTCAACCACCTTCCTCAGATGCCTCATTTCTGAGGTTTGAATATGGCTTTTGTGGGTAGCAGCCATTTATGTTGCATATAAATGAAACATTTGTCACAAAAGGGAGAAGAATTTAAACCAGTAATGATATATATATATATATATATATATATATATATATGGGAGCCGCGCTGGTGTAATGGCTTCGGCGTTGTACTGGCGACCAGGTGTTCATGGTTCAAACCCGGGCGTCGGCGTTTGAAGAAAAGTTTACGGCCGGAAATTTGACTGAATAGCCTGAACGGCTCCTGTGATAAACCCTCTGTGGATGGGAAGGAGCGAAGCTCCTGACCGGGTTGGAAGGAAAGTCCTCAGGTTCCCCAGCCTCGCAATGACATGTCATTGGGCCGAAGGGCTGAAAGCCCAAGTGCCGCTGGTTACGAAAAAAAAAAAAAAAAAAAAAAAAAAAAAAAAAAAAAAAAAAAAATATATATATATATATATATATATATATATATATATATATATATATATATATATATATATATATATATATATAATATATATATATATCAATATATATCATCATCATCATCATCATGTGACGTAATTCTTTCCAGAACGTTTTGTCTCCATTTGACTCCACAGCTGCTCTGAACGCATCACGATTCTGGGCAAGTCGACCTGCATCAGCCAAAGACAAGTTCAGACTCTCTGTGATGTCCTGGGTCCACCGTCGTCTAGGTCGACCCCTTCCCCTTTTTCCAGGGACCATGCCTTCCATCACTGTTTTTTCCAGACTATTATGTCTTTGTATATGACCGAAAAATTTCAGCTTCCTTATTGCGATGGTATTTAGGAGCCAATGTTCCTGTACGTTTAGTGAGTGCAGTACTTCTCTGTTGGTCTTTTTTTCTGTCCAGGGTATTCTCAACATCCTTCTGTAGCATTTCATTTCGAATGATGTAATCTTTTTTGCAACTGTTTTATTGAGTGTCCAAGTCTCGCAGCCGTATGTTGCTACTGGGAATATACATGCTCTGATCAGTTGTAACTTTGTTTCTTTGCTTGTGCCTTGCCATAGGTTTTTCATCTGTATTAGCTTATGTGAAGCAATTGCAAGTCTTCTTTTAATTTCTACTGCACAGTCGCCAGAGCTGTTAATGATTGATCCTAAGTATTCGAATTCATTGACACTTTCCAGTTCTTCGTTATCAATTTCAATTTCTGGTTTGGTCTTTACTTTGTCTGTTGTCAATACTTTGGTCTTCTTGGTGTTTAGGTATAGATTCTGGCCTCGCTGTGTTTTTTGGTGGACAGAAGTAATTGTTCAAGTCCTTTTGGGTTGGTCGATAGGAGGACTGTGTCGTCAGCATATCTGATTTCCGGGATCTGGTACCCGCCGATGTTAAATGAGTCAAACTCTGTGTGTTCTTGGTCATCTCTTACGTTTCTCATGATATTCTCGGCATAAATGTTAAACAGGTAAGGGGAAAGGGTACAGCCTTGTCTTACTCCTTTCTGTACTTCAAACCATATATGATATATGATATATGATATATGATATATGATATATGATATATGATATATATATATATATATATATATATATATATATATATATATATATATATATATATATATATATATATATATATATATATATATATATATATATATATTATATATATATATATATATATATATATATATATATATATATATATATATATATATATATATATATATTATATATATATATATATATATATATATATATATATATATAATATATATATATATATATATATATATATATGAAGGATATTTTCAAATGTAGAATTTATTACCTTGTACGGACAAACATGATGATCATCCACGCCAGATACCACCAGCAGACGCAGCACAAAGAAAAACAGCAAGTATGAAGTTTTGCCCATCTTGACAGCAACACGCTTACTGTACCTGTAATAGGTATTGATTTAAATACTCAGGTGTGAAACTTTGAGTCTTCGGGAATTGGTGTGGGTGTACTGCCATGGTCATGCAGGGGTACTGTTATGATTAAAATTCATAACATGTCTGTCGATATCAAAATGGTTCGACAAGGATTCATGTTTGTTTATTATCGGTAATAATTGGTAACAGGAAGTTACGTCATTGTCTCGAGGTGCAGTTCGCAGACGTTAAAGTCGGGATCAGCAAAAGTAGGAGATCGTCTGCTAAGGTCTTCTGTGTGTTTTATTGTGGCAAGTGGAAGTATGTCTCTGAGCTCCTGAGACATATTATTTCGTGACATATTCCTATGATGTTCCATCACTAGATCATCCATATACCTCCGTGAGATGATGCTAGTATATTTGTAAAATGAATTATGAATTCTGGTGAGAACGTGAGTTTGAATTAAAAATAAAAATGTGTTTAACTTTCGAGGACAGTGTTCTAGCTACAGATGGTACAGAGCTATACTGATGATTGGAGATATTAAGCCATAAGATATAATGGCCTTCAATATTATGCATGTGGAGCAGCGTTGAGTAAAATAAACAGTGTGTATATGGTCCACTAAGCCTTTGTGGTGACATTGATATTTCCAGTGTGATATTGGCTATCTGCGTGTTCAAGCATTTCTACCCTAGTAATATATTTGGCCAGAGTAACAAGACGTTTACTCAGACTATACTTATAATAACAATAAGACACGCAACAGATACGCGGTAATGAGAGAGCTGACAGATTAGCTTCGAAAGCACCCATAGTGGAGACACTGCATATAGATAAAGGAGATATACTGAGGACAAATAATAATTGCCTGTTAGAGAACGCCAATACGGTAGATGAATCATCAAGGCTAAGATTGTTGGAATTAGGCATCCAATGTAAGGCTAGCAGGGATGGACGTATGAGAGGATGCATCCGTCGTGTATACAACCAGCGCGCAACAGAAACAGCATTGATACCCTCCGATATATGCTGAGGGAGACTGAGCACTTATGGGTTTGCCCGGAGTGCAATGATGTCGATTCTGTTCAACAATAACAATAACTCAGGTGTGAGGTGTAGAAGATTTGGGCAACAGACTTCCCTCTCGAGGAGAAATCGAATAACACCTTAATCTTCTCCTCTTTATTACTTCTTGTGAGTATGGAGCCCACACTGCATTCGATCCTCTTGCAGGTAGCCATCATCAAGCCTTCATGTTCTCTTGTGGTGGACGTTTCTGTCGCTACGTATTTTACATAATCAGGTTGCCAGCGCCACGCACAACCTCATATTAGTTGCCTTTTACGACATGCATAGGGAGCATTTAGTCTATTCTTTCTTTGTCTCCTCAGGGACCCCCGTGAGCTAACAATATTGTGGAATCCTTTCTGCCTCCAGTTTTCTTCTCCGTGCAACCTTCTGCCTGCATGTACTTCTATTACCGCGTGGCTTCTTGTACAATGACCACTTAGAAATCATATCCACCGGTTTCGTCAGTGTGTGTCCAATCCATCCCCAGGGTCTTCTTCTCACCTCTTGTTCCTCTGATACTTGCCTGATTCTTGTCATGTCGTCGCATCAGTACCGCTTTATTCCATCTCCACTTTAGCTAGTTTTGAGAAAAAAACGCGTTTAAAGTTTTTGGGTTATTAGTTGAAAAGAAGTATATATTACAATAAAATGACATTTTTCATTAGAACATCTAAAGAGTTAACTGGAAGGTATTGTGTAGGTTGATAGATTAACTCTTTCAGTCCCAAGCAAAAAATTGGGTTTGGCCTAAACAATTATGGCCACCCCAGTGCTTTTTTATTGCTGTTGTTTGGACATATATTTTTAAAATGTTCATATGCATAAATACACGAGGTATTTAAAAGAAAGTACTTCCTGTCAGAAATGACGTTTTGGGTTGTTAAAATTAGAAAACAGCTCTTGAAAGGAGCAAAAGATATGAAAGTCGATTTAACGTTGATCGGGTAAAATGGGTCTAGAAGGAAGTACGATATATCGGCTTTTGGGACTATTTTATATCAAAATATAACATCAGGTCAATTTTAGCCAAAAGCGGAGATAGAATAAAGCAGTACCAATGCGACGAGTGTTTTACGTAGGAGATTTTCTCGTATCATTTCACTCTTTCAATTCTACGCAAGCACACATTTATGAAATTCATGTCTTAAAATGTTTTCTTTATTAAGTTAATGATCATCAAAGGAGACTCCATAATCATCAGTTTCCGTTTTCGTATAGAATTAATATTTTATGTTGATTTTATTTAATATATATTCATTATGGTTGATTTCATTTCGCACGTAATGAATTTATCATCCCAGTTGTTCTTTCTAAGTTGTATTTTGAAGCAGTTGCGTAGGCTGAGGTTCCACATTCCGGTGCCGATCAACCATGTAACAGGCTTCAGAATCTAAAGGTCTGCGCCTAACCGGGTTTCTGCTATTTTTCGTTTTTAACAAGAATTATTTGTAAACAAAGCTTTTTGTTGGCACTAATTGATTTCCACGTTTTAAACATGAAGAACAACAAAAACAACAACCAAAAAAAAAAAAAAAAAAAAAAAAACTACAGACTTTCATTAATGGGTGCTTGCATAGAATAGAATAATTGAAGTGGTATGACAAGATCACTAATGTGGAACTGATGACAAGATCACTAATGTGGAACTGATGACAAGATCACTAATGTGGAACTGATGACAAGATCACTAATGTGGAAATGATGACAAGATCACTAATGTGGAACGGATGACAAGATCACTAATGTGGAACTGATGACAAGATCACTAATGTGGAACTGATGACAAGATCACTAATGTGGAACTGATGACAAGATCACTAATGTGAAACTGATGACAAGATCACTAATGTGGAACTGATGACAAGATCACTAATGTGGAACTGATGACAAGATCACTAATGTGGAACTGATGACAAGATCACTAATGTGGAACTGATGACAAGATCACTAACGTGGAACTGATGACAAGATCACTAGTGTGGAACTGATGACAAGATCACTAATGTGGAACTGATGACAAGATCACTAATGTGGAACTGATGACAAGATCACTAATGTGGAACTGATGACAAGATCACTAATGTGGAACTGATGACAAGATCACTAATGTAGAACTGATGACAAGATCACTAATGTGGAACTGATGACAAGATCACTAATGTGGAACTGATGACAAGAACCAGACAAGTGCCAGTGAAACAAGAGTTGAGAAGAAGACGCTGGAGATAGATAGGACACACATTGAGGAAACCTGTTGATAGCATTACAAGGCAGTCCTTGTTCTGGAACCCCCAGGTTAAGAGAGGGTAGAGGAAGACCAAACAACACATTGAAAAGAGAACTGGAGAGAGACATGAAGGGAATTAAGAAGACACAGAAAGACCTTGAGCTGATGGCACGTGACATGCAGACTTGGTAAAAGGTTGTTGCAGGCTTTGGAAGAGTTGATTTCTGCTCGTGCTCTCTGCTGTCCAGCGTAACTTGGAGATATGCCAGACTGTTCTTTTTATTCCTTCTTTGGGAGTATGAAAACTGTATATGCTGCTAAAATCAATAATGTGTATTATACGTTGAAAAATGTCCAAGATCTATACTAAGCTAGGGCAAATGACCTAGACAGTAACGCTGCCTCTATGACACTAATATGGAAGAGTGTTCGAGAAAAAATAATATAAAACCGCTATTGATAATACTAATGATGAAACTTAGAAAAGTATTTTCGTATCTGAAAATGAAAAGATGATAATGTTTTAATACTTGGTCACATTGAGAAATACGTACCAGTTTCGCACTTAAGACAAATATTTTAAATAATTTTTACCGTCCAATGCAACACAGTTGTCTGCGCCGACACGATTTGTGGCTGCTATCCGGACAGATAAAGTTGTACGCAGTAATAGATAAGACTCAAACACAAGTCAACAACTTTGCTTACTGTACACCGCGCAATTTTTTTTACCAATGTGTATCCTATCCTCTAAATAAATATTAGACAAACATAAAGGTATGTTTTCAGGCACTCGTAAGAAATAAAGAAGTAGAACACTAGACAACAGAAAAACAACAGACATGAGTGGCTTACCCAGGACTCGAACCCAGGACCTTCCGTGCGACAACCCCGCCTAGCTATGCAAGCGAATCACACTATCCTCCCTGCCATCTAGGCATCACCAGAAAATGATGCTTCGATGACGGGTCATTAGTGCGACCCGCAACACATAACACCGGAAATTTAACATGGGCAATCCAGCCTATTAATGACGCAATCACTTCTGTTGTCCCCCTATTATACAGTATAGGTCAGACTACACAAGACAAAGACCTTAATACTGTGTCTAGTAAATGATAGAAGACTAAGAACAGTAAGTACAGGTGATAACTCTCGATACAGTTGAATCTTGGTTTGTTGAAGGGTGAGAGACTTCCGGGCAACGCCGGGTACCTACAGCTAATAATGGAGTAGAACTGTGGTGGTTCAGGAAGGATGGCAAATGTTCTGTTATTGTAGGTGCGCTGATGAGGGCACATCAGTATTCGTCGGGCTTACTGGTGGCCGACCAGGTGTGTGGGTGTACAGACATCAGAGAACGCGAATGCATGTAGTTCTAACATAAGTCAACAATATTCACACACACACCAACGCACATGTAGGAGACAGGAAAAGGTTGAAACTCCTAATCGTTCTACACTGTTTTAATACTCCACAGTCACGAGGACATCCCTAAGTACATTGTCACAGGTACAGTACACAGCAAAAATAGGATACATCTCATAAGCACCAAATCTATAAGTGCATAGCATAAACAATCCCAGCACAACAGCTGCATAAGCACATCAGTTCATAGTGATAAAGTTTCCTGGTCCAAATTATCCCTACAGCACGAGGGAACTGCCTATATCGCAGTACAATAATGTCTGTATCGTCAGACTCAACATAACTCATGGGAGAAAAACACCTTCCCTATAATAATAACACTGACTAACAAAAAAAAACTTTTTTTTTCTTTCTCTAACATTTCTATGTTTTTCTGGTCAATTTTAATGCGCTGTTTTTAAATCTGCAAACCGTTTTTCTCTATCAGGTCGGGATCTCTAGAAATACGCAATTGAAGTTTTTTAACAACGCATACAGTATTACAACATCATTCGTACAAGAAGTATAACAGTTATGTAGGCTTGAATTTCTTTGCAGTCGACTTTCGTCGGTGAATGGCATGTGGTACATCGCGATGAAGCATCCAACAATAATCGGCAAGCATGGTCACACTCCACCGTCCTTGATAACGTGACTCCATTACGGCGATATCTTGATGGAATCGTTCTCCATGTTCATCGCTGACTTCGCCAAGGTTGTCAGGGAAAAAGTCAAGATGCGAATCGAGCAAATGGATTTTGAGGGACATGTTACAGCCCATAATTATGTATGCATCTATGCACTGCTTAACAATATGCAACATAGTCGACAGATTTGTGATTTCCAGAAAGTTATCGACGATCGATTTGAATGCCATCCATGCGCGAAGTTCACTACCATGTAACAAGTTCTCGAATTGTTTGTCTGCAATAACTTTCCTAATCTGAGGTCCTACAAAGATACCTTCCTTTATCTTTGCATCGCTAACTTGCGGAAACTTTTCTCGAAGATAAGTGAAAGCTTTGCTCGTTTTATCTAACGCTTTTACAAAATTCTTCATGAGCCCCAACTTTATATGTAAAAGTGGTAAAATGAAGGTGTCTTTGTTAACTAATGGCTCGCGTATTACATTTTTATGCCCGAGCTGCATACGATCCCGGATAGGCCACACCTTTCTTGCATAATGTTCCTGTCTGTTGCGGCTGTCCCATTCACATCGGAAGCAACAAAATTTAGTATACCCAGTCTGCATGCCCGTGAGAATTGCAATGACCTTTAGGTCTCCACAAATCCGCCATTGGTAGTCATTGTACTTTATTTTTTCCAAACGTATAGCCATATTGTCATAAGTTTCTTTCATATGAACAGAGTAGGCGACTGGAATTGATGAAAAAAAATTTCTGTTATGCAATAACACGGCTTTTAGACTAGTCTTGGAAGAATCGATGAAAAATCGCCATTCGTTGACTATGTGCTCATGACCGTTTACATCTTTGCAATAGCAAATGTCATCATCCATCTCAAAGTATTGAACAAGTTCTCTGTGTCTATGACGAAATTTAGATATCGGAGTATTGGGCGCTAAAAGATTCCATTCTTTGAGTCGCGAACCGAGTAATTCCGCTTGTCCTTTGGTAAGAGCGAGATCACGTATTAGATCTGAAAGTTCTGAATGGTTAATTAAGTGAACACCATCATTCACCGGTATATAATCCGAGTCAGAATTAGTTTCTAAAGCAGGTAAACTATCACTTTCTGATGGTTCATTCACGTCCAACGGATATTGTTCTGGTGGAACTGGGATCGGACACGTGATTGGATCATGAGGCACTGGGTTCGAAACCGATTCAATATTTGGATAAACCACAGACTTTCTAGTTTTAAAAGTGAAACCATGGATATTTGTCAAGCAGAAGTAACAATCAGTAGCGTGATTTGTCGGTTCACGCCATATTACTGGCACTCCAAAAGGCATCGACTTATGCTACGGCAATTTTCGTAACCAACCTGCCAATGTATTTGCACAAGTCGAACAAACTGCATTTGGCTTCCAAGATTTATTTGCATCATCAACTTTCGAATCGAAATAAAGTTCATATGCTTTCTTTAGTAATGGTGTAAAGTTTTTCTGGTCAACACGATCGGTAAAATATCCGCACACGTAACAGAACAGATCAGCCGAATTTCTACAACTTCTAGAAGCCATATTTTGCTCAGAATTATTTCAAAATACAGTAACTATTTGAAAAATCGCGTAACATATGTCATGCATCTTTTAGCAGTATAAAAAGTAGATTTATGTTGCTTTTTATTAATTTTTAATAAGTTATATAGTAAAAATGAAACGGAGCAAATAACGGTTTCCGAAAAATATATTTATTCACAAATATCTCAAGAACCCGACGTGATAGAGATAAACGGATTTCAGATTTGAAATCAGCGCAAGAAACTGACCTAAGAACACTTATTCTTATATAAGAAAGAAAAATGTTGTTTGTCAGTGTAATCTGTCGACCTTCACAAATCTCCCTCATTGGAGATATCAAACTTAATGGCCTATCCGTGGCCCAAAAAAATCTTTAACAACGGACATTCTGCAGAATATATTCAAGCCTTATATCCACGGCTTTATGAAATCTTAGGAAATATCAAAATCCCTTTCGCCAACACAATTCTCTAAATCGGAACACACTGACCATAATCGTCAGTCCCTTCTCTCAGCTCTCTCAGCATTCGAATCTTACGAAAAATCTCCCCGCCTAAAAAAAACAGCTCAGCGCAAAATTCATCTCAGAGCGGATTTAGCGCCTGAGATGAATTTCGTTCACCCACGTTCTGGACCATTCTGCATCCAGAACATTCGCGAAGATACGCGAAGTTATTTTAAACACATAAACAGCTAAACAAGGGCGCTAACAAAGGTCCGGCCTGTATTTACAAGTATTTTACTGATAAACTCCCCTTGACTACAATTAGGACTTAACAGTCTACACCGTCCCCCGAAGAAAAAAAATGATAAAACCTTTTTTTTAAACAAAATGCACGAAAGAAAAATATAGAGGTCGATAAATTACTAATCTCTACACATAAGAATCACACTATGTAAAGTCATGTTTACAGCATGAACCAAAGAAGGATAAAAAAAATACGAGTAAAGTTCAAACGAAGTGAAGTATAGAAAAGTAAAAAGATAAGCATACGAAGCACATCAACTTCAAAGGAATATGCAGATATGCAACGTATAGACTAGCCATGACATAAAAAATGACAAGAACAGATGAAATACAAGAGGAATGAACAGTAAAGAGAGAAAGCCATGCAATAAGAATAAAGAAAAAAATGACATATCTAGGTAAACAATGAGCTTAAACAATGCATTATATCTTCTTCTTCTTCTTCGTACACTCTCAGACGTCCACTTGAATGTTCTCAAAGAAAGCAATAGTCAGTTTGAGGCTATTTGAATCCCCGTAAAGCTTTTCCACGAAAGGAGCTGGCGTCGGCCATATGCACTTTCTCTGTACCACATATAAGGGGCAACTTTGAAGCAGATGTTCAGCAGTCATTTTATCAGTGCCACAGTTACACTGATCGGTAGTTCCTATCTTTAGCTTGTTGAATAGATGGTATCTCAATCTGTTGTGGCCAGTGCGGAGTCTGAAGATTACCACTTGTTCCCTTCTGTGGAGCTGGTAGTAAGCATCATTCTGTGTGTGCCCTGGATGTTCTACATTCCATTTTTTTCTGTAACTGATTCTGATAAAACTCTTTGCCTCCTCAAAAGTTATGCTTGCATCAGGCTGAGGTAGATGTGAACCTTCTTTTGCCATTCTGTCAGCCTCTTCATTGCCGGCGATATTACAATGAGATGGGATCCATTTGATCACAACACTTTTGAATCGTTGACAAAGTTTGTGGAGCACTATTCTGAGATCATCCAGGTCTGTATTATTTTGTCTTTTCAACGTTGCAATTACTGACTGTGCATCAGTAAAGAAAGCAACTTGTCTCTCTACCATTTCTTCTGTCAATATAACCTCTGCTGCAGTTTTCAAGGCCTCTGCCTCTGCTCTGAAGTTGCTGGAGAATCGTCCTGTCGCCACTGACAGCTTTTTTTCTGCACCAGTGCTTAAGGTCAGAAAGACACCCCCACCTCCATTTTCTGTTGCATTATATCAATGAATACCAGTATAGTACAATAGCATACGTTACAAGAAACAATGATAATCTACATCAAAGAACAAATAATTAGCTATCATCTAAAAAGAAAAAAGAAAATAGCCTAATGTCCATGACATCGAAGTTAATACGCTCATGGAGTACAAATGATGAGCTGATAATGGACATCAAAATATACAACACCATTATACATGGCTATTGCTGACGCACAATCAAGCTTCGGGAAAAAATACATCACCACATCAGAAAAAATATCTTCACAAAGTACCAATATCGTACACAGTTATCCCCTAGCGCACAATCACGCGCCAGGCAAAAAAAGAAAAAATATTACAATGCCTGAGGAAAAAAAATACATTCTCTCATATCTTCATATTTCTCAAAAAGTACAATATTGAAATGAATCGCAATGATTAATCAAGTCAAAATAGTATAATCATTACCATAGTAATACGTTCATCATTTCAAAACTCAGAAGTATATGAACAATATAGTAATGCAATGGTGCATAACGATGAACCAACATATTATCATAAAGGAGTTACATCATATCCTAATATATAATACTATCTAATTCGCTATAATGTACTAATATACATATCATCAGCTATATAAGATGACAAATTCTAATGATCCAAGAGCATCCTGTCAGTCGGAAGCCCAAAAACATCTGAAGAGGCGACAAACTGGCTCCACAGAAATGGCAATTCTTGCAAAAATTCCAACGGTAAACATCTCAAACATATAATCAAGTAGCAGAGACTCTCATGGTAAAGCATACGCTGTGGAAAAACACAAATGGAAAACTCTGGTAGAGGTAAGACTTTATGATATATAACAATTAATTTTAATTTATCAAATGTGGCCGTATAAACTTCCGGCCCCTGTATGGTAATAATCAAACCTTCCTCCGTTACGTAAGAAAAGGTAACAGAGAAAGTAGTACAGACTAAACCAGAATCCTGAATTAACCAGGTTCATAAAAGTATGTGAGAAAAATAGCAGCATGTAATTTATGTAAAGAAAAGTCGTGAGTATACACATGATACCCACGTCAAAAGGCAAATCTAGAGGATGGTAATGACGACTAAGAGCGTCACGATGGCTGACAATCCGAGATTTTGCGCAAGACAAAGGAAATGCAGTAGACAAAGGCGTACATCTTAAAGGCTGAACTGAAGTCATAGCCTGTGTACCGGACAAAGAAAAAAGTAAGAAATATACCATAAAGGTGTAAAAGCAGGCAGTAGTAACTTGGACCAACGTCGAAGTTTAAAAGAAAAGCAGTAAGTACGACAAAAAGTTGTAAAAGACGAAGATACTGAGCTAACCGGCCCAGTAAGAAAAGTAAAGAAACTCATAAGGTATAGATATGTACTAACAATTAAGTTCGTACATGTAGCCGAGAAAACACTAGTCATTGCAGTAAAGGAGTTGCAATCAACGTGACTGGATATAGATTCAGTCGTACCAATAGAGTTAGTGTCTGTGTTAGACAAAATCGAAGGATCTTCTTCTACAATAGTAGTTAAAGAAGAGTCAAAGTTAGAGTTGCGACGTACTGAGGTATGTCGAACTGTGCTAAAAGAAGCACCAAAATTAGCATGATGAACAATTGTATCATCAATACTGCAAGATTGCCCAAAATTAGAAGAATGTATTGCGTTAGCAGAATGTACTTGGTGATATGATTTTGGCATAGTTCCTAAGGTGGAAGCAGTAAGGTTATTTTGCCGTTCCCAAGCAGCAATTTGTACCGGCGTACACACCTTTACACCATGTATCTGTCCGACAGTAAGGTCGGCGATAGGTGCTCTGAGCAAACATGCGTGTATATAACTCGTGAAAAAAGCTGTGGCAATGTGGACTATGGCAGTCGGAAAAGTCTTAACTGTCCCACCGAATGTCACACATTTCACCATATTACCTGTAGCACAAGATGGATGGACTAGAGACTGTCTAATTCCAACAGTTACGCATCCAGAATCAAATAGAACTGAGACTGGATTATTATTCAAACCCCTTATGTAGAGTAAGAGACCATCTTCCGTCATGCGCAGCTGCGGCAGGAAGAGGGGGTAGAGGATGACCGCAACTCAAGGTAGTTATAGCTGTAGGTTGAAACAAAGTTGTGCACTCCGGGCACTGAGATGCTCTCTCGAAATCGAAAGCAGAGCAAGCAATAGTGTTAGAGGCGCTTTTATTATTGTTACCTTGATTATTAATAACCTGGGGCTCTTGTTGAGCAGAGTTAGCATGGCGATAAGACCTATTATTATTTGGAGATCTATTGTCATATCGCGATCTATCGCGGCTATTATCTCTATTTGAAGCATTGTTATTTTCTCTATTGAAATTATTGTTCTGATTTGAACCCCAGTTTGCATAGTTGCGATTGTCATTTCCCCTTTGATCAAAATATCTATTTGATGGGTTTTGCTGTCTCTGAGAAAAATTATTATAAGGTTGATAACCTCTATTGTAGTTACCTCTTCCAAAATTTCCATAATTGTTGGAACTAAAATGTTGAGGACCGTTAAATTGCCTCCAATTCCCTGAAGAAGGAGAATCACTACGTGATGGGCCCCCTTGATTCTGTCCAAAATTACGATTATTTCTACCACCAAAATTTCGATCAACACTTTGAGATCTACTGCGCCAATTAGGATCATATGGCATTGCTGAAGCCACGGGTAAACCTTCTTCGACTTTAGAATTGCTAACCGTTACATTTGGATGTGTCGTGACATTTTGGCGACAGTATTGTTCCATATCTTTCAAATTTGGAGGTTTTCGTTCATGTAGAAAGGAAAGAAATAATTTACTAACTGACGACATAACTTTGTCGCGAAGCAATAAGTCCATAAGGGCTTCATATGTGTGCTCCATTTTTGAAAGTTCAACCCAACGTGAAAACGTAAGGCGAATATTCGATATAAATTCTGAAAAATCTTTCACTGTCTCCGGCAGTAGAGACTTAAAACGTAGGCGATAACCTTCTTCATCCAGTTGGTATTTTTTTAATAAGGCCACTCTGACAACATCATAGTTATACTTGTCAGGACCTTCCATCATACTTATAGAATTCAAAGCTTCACCCTTAAGTGTGTTCATAAGTTGTGCAACGTATTGCTTCTTGTCTATCTTATGAGATTCGCATGAAAGTTCAAATCTATTTAGATAGAATGAGATATCGTCGCTGGCAGGGTTGAAAGCTGATAATTTAATATCATGAGGTTTAGTATTTGCCTTGTTAGAAGTTGTTTGATTGTTTGTCTCATTTTGTGCATTACCCATATTCACTACCTTTATTTTCTCCAGCTCCATAGCTAACAACATTTGCTCGTGGAGTCTTTGGTTTTCTTCAGCTTGCATCTGAAGTTTCCTCTCTTCCAATTGCTGTTGACTTTTCCTATCTTCAGCCTCTCTTTCTAATTTCTGTTTTTCAGCCTCCATTTGCATTTGCTGTTGCATTTTCTCTCTTCAGCTTCTAATTTCTGTTTTCTCTCTTCAGCTTCTAATTTCTGTTTTCTCTCTTCAGCTTCTAATTTCTTCTCTTCCATTTGCATTTGAAATTTTCTCTCATCTGCCTGCATCTGCAATTTCATATTTTCAGCTTCCATTTTCTGTTTCTTTTCTTCAGCCTTCTGCGCCTTGGAATATTCAACAAGTGCGAAATCTCTTACTTCCTCATTAGTCATCCCAAGGGATCTCAATTGTTCAATGAAATAATCCAAAGTAGACATTATGCTGGATTATATGAGATAAATACCTTGTGTAAATATATTACTTGAGAAACTCACTTTATCCCAACTCAGTGGGTGACAAGTTCTTAATGTAGAACTTGTATAATTACCTTAACTATTAATAATATAATCAATCACCTATATATCTATTGTGCATTATAATATTGACAGTGTATGACAAAATGGATAATACAAACAAGAGAGACAAAGACAGGATATAAAGAACAAATGACAACGTTCGCAGGAATCTTACTTACTTACTTACTTAGTCGTTCCTCTTCTACCGTGAGGTGTAGAGGTTTGGAAGAGAGAGCGCCAGACTATTCTATCGGCTGTCTTCCTCCTGGCCTGGTTCCATTCTAGTCCTCGGTCCTTCAAAGATTGTCTAATGTTGTCCTCCCAGCGGACTCTGGGTCGTCCTCGGGGTCTGGATCCTTGGCTCTTTGTTTCCCATGCTTGTCGTGGTATCCGATCTTCTCCCATTCTGCAGACATGGCCAAACCATCTTAGTTGGGACTGTTCTACTTGGGTCTGTAGGGGGTGGCATTTTAGGCCTTGACATATCGTCTGGTTGCGTACCATGTCTCTTCTTGTTACTTCAACCACCTTCCTCAGATACCTCATTTCTGAGGTTTGGATCTGGCTTTTATGGGTTGTAGTCATTGCCCATGACTCGCATCCATATGTCAAGACTGGGACATAGGTGGAGCGGTATACAGCCATCTTCGTTTTCTTACCAACCTCTCTCTTGCTGAGGAATCCTCGATTTATGGCCTGAAAAAGTCTCCCAGCTGCTGCTTTTCGAGTGGCCAACTCTTCTTTGATGCCTCCCTTTCGGTCTATAATAGCTCCGAGGTATTTAAAGTGGTCGACCTGCTCCAGGACCTGTTCTCCCAGCTTAATCTGATGTCTTCTTTCTTCTCGTGATATCACCATGGATTTTGTTTTAGAGCTGCTTATGACCATCCCTCTCTTCTCCAGCTCTTCCTTCCAGACTTGCAGGTTGGATTGGAGATGTGCCTCTGATTTAGCAATCAGGGCAACATCATCAGCAAATGCCAGCTCTGAAATATAGACCTGTCTCATCTTCCAGTACCCCACTGAATACTTTCTTGTTCTCTCCTTACATGCCTTGATGACATCGTCCATAAGGAGTATGAAGAGGTAAGGTGATAGGATATCACCTTGTCTTACACCAGTGGTGGTCCTGAACTCTTCTGACTTATGGTTTGCTGTCCTCACATAATTTCTGCAAGACTTGTAGAAGCTCTGTATAGCATGAATCAGAGGTGCTGGAATATTCTTCCTTGCCAAACAGTCCCAAAGTTTGCTCCAAGGGACCCTGTCAAACGCCTTTTCCAGATCTTTGAAACAAAGATGGATCTCACTCTTATACTCAAGGGCCTTTTCACTCAGCTGTCTGAGTGTGAAGATTAGGTCTTGAGTACTTCGGTTTGCTCGGAATCCGCACTGGACCTCATCCAATTGTGGCTCAGCTAGGCGTCGGAGTCTCTGCTCTAGGATTCTAGAGTAGATTTTTCCAGGGACACTGAGAAGGGATATGCCTCTATGGTTTCCACACTGTCGATTGTCACCCTTTTTGAAAATTGGTGTTATGATGGCGATCTCCCAATCCTTTGGTATGGTCTTGTTGCACCATGCTGCCTGTAGGACCCTTAAGAGTAACAGGTCGCCTGATGCTCCCATGTACTTAACCATTTCTGGTGTTATACCATCATGCCCTGCTGCTTTGCCCATCTTGATTTTCTCCAGTGCTGCCTTCAGTTCTTCCATCTTTATGTCATCTTCATCATCATTGGTTTCCTCTTCTGTGCTAGTGGTTATCATTTCTGATGTTTGACCTTGCTCACCATCAAGGAGTTCTGAGAAATATTCTTTCCATCTTTCCATTACTTCCTTCGGGGCAGTAAGCAATTTGCCTTGCTTGTCCTTTATAAATTTGAGAGGGCATTGTTTTTCCTTCCTCATGTTCTTTAGGGTCTTATAGAACAATTTCTGGTTTTCTTGTGCATCTTTTTCTAGCTTTTCTCCAAATTCTTCCCAGGACTTCTGTTTTGCTGCTAGCACTTTGTTCTTTACTTCTGTTCTGAGTGTCACATATTCTCTATATTTTTCCATTTGTCCTGTTGTGTTTTTAGCTCCTAAGTATTGTTTCCATGCCATTTTCTTCTCTCTTATTTTCTCTTTGACTTCCTCTGTCCACCAAGGTGTCCTCTTTCTCTGGTTCCCAAGTCGGACTTCACCACATGCTTCTGCAGCAGCTGTCTTTATGATATCCTTGAATTTAATCCAGAGGGTTTCCAAGTCATCAGGTTGTTCTTCTGTGTTGCTCACCGCTGCAGCAATAAGCCCCTGATATCTGGTCTTAATTTCTGGCTCTCTCAGCTTGTAGGTCCTAATGCTCATTTCTCCTGCTCGTTTACTTGGTTTCTTTTGTGATGTTGAGCAGTTCCTAGGCTGAGCAACTCTTTCAGTTGTTCGTTTGATTGTTAGCAGGTAGTGATCACTTCCAATCTCTGGCCCCCTCCAGACTCTTGCATCTCGGACATATTTGAATGAGCTTCTCCGAACAATGGCATAGTCGATCACTGACTTCTCATTCTTTGTTGGTTCACATCTAGTGTATGCATGTATGCGCTTATGGGGGAACTTTGTGTTTGTAATGATCAGATTCTGCTCACTGCAGAATCTAAGGAGTCGCTTTCCATTGTCATTGAGAGTATCTTCTCCATATCTTCCGATAACTCCACCCCATCTAGCATGGTCATTTCCAACTCTGGCATTAAAATCTCCGAGCATGATAACTTCATCTAGGCAGTCATCCACTGTCCTTTGAAGCAGCTCGAAGAATTCCTCCTTGACCTCTGCTCTCTCATCCTCATTTGGCCCATACACTATGACCAGGTTGACTATGGTTTCTCCTTCTTTTAGTTTCACAACCATAATGCGCTCTGAGACAAAGTTCCACCCCTTGATACTATCTTTTTGATTTTGGGCCACAATGCAACCCACACCCCCTTTAGCTCTTTCGGATATGGGTACACCACTGTAGAGCAGCGTGTTGCCATTGAGATCCATGACTCCTTGTCCTTTTTTCTTTGTTTCCGTTATAGCCAGGATTTCTAGTTTTGCTTTCCTCATCTCTTCCACCAGCTCCTCTTCCTTGCCATTTATACTTCTTGTGTTCCATGTTCCATAAGTCGTAGTCCGTAGTCCGTTCCAGTTCGTCGCCTTTAGAATCAGTCCGAGAGACAAAGACAGGATATAAAGAACAAATGACAACGTTCGCAGGAATCAACTAAAGTAAAAAAAAGTAGCAATAAAGTGAAAAAATTATTGCAAAGCTTGCAACGACAGCTGCGAATAGTATACAATACAAGTGACAAAACAGTGTATAAACGAATATAACTCAAAGATAGAAAGGGGAGGAAGACACTCACAAACGAATTAATCAAGAACTAAAGAACAGAGGAAAATATAATGAAAACAACATTAAGACATCTCGTCACACCTAAACAATTATAAAGATGACTAAATCCGGCGTAAACAGAGTATGCCCCGAATTATCAAGGGATCTTTTACGACACGGACTTAGACAAAACAGTCCCCATACTTGCCACCACTGATAACTCTCGATACAGTTGAATCTTGGTTTGTTGAAGGGTGAGAGACTTCCGGGCAACGCCGGGTACTTACAGCTAATAATGGAGTAGAACTGTGGGGGTTCAGGAAGGATGGCAAATGTTCTGTTATTGTAGGTGCGCTGATGAGGGCACATCAGTATTCGTCAGGCTTACTGGTGGCCGACCAGGTGTGTGGGTGTACAGACATCAGAGAACGCGAATGCATGTAGTTCTAACATAAGTCAACAATATTCACACACACACCAACGCACATGTAGGAGTCAGGAAAAGGTTGAAACTCCTAATCGTTCTACACTGTTTTAATACTCCACAGTCACGAGGACATCACTAAGTACATTGTCACAGGTACAGTACACAGCAAAAATAGGATACATCTCATAAGCACCAAATACATAAGTGCATAGCATAAACAATCCCAGCACAGCAGCTGCATAAGCACATCAGTTCATAATGATAAAGTTTCCTGGTCCAAATTATCCCTACAGCATGAGGGAACTGCCTATATCGCAGTACAATAATGTCTGTATCGTCAGACTCAACATAGCTCATGGGAGAAAAACACCTTCCCTATAATAATAATCTGTCGACTTTCACAAATCACCCTCATCGGAGATATCAAACTTAATGGCCTATCCGTGGCCCGAAAAAATCTTTAACAACGGACATTCTGCAGAATATATTCAAGCCTTATATCCACGGCTTTATGAAATCTTAGGAAATATCAAAATCCCTTTCGCCAACACAATTCTCTAAATCGGGACACACTGACCATAATCGTCAGTCCCTTCTCTCAGCTCTCTCAGCATTCGAATCTCACGAAAAATCTCCCCGCCTAAAAAAACAGCTCAGCGCAAAATTCATCTCAGAGCGGATTTAGCGCCTGAGATGAATTTCGTTCACCCACGTTCTGGACCATTCTGCATCCAGAACATTCGCGAAGATACGCGAAGTTATTTTAAACACATAAACAGCTAAACAAGGGAGCTAACAAAGGTCCGGCCTGTACTTACAAGTATTTTACTGATAAACTCCACTTGACTACAATTAGGACTTAACAACAGGACAGAGGGTAGGTTTTTGATATTGTATAAACATTTATAACACATAAGGAAGGGAAACCCGAGGCCTGTAAACAGTAAATAAATATTAGACAAACATAACGGTATGTTTTCACGCACTCGTAAGAAATAAAGAAGTAGAAAACTAAACAACAGAAAAAAAAATTAGAAGTGAGTGGCTTACCCAGGACTCGAACCCAGGACCTTCCGTGCGATAACCCCGCCTAGCGTCTTCTCATGTCTTGCTTCATTGCCACTTGACTGGTTCTTGTCATCGGTTTCCACTATACTGATCTCTCATACCACTTCAGACTTTCTATTCTACTCTAACACCCATTTGTGAAAGTCTGTAGTAATTTGCTTGTTCTTACTGTTCTCCATGTTTGAGAGCCATACAATAAGACCGACTTGACATCTGAAGTAAAGATTCTGTTTGTTGTGTTGGACGTTATTTCTTTTGATCTCCATATATTTCCCAATGCAATGAAAGCTTCTTGAGCCATTTTGTATTCATATTTTGTTGAAGTTTTTGTGTTTGGACGTATTTTCTACAGGATGGGGTAACCAACCCCATGCCCAACTAACCTCTTACGACATGCGTGGGAGGTTGTAGTTTTACTATTCTTTGCTCTCACCCCACTACCTTTCCCTGGGCCCCGGTACCACTTCAACGGTTACAACAAAAGAGCTGTGAAAATATAAAGCTGAGTTATTTTTTACATGATAAAAATACTAGAAGGTAAGGGAAACACAGACAGAGGTCGGAGTGGCTAAGAGGTATGGCTTCTGCCTCGAATGCTAAAGATACCAGGTTCGATTCCCAGTAGAGGGAATATAATTTATGGAATTTTGTATTTAGAACCAGTGGTCCTAATGATGTCATAATTCCCCCTGGTCTCCTGGGTAGTGAGATCGGATGCCGGGCCTTCTCGGATAAGGACGAAAGCAAGGAGGTCCTGTTTGCAAGTTGTGCACATTTGTGACAGATTATGGTCATAGATTTCTATATCTATTTCCTCATCTACACTTCTCTTTTACCTAAAAGTTGCATCTATGTCTGTTTTTAACATTTCCTCCCATACTCAGTGATTTGTGTTTTTTTCCTCTCATCGAATTTTCTCTCATCTAATTGAGCAAGCATTTAATTGTCGTTCGCTATTTTTCCCTTTGATGTAGGTTTATAGCAGACCTGATTAGCATACATGAGGTGGTTTCATTTAATTTTGAACGCCAGAGATCGAAATCGTTTAATATGTTGCAACAGAGAAAGGTGGCGTTAAGTTTGATAACGTATTTTTCGATAGAGAGCGATCAAGGGGAGATAAAATTTGGGAAACAAGATGAGCAATTTTATTGCCTCCCTTGTTAACCAGCTAGCTAGAAAGTAATTAAAACATGGTGAGCATAGCCAGATCAAAGACTTTGCTAGCCCAATTTTAAGCAGTCTGTACGCTGCCAGATGGCGAGACAGAGCGGTAAATTGGTGCGAAGAATTAGTTTGATTCGCAGAACGAGCCAGGAAATATGTAAATCTGGGCGTAGGTGCTAAATGTATTAAGGCTGGGCTATTTCTTTGATTTCTAATATTTAAACCCCAGCAGTTTAGACGCATTCATTCAGTACTCCTCAGTGTCAGAAGACAGATCCCTTCGTTCTAGAATACCTTGCAGAGTGAAGTTCTAATTTTATCGACATCTAGCCGAGTTCTAGAATACCTGTATAAGTGAAGTTCTCAGTTTCGTGGAGATAGCCTGTAGTTCTGTTTTGGAGGTAATAATATCGACTAGTATTGTCGAGTGATTTTATTGTTAGTCCAAATTTATATTTCACTAATTTTCTGTGCCGAAGTGTTTTTCTAGAATAGGTCCGTCATTTGATATTCTCGAAGTTTTACTGTGTTACAGTGGATAGCAGAATAAATAATAATTTCTAGCTAAACTATAATATAAAATTTATTCACTGCTAGTAACCAGTCAGAGAATAATTTAATCATCTAAGTAATTCACTGATACATCATGAGTGTTGACAAAATATATATTTATTTCTAATTCATGATGATTGATTTCTTTTTAATGACTAGAATTTATTTCACGGGAGTTTTAAACGATAAGACAAGCTCTAAGTTGCGGTTTATAATTTAAATTAAATGACCGAAGTGAACATATTCTATTTACGCGTAGGATTGTGTATACTATTAGGGTTGAGTATTTATGTTTTTCTCTTCCTTTATACAGTATTTGGGTCAAACCCTAAACCTACCAGCGGTTTTTTCAGTATATATGAGAATAACCTAGAAGAAACATTTTGTACTTAAATACGTGGGTTTACAAGTTAAAACCTGTCTGGCATTGTGTTTGCTTCCAGAAGGAGACAGAGTACCCATCTCAAGAACTTTAAGACTAAATGACGTAACTGGGCCTATCGAGCCAGAATATATTTCTTCCCTAAATCTCATGTACATTCAGCCCCTGTGGCGAGAAAAATTACAAACAGTAACATTTCCGACGTTTGAACAATTGTGGTGTGACCAATAATTTTATATTGAGAGAAGTTACCAACCTGCCATTTCCTAAGTACTGGAAACCTCGAGATTCTGACATTGTGAGCCCATTTAAAATTTCTTGCCTGAACTGATTCAAGTGACATAAACAGTAATCCTAAAATATAGTTGTAAAGTGAACGCTCCCCGGAACATTGGATGAAACCTGTATCTGCAGAGCTGGGGTTCTCTTTAGCAAAAAATACACGGATCACTGTGTGTGTGTGTGTGTCCTAAAGTTTGCGTATGAAGGTGCAAGACATCACGTTTATAGGTAAGAAAGAATGTCAGTGGCCACTGGTGAATGAACAGAGAGAAAGCAGGACTGAGTGATTCCCTTATGGTATAATTTATGCACCCACTTTGTGTTTTCTTTATGCAAGTTTGTTGCTAATGCCGTTTTCCTCTTAGAATAGATTAATATATCAACTCTGTTCTTAACTGTAGAGGGAAATCCTAGACCATAGCGTATAAATCTGTGACTCTTTGGGGGCTATAACTTTTCTGCTAACGGGATCGTGGGCTCAACAGAGGGGGAAAGGATTACACCTATGGGTCTATTCTTTTTTAGTGATTCTTTAACCTATGTGTATTTATATGTGATTGATATTCAAATTTAGGGTTGTGGTGAAATTGTTATGATAAATAAAATTTACATAAACTTATTCAAGTGTGTCGGTCAGCTCGTCCAAAAGATATCTATATTCCATTGTTATAGTTTTCACGTCTATTCGTCTAAATGTCGTCACTTATGTATGTGTCTCTGTGAGTGGTTGATATAGAGTATATCTATATAACTGAGTAATCTGTCTGACAAACATTTTTCTGTTGTAGAGATAGGCTGAGCAAGAGAAGTTTTTTTTCTCGAGTTTCAGGGACCGAATTTACTTATTTTCCACCATCTCACTCGTAAAAATCGATTTCTTATATTATCTCCCACTGAGCTATCACCTGTTCTATTTCTATTCATAAGGGACCAATCTATGTCTTAATTCCCTTATCTCAAATCTACGACAACATTAAAAATCCCACGGCAGTTGGAAATCGTAAAGAATAGGACATAAGTCCGCTGCCCTGGAAAAATTTGCATAATTAGAAACTACACACCACCAAAATATTTACAGAATGTGTGATTCCTGTATACAGAAATGTGGATTCTCGCCGGTGCTACGGAGTTCGTGCACTGTGGTGACATCCTCCTTGTGTGATCTATGAGAGGAGATGGAGCACTAATTGAGTTGTCCCTGTGCAATGAAGATAGGCCTTAAAACTAAGACAGAGGTCAACAAAGAGAAAATACTCTGGTTGAAATGATAGGAAACTCTATACAGAGCTTTACAACAGGGAACAATATGATCATCAGAAGTTGTTCACCTTCGGCTCTTCACTCTCCTTTACACTCTAAAGAAGGCGGGCCTACATGGGTCATGACTCCCATGTCAGTCTCCTGTTGCTGTTGTTTGTTTGTTTTTTTTTGCCCCGCCTGGACTGGGTATTGAATCCACTTCACCTTGGTTGCGACTTTCAACTTCACTCCTGGTTTTATCCAGGCTACCAGCTTAAGGCAATTATGAAAGTAACTATGCTGTATATAAATTATTGTCCTGGATCCTATAGCCCATTGTGGTTGCTCCACAGACAACACGATACCCTTTTTGCAGTTTCACCGAGCTCTTAATATTATATCACGGGGGATTATACACAGAGAAAAGACAAAGAGAATAAATTTATAAAATACGAACAAGGTCGCACTTGAAGGAACACCCCTATTAGATGTAGAATCTTGGCAATAATTTAGACAAATTTGGAGAGTCAGACAGTAACGTCAAGATAATAATACAAAAGACAAGAGAAGCTATTAGAGAATTTGAAAATATTTGGATATCAAAATAAATCAAACTGAACATTCATATATGGGTACTTGCGTAGAATTGGTTTGGTTTAATTTGAAGTACCATATTCATTGCACACGAACAACTTCATCAGTGATCCTATCACATCTCTTAGATCACACAATGAGGATATCGCCACAGTGCACGAACTCTGTACCACCAGCGAGAATCCTAGCGTAGAACAGAAGGATTGTAATGGTAAGAGAGTAAAGAGGCCCACCTTAGAACACCTAGAAAAGAGAAATGGAGCGGACATGAAGGGAATGATGATACTGATCAGAAGCGTCACTAGGAGGGTGCGGGGGATGCGAACAGCACCTGGGTGACACCATCAGAGGGTGTGATCAGCTCAGGGGGTGAAACCAAAATGATTTTTTATAAAATATGTGTGCAGTGTTCCGGCAGAAATTAGGACCTAATTATAACCCATCAACGGCTGAAAGTAATACTTTATTTTTTTTAAATAAGCAATCTGTGTGTCTGTGGCTTCATGTGAGAGGAGCTTTTCAAAGCTGAAACTTAAAAATAACTATTTGCGATCTAGCATGGGGCAGTCAAGGCATTCCGATCTTGCGATATTATCAATTGAATGTGAGTTGGCGAAAGGCATTGATTTCGATGAAGTGATTCACACGTTCGCAGCTTTGAAGACCAGGAAAGGGAAAGTTATGATTTAGTCGAGATGTTCAATAAGTGCTGAAATGCTTGTGTATTTGTTCCTTTTTATTTTTTTGGTATTATTTCATTTATGAGTATATTTCCTTATGCATTTACGAGTAACATTAGAACAAAAAAACATTACTAAGGATTCTGTATGGTCTGGTACGGGAGGAGGTCCATGGGGATGACACCATGAGTTACCGCACCGGGTGACACCAACCCTAGAGACGCCTCTGATGATGATGATATAATCCCTTTAGCTGTGAGCAGGTAGCTCTAGACAGCCCGTTGCCTAGACAACATAACAAAGGTGCAAGTCTTCCTCAGTTGTTGTGATGATGTGTAGAGTGTATTGTGGATGGTTGGGTGCGATGGGAGTAGCTGGTGTCGCAGGTCAGTTAGTCTTGGGCACTGTAACAGTAGGTGTTCAACTGATTCCTCATGGTGGTGGCAGTGCCTACAGTTTGGTTCATGTAGTGGGTCTATTCTATTTTAATGTTTATTGACAGGGGCATGGCCTGTTCTCAGCTGGAAGATTAGACTCTGATCTCTTCTTTTCAGTTGTTTAACTGGATTTTGAGGTTTTGGCTTCGCTTGATGTTTGAAGAAAGGACGCCCTGTCTGGGAGGTAGCCCATTGGTTTAGCCATTCTTGCCTATAGTTGTTTCTCAGGATCTGTTGGCAGGTTTGCAGTGTGGTACTTGAAGGGAATGATGAAAACATGGAAAGACCTTGAGCTGATGGAACGGGACAGGAAGACTTAGCATACGTTTTTGAAGGCATATGCTCTTTGGGGAGTTGAAAGGTAAAAAAAATAAAATAAAATAAAGAAGAGCAGTGGTACAGAAGTGCCAGTTGAACCCGAGATGAGAAGAAGATGATGGCGATAGATAGTACACAGTGAAGAAATATATTGATAACACTACAATGCCGTCGTTGCTTTAGAACCCACCTGGGTAAGAGAGATAGGGGAGACTGAAAAAAGACACAGAAAAGGAAACTGAAGGCGACAAAACTGAAAAGGGTAAAGAAAACATTGAAGTACATTGAGTGGATGGCAAAGGACAAATGGGCCTGGCACACATTTGTTGAACGCTTATGCTCCATCGAGCTATGACGGATAATTAATGATGAATCATTATATATATATATATATATATATATATATATATATATATATATATATATATATATATATATATATATATATATATATATATATATACTAAATTCCCGATGTGCGCGAGGGTTCACTTCTTTAGAAACCTTGCCTACATGAAATTCACGTGAATGGAGCTTAATTAGGAATAGGATAGGCTAGGTTCCACGCTTGGGTAAAGTGTCATTTGTGTACATTTTTAGGCACTAATATTTAAGTAAACATTCAAAGTAATGCAAAACAAAAGTGAATACAACAAATTTTTTAAATAAGTAAGTTTAATTAGGTTATTACTGCGCTGTTTCAATACATTAATAGTGGACAACGTTATGTATGAACATAATTTATAACAACCACTGGGTTGTGTTTTTTGAGTGCTGTCTTCAATGAAAGTCAGCAACACTGATTAAGAGCATCAACAGTGGGACCTATTTTTTAAATGGTTTTTGCAGCATGCGTAGACCTTTGATGTCTTGATGACCTTTTTTGAGCTCGTGCTGCGGCATCCTGTGGATTTGCTAATTCCAAATGTGCGTTTTTTGACCGAAACGCCTTCACTTGCTTCATTCCTTGAGATGATTTCTAACTTTTCCTCTAAGATTAACATCTTCCTTCTCCTCATTCGTGAGAATAGATTTAATGACACTTATTAATCACTTTGTCAAAACGTAAATAATAAAACACAAGTATGTAAAACAAAACAGCGGAAAATCTCTTTGAGAAGCGGTAGCAAAGTGGTTAGTGCACTGTCTTCCTAGCTCGGTGGTCCATGGTTCGATCCCCAGTTGCAGTAGGACTTTTTAGACCGCAAACGGCTCTGGGGTTGACCCAGCTTCTGGGAAGGTTAAGGCGGCCAGCGTGATCCTGACCACATCACCCCTAGTGTACCGATGGTCAAGAAAATATGAACCTAACACCATATTCTCAATATGCCTCAATGGGCGTGTAACGGGATCCTTTGCCTTTTTTTTATGTAAAACAAAGCAGTGAAAAATGTTTTTGGTCTTTGTTAATGTGCAATGTCTACTTTAAGCAAGCAGTAAACACAGCGGGTTTACGTTCGTGTTGGCGTATTCCCGTCTTTCTCTTAGGCTTGGTTTGGTTTGGTTTGAAGGACTTTCTTCATTGCACACGGACAACTCCATCAGTGCTCCGATCTCCTCCCTTAGATCACACTTGGAGGATCTCAGCACAGTGCACGAACTCCATAGCACCGATGAAAATCCCAATGTGTCTATATAGGAATCACACATTCTATAAATATTTCTGTGGGGGGATAGGTTTAGAATTTTTAAATTTTGCCAGGGCAGCGGCCTGATGGCCTACTTTTTACGATTTCCAACTGCAGTGGGATTTTTAGCGCCCGAAACTTGCACACAGGACCTCCTGTTTTTTCACCTTTATCCGAGAAGGCTAAGCATCCGATCTCACTACAATGCAAATAAAGAATACCGAAGGGGTATGTTGCAACCACTCGACTTGTCTTGTCTTTAATCCACCATCACTGAACGTTACCTCTTGGTGGTTCTGATGCCGTAATGTGAAACTATGAGGTTCTGATTTGTTGTTCAGGTCTGTTATATAGAGTATTTTCAATGATTGGGTTATTTGATAGGAGGAGTTGCCTCATCTCTTGCAGTGCTTGACAAAGCAAGAGAGGATGCTGCACCGTTTCATATGAGTATTGGCAGCGTCTACAGCTTGGGCTGTTGTTGGGCCAGTTCTATTTCTATGAGAGTTAAGTAGGCATTGTCCCATTGGTAATCTGAAAATTTGTGTTTGATGTTTACGTCCAAGATGACTTATATCATCTTTCTTAGAAGGTGCTGGTAGATTCTTGAAGATCCGTCTTCCTGTTTTAGCAATTTCCCAGATGTTCAGCAAGTTGTCTTTACAGTTGTTTTTAATTATTAGTTTTGCTGCAGTGATGTTGACTGGTTGGTCAGTGTGTGACATCGAGGTTCCTCTTTTTCACAACCTTATCTACCTCTTCATTTAAGGGAATGTCTTCATGTTCAGGAAAAGATAATTCAGGTACAAGATGCAGAAGAATTAAAATTTCTTTGAATACCGGGGTCAAAGAGCGGTTACAATCACTTAAAAATTAAGTTCAAACGTATGGACTAATTAATAATAACTATGTCTACAAGATGCCTAAATGTGAACAAGTACATAGATAAATAAGAAGCGCAAGGTAGAAACTTTTTTTTTTTTTAAATAATAATATTTTGCCTCGTTTTGGCGTGGCGCGTCCCGCTCAACCTAGTCGGATTATGTTAGGGCGCATGTCCAAACATAAAAGACCTTGAGGCCTGAATAACTTCAATAAAAGCACAAGCTACATTATTCCTTATAGGAAAAGAAAGAAGGAATGAAAAGACAACTGAGAAGAAGAATGTAGAGAGAGACATGTACAATTCAAACGAACGATTTAAAGTGGATGGGAAGAAGATGTGAAGAGGGGTTATCAACGGATCAAAATATTGGGGAACTATTAGACCCCGTAATTTGGATATAATACGAGTCAGCGGCAGAGAAGAACAAGAATAAATAAAAGTCTACTACTGCAAAGTTTAACCGGACAGAGTGGGAAAAAGTCAACTACAGAATTGATAAATTATGCCAGAACGGCGCAAGCTTCAAGCAGCAAAAAAATGACAATGAATAAGTACTTTTTTTTAAGACTTCGCATAATCAAGACGCCTGGTAGGACATGACGAGCTTAGGTTGGCAAAGAAGTAGCCAATACTTATTTCACCACAATTGCCTTTAATAGTTTTCACCTTACTAATGAAGGGTTTCAAATTTGCTTCTGTACAAGTGCAAACTAGGTCATGGCTGCCATTAAGGTCCAAAATAGTTAATTTGGACAGAGAAGCAAGGGCAAGAGGCACACGATTTAGTTTCGTATTCTGCATATATAGCTCTTGAAGAAGTGGTACGTTCAGGAAAGCAAACTCTGAAATTTTCGTGATTGGATTGTTGTCAAAGGTCAGGATATATATACCAGAACTTTGTGGAAAGCTTGTGTCTGTTAACTCAGTAATCAAGTTGAGTTTAAAATTTGCTTCCGTTGTCGATGGCGGGAAGTCCGTTCCTCTGAGCGCAGTTATAGAGTTCCCAGGAAGTGACAAATATGTCAGATATGCTAAACTTGAATAGACACGAGGAATAGCCGGAAGCTTGTTGTAAGATACATCAAAGCTATGTAAACCAGAAGGTACAGACCCCGATACTGGATCGGATATTAGATTGTGAGTAAGGTCAAGGATACCTAGCTCTCTCATGAAAGATAAGTCTGGAATCTTAGTCAGTTGATTTCCTTGCAGATGAACAAGCTCCAGTGTGTTTGCTACAGTGCGTAAAGCATTGCTAAGGTGATCTGCGTCAGAAATACTAGCGTTGTCAATTGTTAGTGTATACAGTTGTCCTGAAAGTGGAAGCCATGCTAAGTTAAATATTTTAGTATTTATCAAAATCAAAATTTCTAGAATATTCAACTTTGAAACTGCTTTAGGAACCGCTGTTAGACTATTATTATTAAGTGACAATTTCATTAAGCTCTCGGTCACATTATCAAATGCATCATCTGGAATGGAAGACATAGGGCTACCGATTATGCTTAGCTCCATTAGGCTATTGAAATACTGAATCCACGTAGGCCATGTTGTTATTCCAACGTTTTCAAGATTAAGGTTTTCCACACTTGGCCCAATATTTTTCATGACTTCAATATTCCAGTCTGCAATGTTGGTATTGTAGATGTTTAGGTATCTGAGGGCATTTAAATGAAGAAAGGCATCTGGGATTCTTGTAAAACTGACATTCGAAAATGAGAGCGTTTCCAAGGTGCTGAATGACCCGTTGAAAGCATCTTCGTCAATGGTCACTATTGGGTTGTTCATCAAAGAGATTTCAAGAAGACCTGAGGGCAAGCTACCAGTCTGTATTGTGGTGATCAGATTTGACTGAGGATAAATTGAGAATAGAAACCCTTCATTACTTTAATCCCATGTCTTGTACACTAGCTGAGTATATTCGACATTCTCTTTTAAACGCCTGGGGAAGATATATTCTACATTACTGTAACTACAATATTAGCATTATGACTTGAAATCAATTATCTCACAAAACTTATTTATTTTAGCAGGCAGAACTGCCCCCGAAAAACCTCTTCTAACCCACCCAAAATGATCATCATCAGATGCCTTCTTCACATCAAAGGTCGGCCACAATTGATCTCCAACGTCTTCTGTCCCTTGTCTTGATGGTACACTCTAATAGACTCTTTCCTGCCAATCTCTTGATATTATCTTACCACTTATAAAGCTGCTTGCCTCTTGCACGTTTGCCATCATCTCTTCCTTCTATTATGGTCTCCAGTAAGTTGTTATGTCTTTTTTTATATTGCCAAAATAATTGAGCTGTCTAATTTTGATCTTCTTTATTAATTCTCTTTTCATTCCTTAGTTTTCTATGATCTCTTTATTTGTTTTCTTCTCTTTCCTTGAGTTATGCCCCATTTTTCTAAAAATCCACATCTCAAGGGGCTCAATTCTTTCTTCTGCTTATTCATTGTCCATTTTTCTACACCATAAAGTAATGAAGAATATATATAGCGTTTGATGATTCTCAGTTTGAATTTGTGAGTTGGTTGTTTAGATGTTAGTGTCTATCTCATGTTGTTGAATTTATTCTTCTTCTTCTTCGTTCATCCTGAAAAGGACGTTGGTTGCGTTGTGTCCGTTTACAGCGAAGCTGCGATATTCGCGCCTTTCGGCCGACACATCCTACTTAAGCACGGCATTTTTGGGACCGGGTTAGCCTTCCCTCTTCGATCCCTACTCACTCAGCCAGACTGCAGTGATGCAGCCTGTTTCCAGGACCACCACTTTGAGGGGGAGTAGGGTCTTGGTCAGCTCTGGTTCGCCCTGACGCACGCAGTCTAGCTATGGGTCGCTAATTGCATTCCTCACTACGCGTCTTAGGTCCCATGTTGTTGAATTTGAATATATATATGATTTGAATATAGCTTTGACCATTCCAATTCTCTTCTTGATTTCTGTTTCACATATGCCATCTCCTGTTACTATATGATCAAGACATGGGAAATTCTGGACTTGTTCCACGATTTTCCCATGTATTCTTACTTTTAATGTTGACTTATCGTCTGTTTTGCTAATTATCATATTTTCCTTTTTAAACGATAGATATCGCGAAATAATTATTAATGATAACTGGCTATTTACATTTATTCTATTCAATCCAATATATGATAAACGTATTTTATTCTTTTTAGTGCATTTTAACGACAATAAAATTGGTTCTTAAACTTGGATCGTTCCGTTACTTGTTTCGATACAATAACCTCAATTTTTAACTGCCCATTGCCACATTTTTCAAGTTCTTATAAATAGCTTTAAAAGCTCAGGTCTTGCATTCCGTAGCCACTTTTTTTTAACGCTATTTAAATCATCATCGGTAGCTGCCATCTGCACATCGAAGATCTGTTGCAATAGATCTTCAACATCTTCTGTCTCATTTCTTGATTGTACACTCATACAGACTCTTTCCTGTCCATCTTTTGATGTTATTTTCCCACTTATAGCCCTGTCTTCCTTGCACTCATATAGGGCAGATAAATTACAGACTGAAAGAGCCAACATACAAGAAAAATAACAATTTAAAATGCTACATAGAATGGGGAACACCATATACCCCAATTATAATCCATATATCTGGTTGAACCGGGTATCCCGTGCACACGAAGATCACCGGTTGTCAAGTGCATGGTCCAAAACACAAACCAAGCCACCCATATATCTTGCCAGTGTGTCTTCAGCACTTCCCTCCTTTATGATCTTCATCAAAGTGTTTTGTCTTTTTTTATATGGTCAAGATATTTTAACTGTCCTTCTGTGATCCTCTTCATTCTTTCCTTTTTTCAATCCTAACTTTCCTAATTTCTCTATGTTTGTGTTACTTACTTACTTAGTCGTTCCCCTTCTACCGTGAGGTGTAGAGGTTTGGAAGAGAGAGCGCCAGACTATCCTATCAGCTGTCTTCCTCCTGGCCTGGTTCCATTCTAGTCCTCGGTCCTTCAAAGATTGTCTAATGTTGTCCTCCCAGCGGACTCTGGGTCGTCCTGGGGGTCTGGATCTCTGGCTCTTAGTTTCCTATGCTTGTCGTGGTAGCCGATCTTCTCCCATTCTGCAGACATGGCCAAACCATCTTAGTTGGAACTGTTCTACTTGGGTCTGCAAGGGGTGGGATTTTAAGACTTGACGTATCGTCTGGTTGCGGACCATGTCTCTTCTTGATACTTCAACCACCTTCCTCAGATACATCATTTCTGAGGTTTGGATCTGTTCGTGTTACACAATATATAAATATACTTCATCACTCATAATTCCCTTTTCGCTCCTTGTGGAGCATGGAGCGACAATGCAACTAGTCCCCTTGCAGCAAACCTGTACCAAGCACTCACATGCTGTACCAATTTGAATTGCATAATGAAGCTGTAAGCCTCATGCCCAGCCCCATATTAGTCACCTTGCACTACTTGCCTGAGTGAGCCTCAGTCCTATTTCGTCTTTATCTCTGCAGAATCCTCCGCGAACTAACTGTATGTATGTACGTACGTATACTAAGGTTGGCTATGCAAGTAGCGGGAAAAAAAAAAAACTCAACTTAATACGCAGTTTCTTCTTTAGTTTTGTATGTGGAAAATAAAAATTTGTCAGAGTTTGGCTTTGTACTTAAAGGAAGAAAAAAATACATACGTCTGCTAACAGATATCTATTAACGGTTTGTTGTGTTGTGGTTAAAGGTGGCAGGGTCTTCAGTCCGAGATTGTTGCACAAGATGCGTATCTCTGAGCATTTACACACCTGGAATAAATCAATCAGTAATTGTCATCAGTTATATCAGCATTAAGGCGACTGATTATTAAACTGTAATAAATGGATAATCCTATTTACCAGTCAACCCACCAGTTAGTATGTCTGTCTGGCCGTATGTCTATCTGTATGTTTGATTTTTGGTATCACTATGCTTTGCAATCTGTGACTTTTACTATAAAAGCAGTGTTCGACTTCCTACGGGGTTCCATTTTGACAACTCAGTCGTATGTCGAAGTGGTCGGAGGCTGGAAATCACTATTTACTATACATGTAGTATTCGACTTACGACCGGGTTCCCTTTTGACGATTCAGTCGTAAGTCGAAGTGGTCGGAAGCTGGTAATCACTATTTACTGTATAGGCAGTATTCGACTTACGACGGGATTCCGTTATGACAACTCTGTCGTAAGTCAAAGTGGTTGAAAGCTGGAAATCAATATTTACTATATAAACCGTAAGAATACGTTATCAAGTAACATGTCTGAATGCTAAATTGTGTATGTCTGTTTTGTTATATATTTTAACTAATTGTACACTTTGTTTAAATTGAGGTAATACAATATACACATTATAACATAAAATTACTTTACTGTACATTCCTGTACTCAAGTAAGTTATGAAACAACGTGTGTACAGTTCTTCTGGGATGCTCGTCGTAAGTACGAGTGGTCGTAAGTTGAAAACGTAGTAAGTCGAGGGCACTCTGTATAGTAAGACACTGGTAGCGTATTTCAAGAAGTAAGCATCTCGTGTACCTTAATTTCAGATAACGTTAAACTTCTAATGCAGCAATAATGCATGGAGGTATATCTGGAGCCATCCTTATAAGACCACCAGCTATGAGCAGTGCTATAATATACATATGTGGAAGAGAACCTCTGTCTGTGAGGCTAATTACACTCTCGTTGGCTCTTGAAATCATCCATACACTTCCAGGGATTCCCCATGAGGATGAAACGCGATGAGAACCCACGTTGTACACTAAGTTTGGAGGAGTCACTTGAGCCCCAGACATGAATGTTTGGCTGGTTAGCTGCATGCAGGAGGATCTCACTATGGACCCAGCGATAGGCAGGGGAAGCTGAGAAGTGGCTCTGTGCAGGACGTGACAATTTCTTGGGAGAGCCCAGAACCAGAGTACAGTATTTTAGCTCTGCATATTTGGAAAGCCCTCTTGGATGGCGGAGAATGCACAGCATGCCACACGCTTCTTACTCCTAGCTTGAAACCAGATGTGAAGATCCTTTAAATTCAAGTCAAGCTGGAGAAACTGGAGCTCATGACTTCGATTCAGCACGTTTCGGAATGGCAGAAATGCAACAGGAAAAGCCTAGATCTACAGTGTAGACAATACCAAGGAGTCTTCAACTTAGTATTGCTGGAAAAGAGCGAGAAGCTTCATCAGTCGTAGTTAAACACCAACAAAACAGCGATAATTAGTAAAGGCGCGGTAGGGATCCACTTTAGAAATACTGAGCTAAGGCCAGCCTTATTAATTACGGGACTTGATTTAAACCATTCTGGTGAGGCCCCGTGACCTTAAGATTATAGTTTTGATTAACACGTTTTTTTGTCTCAGTATCGCTAATAAATAAAGACAGTGTTTTACTTTTAATACAATGGAATAGCATGTATTCCTGATATCTAATTTGAAATGTTCTTGGTTTTTGTTTTTTTTAAAGCTCGAGGTAGAAACCCGAGTGCGGGACCCATGTGTGCGGAAGGCCTGATGGAATCTTACTTACTTACTTACTTAGTCGTTCCCCTTCTACCGTGAGGTGTAGAGGTTTGGAAGAGAGAGCGCCAGACTATTCTATCAGCTGTTTTCTTCCTGGCCTGGTTCCATTCTAGTCCTCGGTCCTTCAAATATTGTCTAATGTTGTCCTCCCAGCGGACTCTGGGTCGTCCTGGAGGTCTGGATCCCTGGCTCTTTGTTTCCCATGCTTGTCGTGGTAGCCGATCTTCTCCCAGTCTGCAGACATGGCCAAACCATCTTAGTTGGGACTGTTCTATTTGGGTCTGCAGCGGGTGGGATTTTAGGCCTTGACGTATCGTCTGGTTGCGGACCATGTCGCTTCTTGTTACTTCAACCACCTTCCTCAGATACCTCATTTCTGAGGTTTGGATCTGGCTTTTGTGGGTTGTAGTCATTGCCCATGACTCGCATCCATATGTCAAGACTGGGACATAGGTGGAGCGGGATACAGCCATCTTCGTTTTCTTACCAACCTCTTTCGTGCTGAGGAATCCTCGATTTATGGCCTGATAAAGTCTCCCAGCCGCTGCTTTTCGAGTGACCATCTCTTCTTTGATGCCCCCCTTTCGGTCTATTATAGCTCCGAGATATTTAAAGTGGTCGACCTGCTCCAGGACCTGTTCTCCCAACTTAATCTGATGTTCTCTTTCTTCTCGTGATATCACCATGGATTTTGTTTTAGAGCTGCTTATGACCATCCCTCTCTTCTCCAGCTCTTCCTTCCAGATTTGCAGGTTGGATTGGAGATGTGTCTCTGATTTAGCAATCAGGACAACATCATCAGCAAATGCTAGCTCTGAAATACAGACCTGTCTCATCTTCCAGTACCCCACTGAATACTTTCTTGTTCTCTCCTTACATGCCTTGATGACATCGTCCATGAGGAGTATGAAAAGATAAGGTGACAGGATATCGCCTTGTCTTACACCAGTGGTGGTCCTGAACTCTTCTGACTTATAGTTTGCTGTCCTCACATAATTTCTGCAAGACTTGTAGAAGCTCTGTATAGCATGAATCAGAGGTGCTGGAATGTTCTTCCTTGCCAAACAGTCCCAAAGTTTGCTCCAGGGGACCCTGTCAAACGCCTTTTCCAGATCTATGAAACAAAGATGGATCTCACTCTTGTACTCAAGGGCCTTTTCACTCAGCTGCCTGAGTGTGAAGATTAAGGTCTTGAGTACTTTCCTGCTGGAATCAAATAGGTTAATTCGGCCCAATTCCGGCTCTGGAATGAACTCTCTACGGCAGCCTTTCTCAACCTTTTTCTCATGGAGGAACACGTGAACTAATGTTCAGGTCTCAGGGAATCCCTACATAAAAATTATTATATCAACAGCTCACGGGACGTTAGCGTAATCAGTAAGTTGTAGATATAGTAATCCAGTAATAATTATCAATGTTCTTTTGAGTAGAGACTGATTTTTTCTGTGGATCTTTTTTATTGTGGCCAACGTATTGACCTACATTTTGTGTGTGGTTTCCCCCTCCCCACACAGAATATCAACTCTAATGCAAGTTAGTCGTGTGGGTGGAAGAAATGTCAGTTTTTGCTTTAACTTCCTACTTGATTTTTTTACCTTATCCAACTAGGCCTAAAAGTCTTATCACAGATTTCTACTCTACAAGGTGTCAATGACGTAAAATATGTACAAGAGTAGTTTGTTTCTCTATTTAAAACTAAAATGACTTTTTAACCAACCTTTCTTGAACAATAAAAAGGTAGTTGAGCTTAGTTTTTTTTCTTTAAATTAATCTCTTTTTTTCACTGTCAAATATAAATTGAAAAAAAAAAATTATAACGCAAACATAATAAATTTCTGTTAAATAACTGACTTAAGCCAAAATGGGATTTAATTTTTCTAAGGTAGATGTTCTTTAAATAAAGGTTGCCGATTGATTTTAATTACGGTAATGTTATTTACAACATGAAAATTTATTGACAGTGTTCTATAGAACTGCTATGACATGGACCCCAGAAGGACGACGAAAGAGAGGCAGACCAAAAACAGCCTGGCGGAGAACAGTGCAGGCTGAGATGTAAAGCGTAAACCAGAGTTTGAGCACTGCACGAAGAGTGGTCACCGACCGAGCAAAATGGGGACAGTTTGTTGCTGCCCTACAAGACGCCACTAGGCGTGATGGCCACTGACTGCTTTGTTAGTCAGGGGTTAAGGATTCAAGAAGAAGTTGTATAGTAAATCTACTAAAAAAGCTACTAAAAACATTGGCCAATGCAAAATGAATAAAATTATAGCCTAGGACACAGTTTTATACAATCATGATCGCTCGCTGAACCCATAGTACCTTTCGCGGAACCCCAGGGTTCCGTGGAACCCGGCTGAGAAACCCTATCCTAAATTGATAAACCGCATACTCTAACCAACTCTTTGCTATCAGTGTCAAACATGGTCCCTGAGAATACCACCACGTGTAGTTCCCGGATGATGTTATCCAATAGATGCAGAAGATGATATACACATTTTAAAGTACGGAATGACTTTTCAATCACCCAGTATAGTGTCATTACTGGTTAATATAATCTAAGGACTGTCATTACTGGTTATTAGAAGCTAAGGACTGTCATTACTGGTTAATATAATCTAAGGACTGTCATTACTGGTTATTAGAAGCTAAGGACTGTCATTAATTTCCATTAATGACAGTCCTTAGATTCAATTAACTAGAAATGAGTTCTTATATTATTTAATATAAGCTAAAGACTTTCATTAGTGGTTAATATAAGCTTAAGACTGTCAGTACTGGTCAATATAAGCTAAGGACGGTCATCCTGGTTAATATGAGCTAAGAACTGCCATTACTGGTTAATATAAGCTAAGGACTGTCCTTACTGGTTAATATAAGCTAAGGACTGTCATTACTGGTTAATATAAGCTAAGGACTGTAATTTGTGGTCAATATAAGCTAAGGACTGTCAATACTGGTTAATATAAGCTAAGGACTGTCATTACTGTGTGACAAGTCAATCTTTGATTGTTATATTTTCCCGTACTATGTTTTAACTTTTTTATGTAACCTTCATTTTTCCTTTTCTAATCCGCTCCATATCTTTGTTTTCGCTTTCATAGTTCAAGGTTTTCTTATCATTTTTTGTCCTTTTTGTCTCCCTAATTAAACTTGCTCGCTTGGCCTGTTTTAAAGCAACATTGGCTTCTGTTTGCGCAGAGCTAATTTGCCACATTGACGTTTCGCTTATCGCCAGCTTCAGACGGAGTAAGCGTCTACACTGAGTGACATTCCTGTTGTTAATCCAGACTTTTTGTCTGGGAAGATACACAAAACATGTTGTTCATAGGTTCTAATATGAATGAACAGGCGGTATTGGTAGATAAGTTATCAGTTCGGACATGACATGTCAGAGGATGTCAGTCTGGTGAAAGTTTAAGGCACGGACAGTAAGATAACACATGTTATTTTGGAGCAGGGAAAGCTACGTAATCGCTTCCGCCCAGACCTTGTTGTGATAAATAATTACAAGAAAGTAACATCTTGAAAGATGTTATTAGTGATATATGTATGAAGTAGTGAGTTGTAAACATTATAAATACCCACAAAAGTAGCAAGATCTTATATGGTAGTGGAGTTTAAAAGCGATATCTTATGGTGTCATGAGGAATGTTCTACATGAGAGGGATGGGGAATAAACCCCTACCAGTGTCAGACGCCTGGATGATAGTTGGTTTGGCGTGAAAATGCTAAGATAGACTGCTCCCGATTAGACCTCTCCTCAAAGTAGCAACCTGGGTGTGTGCGCGAAAATGTACATTACTTAGCGCCTTGTAAGACTACTTCACTTACTTCCAATTTTGTCAAGGAGAGATCACAGACAGCCAAAATAAGAGCTCGTAACAAGGTTATCTTACAGGACCGGCCACGGGATTAGGAGTGGCTGCTAACATTAGAGAGCTTAAAACCCCCATAATAATACTGAAAACCAAAACCTTAGGACCCTCCTGAAGTAAAAAATGGTAAAAGTACACCGTAACTTCATCTATCTGAGGGATCACTACATCTTAAACTAGTTGCAGTAAATTACGGCCATTTTATGCATAAAGCTTGTGTTTTACCTCGCTAAATAGCGGGGTAAGCTGTAGTATTTACATTTTATCATTTCATATTTTGCTTTATGTATATTTGCTTGTGGATGAACAATGGCATATGAGGCTGGCAACCTCATCACTATAAATAACTTGACACAGGAACCACCTCTGCAAGGGCTATATGCGGGCTTCCTCACAAGAAACCAACGGCAGAGGTGGCCCCTCTTAAGCAATATATATATATATATATATATATATATATATATATATATATATATATATATATATATATATATTGCTATTGCAGTCTACCGCTATCCAAAATCCTTTTCATCTCCGACTCACTGGGGTTAAAACGTAACACTCAGGGAGTGTAAAATATTCTGAGGAAGGTGGAAGTAGTGAATGGAAGAGAAGGTCACTTGATACTTATATCAGAAGACCCAATACTTAGCAGAGACATTTGTCTCTTTTTAATCTGTGGTTCAAGACTGTACCCAATATCAACTTCGTGGTACAAGCTGCCAGCAGTAGACGCTAGACACCTCATCAGACGGGTCTTGAAGACGCATGACATGACAACCTAAGCAGTTACCTCGGCCTTGTACAATATATGTGCTGCTGCCCAATTTATGACCATTTACAAGAAATAAAGGTCAAAAGCATTGGTTGGAACCAACAGCAGCTGAAGCAGACGGTAAACAGTCTCCACACTGGAAGCTAAGTAGCATAAACGCGAAATAAATGAAAATTTCACAGGTTTTTCTACCAAAATGTAAATCATCCGATGATGATAAATATCATCGCTTCATTATTCTAAACAACGTTATATATTTTAAATCGTGTTAAACTTCGAGTGATTATTAAACCTGTTTATCTGAAACTTTAAAGCTATAGTTGGATTAATCACTGTTGAGTGAATTGTATGTCTGCACCCGTTTTAAATACGAAACATTAAGAGCTATTTTAATAAGATCTTAATGAATTATTTCAGTTGGGGGTTTAGAAAATACAAGCAAATTTCTTCTCCTCACAGAAGGGGCGGGAAGATAAAAAGTTCATGACAGCTTAGATGATCTCAGTTGTTATGCTTGATTTCTTTAAAATTCCTGTGAGGCTCCCAGAAGTAGAATTTTGAGTAATTCAGAAGTAGAAGCATCGTTCTTCTATTTATATCTCTGCCAAGAGTAATCTTGAGCAAATGTTTGATACCTTTGAATAATCGCTTCATTGTACTCTAAGTTTGGCCATTGTTTGACCACTACTGCGGAGCGTGGGAGAGATTCTTGTAACAACTGGTTAATTTATTAAGCTAAGGACTGTCGTTAGTGGTTCATTTAATCTACTTAATAGAAGGATATTACTGAATTATATAATCTACTCTATAGTATGTTATTACTGGATGCCACGTATTACGCAATACTGCAGTGTTGCCAGACCTACTTGTCTTTTATATTTGGATATGCGCTCTAATATAACTGACTATGTTGAACGAGCGCGACTCGTCAAAACGAGGTAACATTTTATTATTAAAAAAAAAAAACACACACAAATTATTATGCATGACAGTTGACCTCCCTGGGGGGTTAGATAATTCAGTCTCGTTTTACTCATGCTAGCAGACGATGGAACACTGTTGAAATACTCTCAAACCGCATATGGAGCACGTACAGAAATGATTGACCAACACTTGGTTTACAGTTCTAACACTGACTCATATTATCATAATTATTTATCTTTGTGGTCCTTACGGAGCAGGGAGCCACCACTACAGCTGGTCCTGCACCAAGCAGCTGTACACCGTTGCGGCGGTGGTTTTTGTAGCAAATTGTTTAACACCATGAAGCTGCCAGGTCATGCACAACCAGATATTAGTCGACTTGTACGACATGCTGGAGGGCCCTACAGTCCTATTCTTTCGTTGTCTCACATGAGACCCCCAGGAACTACAGGGTGGGATATTCCCATTAGTAATACGTGAAGTAGACTCTATAACGTCGACGTTATTACCTTGTACGGACAAGAATAATAGTCATCTACGCCAGATACAATGAGCAGGTGCAGCACAGAGAAGAACATCAAGTATAAAGTCTTGCCCATGTTGACAACTACAGGTGTACGGTATCTGTAACAGACAATGATTTAAAATATTCAAGTGGGAGATATAGAAGATTAATTCAACAGTTTTCAATATGGATGAGAATACGACAACAACAACAAATCCTTGTGAGGGTGTATTGCTGGGTCTACCGCGTCACAGAATGTCAGATTTGTGACGAGGTTAGAGGGACTTTACTCTAGCGGCCAAGTTTCCGAGTTCAAGGGTCGTAACCTGGTAGCATTTTCTCCATTATACCTAGCAGTAAGTGGATGACTGATTCTGCTCTCGAGTTAGAGAAGGCAAGGGCAGTGAGGAAGTTAACTGCTCACCCCACATTGTTAAAAAAAAACAAGTTTCACCTCTAACACTTCACTCCCCGACCGCAATATCTGCTATAAAAGCCCCTTTCAGTCATAACTGACTATCGGAATGCGCTCTTAAGCTGACAGCCCTCGTCTACTTATTGTCCTGGAGTTCCTTTCGACGTTTTCTCCTCTCTTCTGCTTACTGTGAGAGCTTCTTTTCGCCCAATCTGAGATGGCGTCGTAGATAGCATCGCCACTTGTTACGATCGGCAGCTTCATCCTCCCAGGTTGCTGGATTTATGTCCAGTGCCCTCATGTCTCTCTTGCACACATCTGTGAACCTCAGTTGCTACGGAACTATATTTACCTACCGCATCACAGGAAAAACAACCCAACGAAGGACGCATGACCATGAAGACACACGCAATAAATTTGAGGCAGAAACACAAAACGTGGTTGACCAGAAAGATATTAGTCATCACGGGGACTACATAATATCTTATCATTGACCGATTTAATAGTGCATAATTAGTGTTTTATTTTTATTTTGTTTAATGTATATTCGTTACGGTTGATTTCATGGCGCGCTTAATGACTTTGTCACCTTAGTTTGGTATTCTGGCTGTTCTTTTGAAGCTTGATTTTCGTTCGGTGGCCCAGGCTAGGATTCCATATTCCAATGCCAATCAACCATTTCATGTATGCAACAGCTTTAGTTTTTAAGGGTCTGTGGCCCAAGCTGTTTCTGCTAGTGTTTAAAAAAACTTCGCTAGGGTCATTATTCGTCTAGTTTTTTTCCGGCACTTACCAATTTGATTTTCCATTGTCCTGTGATGTCCAGAGTAATTCCGGCGTATGTAGGACTCTTCTTTTTTAAATTCTTGCTTGAGAGTGAAAATTATGTATGTTGGTGGCAGGCGGTAGTTGCTAATGAAGTTTTGAAAATATCAAAAGTCTAGACCAGCGTTTCTCAACCTTTTTATCCTGGATGAACCCTTGAAATAATTTTCAGGCTTCAGGGAACCCCTAGCATCTCAGTAGTGTACAAGTAAGGAGAAGAAACGTCAGTTTTTTCTTTTTAAATTTCCTACTTGATTTTTTTAAACCTTATTCAAGTAGGCCTAATGGTCTTATCACAGATTTCTACTCTACGGGATGCTACTGAAATATTGTATGTGCAAGAGTGAACACGGTCATATTACGCCCTGCCATACATGACTGCTCGGTCACTGTCCACCACCTCAGTGCTAACATCGTTCAGCGTGCAAATCTTAAAAAAAAAAAAGACTTTTTTTCAATCACGATCTTTCGCGAAACCCCTAAAGTAGTAGGGAATGGCGGAAACGATTATTATTCAGGAGGCGCGCCAGGAGGCGCGTGACTTTTATATAGCAAAAACGCCAGGAGGCGCGTGACTTTTATATAAGCGCATTCAGGCGGCGCAAGATGGCGGACTTGAACTAACAAGGGGAGGTTATTTTTGGATAACAAGAAGAGGAGGGGCAAGATGGCGGAATTGAGATAACAAGGGGGAGATAACAAGAGGGCGGGATGACTTTTTATATAAGGAAATGTGCAGATGGAGCATCAGGCGTTGGTGCATGACTTTTTATATAGGGAAAATGTGCAGGGGCAAGATGGCGGGATGACTTTTTATATAAGAAAATACTCAATGTGCAGGTGGAGCAGCAGGTGAGGTGACTTTTTATATAAGGAAATACTCATTGCGCAGGTGGCGCATCAGGTGGGGTGACTTTTTATATAAGGAAAATGTGCAGGTGGAGCATTAGGTGGGGTGACTTTTTATATAGGAAAAATGTGCAGGGGCAAGATGGCGGGGTGACTTTTTATATAAGGAAATACGCATTGTGCAGGTGGAGCATCAGGCGGGGTGTGATGACTTTTTATATAAGGAAATACTCAGTGTGCAGGTGGAGCATCAGGCGGCGGGTGATGACATTTTATATAAGGGATTGAGGTGGAGCAGCAGGTGTTGGTACATGACATTTTATATAAGGAATTGAGGAGGAGGAGAGGAGGAGGCGCATGACTTTTTATATAAGAAAATACTCAGTGTGCAGGTGGAGCATTAGGTGGGGTGACTTTTTATATAAGGAATTGAGGAGGAGGGCAGGCGGAGGTGGATGACTTTTTTATATAAGGAATTGAGGGGGAGGGTAGGAGGAGGTGGATGACTTTTTATATAGTAATATATTAGTGTTTATTTTTAGATAACAAGAAGAGACTATATTTAGACTTGAGACATGACTTTTATATAAGGAAAACGGGCAGGTGCGCTGGAGGGGCAAGATGGCGGGATGACTTTTTATATAAGGAATTGAGGAGGGGGTAGGCGGAGGAAGATGGCGGGGTGACTTTTTATATAAGGGCTTATGAGGAGGGCAGGCGGAGCAAGATGGCGGGATGACTTTTTATATAAGGAATTGAGGAGGCGGGTAGGTGGATGCGGATGACTTTTTATAAAGTAATATATTAGTGTTTATTTTTAGATAACAAGAGGACGTTATTTATAGACATATTAATTCTGCAGGAGTGATGCAGGGGCAAGATGGCGGGATGCCTTTTTATATAAGGGAAATGTGGTGGCGCTTTGTGGTGACCCGTGACTTTTATATAGCACTATATTAGTTCACTAATAGTGTGTTGTGGTCGAGTGGAGGTTTTTTTTTGTGGTGGGGGTGACGAGGCATGGGTGTAATGTACCAGGTGGGGTTAGGTTAGGGGTGATATTTTTGTGTGATGTGGTATGGTTTTGGATGTGGAAGAGAGATATTTTAGATGTTAAGGGGAGATGTGGTGACGTTGTCAGGATGCATCTGTGTACATTTTTGGGGTGTAGCAGGCGAGTGGACCAGCATTGAGAGGTGGGAATGAAGAGACGTCGGTGACGAGGTACGGGTGTAATGTAGCAGGTGGGGTTAGGTTAGGGCGGATTTTTGTGTGTTGTGGAATTGTTTTGTTACGTGTGTTGGTGTGTTTGTTTATACAGTCTACAACCGCGTGACTTTTATATAACGAAAATGTGTTGGAGGAGCCGATGGAGGAGCAGATGGAGGAGTTATGGAGGAGCAAGATGGCGGGATGACTTTTATATAAGGAAAATCTGGAGGAGCGATGGAGGAGCTCTGGAGGGGCAAGATGGCGGGGTGACTTTTTATATAGGGAAAATGTGCAGGTGCAAGATGGCGAGATGACTTTTTATATAAGGAATTGAGGTGGAGCATCAGGCGGAGGGTGATGACTTTTTATATAAGAAAATACTCAGTGTGCAGGTGGAGCAACAGGCGTTGGTGATGACTTTTTATATAGGAAAATACTCCGATGACTTTTTATATAGTAATATATTAGTGTTTATTTTTAGATAACAAGAAGACGTTATTTATAGACATATATTAACTCTGCAGGAGTGATGCAGGGGCAAGATGGTGGGATGACTTTTTATATAAGGAATTGAGGAGGAGGGTAGGAGGAGGCGGGTGTATATATATATATATATATATATATATATATATATATATATATATATATATATATATATATATATATATATATATATATATATAATTGATAAAGGGTGTTGCTATACAACTGGTAGATAATGTTTGTCGTAGCTTTTATCAGGTAGGTAATAGATGTTTATATTGCTGTCTGAGCCGAGATGATAGTGATGACAATGTGAAAGTAAGGGGTAAGAAATAGTTTTATCACAAGGTGATCGTGTGAGAGAAAGGACAGTCTCTGGATAGAATAATTTATCACACAGCAAGAAGTGATGAAGTGTTTAATCCGTTGGGGAGCGGGTTGAAGACCGGAACTGTAAGTTTTTACCGAGACCAGCCTTTGTTACTCGTGCGATTTAATTACCAAGGGGTGAAATTTTTTTTTGACAAGAGGCAGAAATTTGATTACCAAGAGGGCGACATTTTTTTTTGACAAGGGGCAGTATTTTTTGGTAAGGGGCAGTCTTTTTTTGACAATAGGGAGAAATTTGGTTACCAAGAGGGCGACATTTTTTTTGACAAGGGGCAGTATTTTTTGGTAAGGGGCAGTCTTTTTTTGACAATAGGGAGAAATTTGGTTACCAAGAGGGCGACATTTTTTTGACAAGGGGCAGTATTTTTTGGTAAGGGGCAGTCTTTTTTTGACAATAGGGAGAAATTTGGTTACAAAGAGGGCGAACTTTTTTTGACAAGGGGTAGTATTTTTTTGACAAGTGGTGAGAAATTTTTTAAAGAAGTATTTGACGGTTGATCTATTTACCTATAGGTTGGCCATTTTGGGGAGGCCTGGGAGAAAATTTTGGGATCGTCTTTGGTGTTTGAAAGAAAACCTTTCACTAAAGTTTGAAAATAAGCAAGAAAGAAGTCTCACTACCTTCCATCTACCGTGTCTGTGGCACATCGTCGGTATTTCGTCGAAAGATAAAGTGTACAAACTCAAAGGAACATAAACTTGTCTCCGATAGTCTATATTTAACGCTGACGTTACCCACCCTAACGGACTATAGCAGTATGCATCATTCAGCGATTACATTTGATAATGTCTTCCTCGCGAGCGCAGACGATCGATCGAGTTTAACAACGCGTGGTAAAAAGCACGTGCGTGTTGGTTTTTCTTAAAATGGTTGACACGTGCGAAAAAAACCTTTGGTAAGTCATATCTAAAAAGTTTGTTTCTACTATTGCTCTCTTGTGTTTTGAAGTTGTCTGCAATGACGTGAACAGAAATAAGTAGCAGTGTTAGTCTTACACAGGTAAATCTCGTTGTAGATAAGTTTTTTTCGTCTACCAATACTAAAGAAAACTCTACCTGTTAGCTATTTTATTACGTTTTTCTAGCTAGCTATATTTAGACCTAACGGTACCCTCTATGGTACGAGGATTTTAAAACGAGTCAAGTTTTACGCGCGCTGTTTCACATTGGCCATCAAGCCTGTTTCTTTCTAGTGAGGTTACAAGCACGTGGTTGTTGCGTTTTCTTAAAATGTTTGAAACTGACCTCAACATTGGTTCAGTCACAGAGTGTAACACTAAAGCCGTATCTAGTTGGTGTCATACTCTAGTCTGCCTGCTGAAATCCCTTTTGGGTAGTGTACCTAAACTTTCATGAAATACACAAAAAGCTCCGTAAATAATGAATGAATGAAACATATGCGATTAGTAGATTTAAAAAAAAAAAAATCCTCCCCTATCCTACATCCCACTATACGTAAAACCGCCACTCACGTCAAAAAAAAAAACAACCTTAGTAACATACTACATAGATAACAAAGTTCTGCTGATATCACTTTTGCGTAGTGTACCTACACTTTCACGAAACACACAAAAAGCCCGTGTTATTGGTTACGCATACACAATATTATAGATATAAGGCCTTAACAAAACTATTTAAAACCTTACGGATAACTGATAATGACAGACTATCAAACCAAGAAAAGCTAACACGAATTATTTGTAATTCTCATCTATACTTATACACAAACACTGGGTGGTAGAAATGTTGTTCGGCAGCCCATCGCTTATCGATTAAGCTTCTGGGTAATCAAGCAGCTGTTATCACGAGTCGTGTCTGAAAAAGAATTATTTTAGGTTGACATATTGTGTTCTTTTAAAAGAATTATATATTTATTACACTTAAAGACTCTTTGTTATCTATGCTGCCTAAAATATGACATGTATAAATATCGTGTGTATACATATTAATATCTGTTTAAACATATGTTATATAAGTACTGTATAAAAAGACAACACCACGCCGCGTCACACAAAAATGGTATAGCCAAGCTCTAACACTTCTCTGTCGTCTCTAACACTGGACACCCACCGCTTCATGTTGGCCCTAGTACGATCAAGTCTCTAACACTTCACGCCGCCTCTTCAGGCAAGACCTAGTGTAGTTCAGTACTGTTAAAAAAAAAAAATGCTATGTTCTAAATATTCTCTTTAATTTTCTTTATTTCTTTATTATGTTAACACAAATAAACCTCGCAAAAATGAACAAAAACACTTGTCTAATGCAACCACATATCGCCATCTGGGTTATTTTCTCTAATTATTTTATCACAATGTGAAAAAAGATCTCTCAGAACAGCTGCACTGATTAAACATGACTGGTAAATAGCTTCTTCTTAAACACGAGTTATCGAGCCGTTAGCGTTCGAAACAAATCATCGCGAACAGCTTGTGTCTAACATAATTCATTGTGAGATCCACTACCCCATAAGAGAATCCCTATTTAACTAATATATATATATATAAATATAAAAGTGTATTTATAAATTCCTTCGCAACTTTAAAAGTTAATTTAAGCATTTAACATCTATTAGCTTTTGGAAATAATATAGCAGGTATGTCATTACATTTACAACTGGAACTATTGAGACAGTTTAATTTAATAGATTTAAATTAACACAAAATCCCGTGAAATAGAATGAATGAACTAGACCCCTGATCACTTTACACAATTATCTCTCTGTGTTTCTCACTTTTTTTTTTCTTTTTTTTTCTTAACCAGCGGCACTTTAGGCTTTCAGCCCTTCGGCCCAATGACATGTCATTGCGAGGCTGGGGAACCTGAGGACTTTCCTTCCAACCCGGTCAGGAGCTTCGCTCCTTCCCATCCACAGAGGGTTTATCACAGGAGCCGTTCAGGCTATTCAGTCAAATTTCCGGCCGTAAACATTTCTTCAAACGCCGACGCCCGGGTTTGAACCATGAACACCTGGTCGCCAGTACAACGCCGAAGCCATTACACCAGCGCGGCTCCCTCTCACTTATTGTTAAGTTTATTTCAAAATACTTAGATATTTTTTTTTTGTAAACACTTGTTAAAACGCACTCACAAAGAAAAATCATATGCCTCTCTCTCTCTCTCTCTCTCTCTCTCTCTCTCTCTCTCTCTCTCTCTCTCTCTCTCTCTCTCTCTCTCTCTCTCTCTCTCTCTCTCTCTCTCTCTCTCTCTCTCTCTATCTTTCTCTCTCTCTCTATCCCTCTCTCTCTCTCGGTCTTTCTCTTTCTATCTTTCTCTCTCTGTCTCTCTTTCTCTCTCTCTGTCTCTCTTTCTCAACTTGTCTGTGTTTCTCATAACTTTTTCTTGTTTATTTCAACATACTTGTTAGATATTTTTTTGTAAACCGATGTTAAAATGTGTCTTATACCTTTTCTTTCTCTCGTTCTCTTTCTCTTTCTCTCTCTCTCTGTCTTTATCTTTCTCTCTCTTTCTCTCTCTGTCTCTCTCTCTATCTCTTTTTCTCTCTGTCTTTCTCAACTTGTTTGGTATATTTATTGTTAAGTGTATTTCAACATACTTGTTAGATATTTTTTTAAACACTTGTTAAAACGTACTCACAAAGAAAAATCATATGCCTTTCTTTCTCTCTCTCTCTCTCTCTCTCTCTCTCTCTCTCTCTCTCTCTCTCTCTCTCTCTCTCTCTCTCTCTCTCTCTCTCTCTCTCTCTCTCCCTCTCTCTCTGTCTTTCTCTTTCTCTCTTTCTCTCTCTGTTTCTCTCTGTCTCTCTTTCTCTCTCTCTGTCTCTCTTTCTCAACTTGTCTGTGTTTCTCATAACTTTTTCTTGTTTATTTCAACATACTTGTTAGATATTTTTTTGTAAACCGATGTTAAAATGTGTCTTATGCCTTTTCTTTCTCTCGTTCTCTTTCTCTCTCTCTCTGTCTCTCTGTCTCTCTCTCTGTCTCTCTTTCTCTCTGTCTTTCTCAACTTGTTTGGTATATTTATTGTTAAGTGTATTTCAAACTTTTAAAAAAGGCTTGTAACATTCTGTTCCCTTCCAGCAACAACACATCTGCCCGTATCACAAAAAAAATGTTTGCTAATTATTTTAACAGCCTAACACAGAGCATGCTTAATTTTATGCTGGGACGTGCCGAAACAGACATCAAATTATAAACATCTGTCACTAGGTAAATAATCAACGAGAATTACTAACGAGTTTTCGCTGTGGATCAATACTCGTCCAGGCCCAAACGAAAGAAGAATGAGCAACAGCCTTATTTGGTTTATTACCATCCGAAAAATTCTTTTTTCATAACACCTGCAGTGAGTAAACATTACTGTTAATTAGATTCTGTTTAAACAATGACAATACTAACTGTATTCCCCCTTTGGAGTCATATTACGTGACAATTTACAACTGTACATGGGCGTAAACAGGTGTGTTTAAGGTCGTTGAATCTCGTTATTGTCTGAAACAACTTGTGTATTCATACACGCGTGTTTGTATCAAAACCTCGATATAATGAGAGCAGTGTAAAAAAACTCATGCAGCCAACAAACCTTCAACGCAGAAAGATCTCTGAAAGAGCACTGAAAAGAACCACTTGTTTTGTCATACCTAATAGTATGTATGCGTTTTGTTAAATATATGTCTGTATATTTAAATATCTGTTGTTCGGAGTATTTTCAAACACTGTGAGGACTACGCAAAGTTCTAAATATGTGTATTCGTCTGTTAAATATTTATACAAAAATATATATCTGTGTATTCGTTTTTTTCCCTATAATAGGCAGTAGTTTACCCGTTATATAGAATTTTTTATATAGCTGTTGTTTTCGTTTTAATTTGCCGGATCGGCCGATGCCCGGATTAACAACGACCGCGCTCTCATTGCCCCTTGAGAGTGATAAGTCAACGAATGGGGTACAAACACCTGTTTTGAAACTTCCAAGAGAAAATTTTGTTGTTGGAACTTGGAATGTACGCACGCTATATGCGTGTGGAAAAGTCAAAGAACTAACACATGAACTTGTTAGATACTCGTGGGACATCCTGGGCCTAGCAGAAGTCAGATGGACAGGATTAGGTGAATCAATAACGGATGATGGTCACAAAATTTGGTTTAGTGGAGATGAGTCTAAACATCAGCATGGAGTAGGTTTTATCGTACATAAAGATAGATTGAACTCTGTCATCAGCTGCACCCCAATAAATAGCAGGCTTATCACCATTCGTATTGCAGCACATCCAAAGAACATCTCCATCATACAGGTATATGCCCCCACTACTGACTATGAGGATGAGGCAATTGATACATTTTATGACAATCTGGATGAAGCAATTAAGAAAATTCCAAAGAAAGATCTTCTCATCGTTCTAGGTGATTGGAATGCTAAAATAGGGCCAGATGCATACGGTCACTGGGCTGGCACAGTGGGGAAATTTGGGACTGGAGAAACCAACGATCGAGGACTAAGGCTACTAGAATTTGCCAGCAACTATAAACTAACCCTTGCAAATACACTATTTCCTCATAAGTTATCAAGAAGAACAACGTGGCATGCCCCAAAAACTGAGATACATAACCAAATTGATTTTATTCTTGTATCCAAAAGATTCAAGTCCAGCATTAATAAAGCCAAGACTAGGACTTTTCCTGGCGCCGACATTGGTAGTGATCACGACATGGTATTGATGACGCTCAAGCTTAAACTCAAAAAGAACTATAATCAAAACAGATGTTCTCAGTTAAGATTCAATTTAGACAAATTGAAAGATCCAGAAATCGCGGGAATCTTTGAGGCAACTGTTGGAGGAAAATTCGCAGCTCTCAACTTTTTGGAGGATGATATCAACTCAATCACAGAGAACATGAAAGACGTGCTCATTGAATCAGCAACAGAAATACTTGGTAAAAGAAAGAAAATAAACAAACCATGGGTTACAGATGAATTCTGAAGTTATGTGATACACGGCGAGAAATGAAAAAGGTTAAGAAAGAGGTTCCTGAAGCAGCATGGCAATACAGTATGGTGAATAAAAAAAAAAAAAAAAAAAAAAAAAAAAAATATTAGAAAGAAAATGAAACAGGCCAAAGAAAAATGGGTAGCTGATCAATGTGAGTCCATTAATACGGGGCTAATAAAAGGTAACAGCAAGGCAGTTTTGACACATTAAGAAGACTATCAAAACCCCAACAGCCCAGGGTAACTGTCATAGAAGATAGCAATGGGGCTCTGCTCAATGAAAAAACAGCTGTAATGAGAAGGTGGACAGAATATTGTAAAGAATTATATAACTGTAAACTTGACACTGACTTAGGCATATTAAACAACATTAAGTGCGAAAACAGAGAACTCGGAAATGCAGCAATACTACGGGAAGAAGTGGAAGAGGCTATATGTTCGATGAAAGGAGGGAAGTCACCGGGTGTGGATAATATACCAGCAGAGCTCTTGAAATATGGAGGACCAGATATAGTAAAAATCATGACAACAATTTGCCAGAAGATATGGAGTACAAAAAAATGGCCAAAAGAATGGACGCAGTCATTAGTAATACCGCTTCCAAAGAAAGGAAATCTAAAAATGTGCAAGAACTACAGAACCATTAGCCTTATTAGTCATCCAAGTAAGGTGATGTTAAGGATACTTTTGAACAGAATAAAACAGAAATCAGAAGAAATCTTGTCAGAGGAACAGGCTGGCTTTAGACCAAAAAGAAGTACCTCAGAACAAATCTTCAATATTAGATTACTGATCGAAAAACATCTCCAGCATCAACATGATTTATACCATAACTTCATCGATTTCACAAAAGCCTTCGATCGAGTCTGGCATGAAGGTTTATGGCAAATAATGAGAAAATTCAATTTTGATACCAACATCATAGATATCATTGAAGCACTATACAAGGACGCAAGCAGTGCTGTTTTTGCAAGCAATGACATTGGAGAATTTTTCAAAACAACTGTAGGAGTTCGCCAGGGATGTATCCTGTCACCAGTGCTCTTTAACATTTATCTAGAACATATTATGCAGGAGGCTCTCTACGATTATAAATCAACCATATCGATTGGAGGCCGACCTCTGTGTAATCTACGTTTTGCTGATGATATTGATCTGATAGCTGGAACAGAATCAGAACTTCAAGACCTTACCTCTAGACTGGAGAAAGTAACAAGAACATATGGGATGGAAATTAATATAGAAAAAAAGCAAGATATTGGTGAATAGCCATAAGAAACATGTTCCAACCAACATTACGTTAAATGGGCAAACGTTAGAAGAAGTTAACACCTTTAAATATCTCGGGTCCACTATATGTAGTGATGGAAGATCAAATAAAGAAATCAAGACAAGACTTGAGATGGCCTCAGCTGCCATGACAAGGTTGAATGTGATCTGGAAAAGTAACATCAGTTTTCCTGTGAAGATCAAATTATACAAATCACTTGTATTATCTATTCCCTTGTATGGGTGTGAGGGCTGGACACTCACTGCAGATACGGAGCGAAGGATTCAGGCTTTCGAGCATAAATGTTATAGAAGAATTTTGCGCATTTGCTATAAAGAGCACAAAACAAATGTCTATGTTAGAGAGAAGATAAACACCTATGCAGGCCATCAAGAACCACTTTTGTCAATAGTGAAACGTCGAAAGCTTGCCTGGTTTGGGCATGTAACTCGTCATGACTCCCTTTCGAAAACGATCCTCCAGGGAACAGTCGAAGGTAAACGGAGAAGAGGAAGGCAAAGAAAATCCTGGGCTGATAACATCAAAGAATGGGCAGGACACGGTTTCTCCACACTTGTACGCATTGCTGAGAATAGAGAGCAGTGGAGGACCCTGTCTGCTGATGCTTCCATCATGGCACCCCTACGACCCATGACGGGTTATGGGTTGAGATGAGATGAGATGATGTTTTCGTTAGGTGTTTTCGTTAGGAGACCATAAATAACTTTAAAAATATCTGTTTTTTCGTGTGTTAGGGTGTTAAATATCTCTAATAACATAAAATTAAGCATGCTCTGTGTTAGGCTGTTAAAATAATTAGCAAACATTTTGTTTGTGATACGGGCAGATGTGTTGTTGCTGGAAGGAAACAGAATGTTACAAACCTTTTTTAAAAGTTTGAAATACACTTAACAATAAATATACCAAACAAGTTGAGAAAGACAGAGAGAAAGAGAGACAGAGAGAGAGACAGAGAGACAGAGAGAGAGAGAGAAAGAGAACGAGAGAAAGAAAAGGCATAAGACACATTTTAACATCGGTTTACAAAAAAATATCTAACAAGTATGTTGAAATAAACAAGAAAAAGTTATGAGAAACACAGACAAGTTGAGAAAGAGAGACAGAGAGAGAGAAAGAGAGACAGAGAGAGACAGAGAGAGAAAGAGAGAAAGAGAAAGACAGAGAGAGAGAGGGATAGAGAGAGAGAGAGAGAGAGAGAAAGAGAGAAAGAAAGGCATATGATTTTTCTTTGTGAGTACGTTTTAACAAGTGTTTAAAAAAAATATCTAACAAGTATGTTGAAATACACTTAACTCTTTCAGTCCCAAGCAAAAAAGTGGGTTTGGCCCAAACAAAAATGGCCATACCAGTATGTTTTTATTGTTTTTGTTTGGAAACAATTTTTTAAAATGTTCATATTCATAAATAACAAAAGTCCATAATGGATGGCTATACTTTAAGAAAATAGCGTTTTTGAGTTGTCAAAATTAGAAAACAGCCCTAGAAAGGATCAAGAGATACGAAAGCCAGTATACTGTTGATTGGGCCAAATGGGTCTAGCGGGAAGTACAGTATACTGGCTCTCGGGGGTTAAAGAGTTAACAATAAATATACCAAACAAGTTGAGAAAGACAGAGAGAAAGAGAGATAGAGAGAGAGACAGAGAGAGACAGAGAGAGAGAGAAAGATAAAGACAGAGAGAGAGAAAGAGAAAGAGAACGAGAGAAAGAAAAGGTATAAGACACATTTTAACATCGGTTTACAAAAAAATATCTAACAAGTATGTTGAAATAAACAAGAAAAAGTTATGAGAAACACAGACAAGTTGAGAAAGAGAGACAGAGAGAGAGAGAAAGAGAGACAGAGAGAGACAGAGAGAGAAAGATAGAAAGAGAAAGACAGAGAGAGAGAGGGATAGAGAGAGAGAGAAAGATAGAGAGACAGAGAGAGACAGAGAGAGAGAGAGAGAGAAAGAGAGAAAGAAAGGCATATGATTTTTCTTTGTGAGTGCGTTTTAACAAGTGTTTACAAAAAATATCTAAGTATTTTGAAATAAACTTAACAATAAGTGAGAAACACAGAGAGATAATTGTGTAAAGTGATCAGGGGTCTAGTTCATTCATTCTATTTCACGGGATTTTGTGTTAATTTAAATCTATTAAATTAAACTGTCTCAATAGTTCCAGTTGTAAATGTAATGACATACCTGCTATATTATTTCCAAAAGCTAATAGATGTTAAATGCTTAAATTAACTTTTAAAGTTGCGAAGGAATTTATAAATACACTTTTATATTTATATATATATATATATATTAGTTAAATAGGGATTCTCTTATGGGGTAGTGGATCTCACAATGAATTATGTTAGACACAAGCTGTTCGCGATGATTTGTTTCGAACGCTAACGGCTCGATAACTCGTGTTTAAGAAGAAGCTATTTACCAGTCATGTTTAATCAGTGCAGCTGTTCTGAGAGATCTTTTTTCACATTGTGATAAAATAATTAGAGAAAATAACCCAGATGGCGATATGTGGTTGCATTAGACAAGTGTTTTTGTTCATTTTTGCGAGGTTTATTTGTGTTAACATAATAAAGAAATAAAGAAAATTAAAGAGAATATTTAGAACATAGCATTTTTTTTTTAACAGTACTGAACTACACTAGGTCTTGCCTGAAGAGGCGGCGTGAAGTGTTAGAGACTTGATCGTACTAGGGCCAACATGAAGCGGTGGGTGTCCAGTGTTAGAGACGACAGAGAAGTGTTAGAGCTTGGCTATACCATTTTTGTGTGACGCGGCGTGGTGTTGTCTTTTTATACAGTACTTATACAACATATGTTTAAACAGATATTAATATGTATACACACGATATTTATACATGTCATATTTTAGGCAGCATAGATAACAAAGAGTCTTTAAGTGTAATAAATATATAATTCTTTTAAAAGAACACAATATGTCAACCTAAAATAATTCTTTTTCAGACACGACTCGTGATAACAGCCTCTTGATTACCCAGAAGCTTAATCGATAAGCGATGGGCTGCCGAACAACATTTCTACCACCCAGTGTTTGTGTATAAGTATAGATGAGAATTACAAATAATTCGTGTTAGCTTTTCTTGGTTTGATAGTCTGTCATTATCAGTTATCCGTAAGGTTTTAAATAGTTTTGTTAAGGCCTTATATCTATAATATTGTGTATGCGTAACCAATAACACGGGCTTTTTGTGTGTTTCGTGAAAGTGTAGGTACACTACGCAAAAGTGATATCAGCAGAACTTTGTTATCTATGTAGTATGTTACTAAGGTTGTTTTTTTTGACGTGATGGCGGTTTTACGTATAGTGGGATGTAGGATAGGGGAGGATTTTTTTTTTTTAAATCTACTAATCGCATATGTTTCATTCATTCATTATTTACGGAGCTTTTTGTGTATTTCATGAAAGTTTAGGTACACTACCCAAAAGGGATTTCAGCAGGCAGACTAGAGTATGACACCAACTAGATACGGCTTTAGTGTTACACTCTGTGACTGAACCAATGTTGAGGTCAGTTTCAAACATTTTAAGAAAACGCAACAACCACGTGCTTGTAACCTCACTAGAAAGAAACAGGCTTGATGGCCAATGTGAAACAGCGCGCGTAAAACTTGACTCGTTTTAAAATCCTCGTACCATAGAGGGTACCGTTAGGTCTAAATATAGCTAGCTAGAAAAACGTAATAAAATAGCTAACAGGTAGAGTTTTCTTTAGTATTGGTAGACGAAAAAAACTTATCTACAACGAGATTTACCTGTGTAAGACTAACACTGCTACTTATTTCTGTTCACGTCATTGCAGACAACTTCAAAACACAAGAGAGCAATAGTAGAAACAAACTTTTTAGATATGACTTACCAAAGGTTTTTTTCGCACGTGTCAACCATTTCAAGAAAAACCAACACGCACGTGCTTTTTACCACGCGTTGTTAAACTCGATCGATCGTCTGCGCTCGCGAGGAAGACATTATCAAATGTAATCGCTGAATGATGCATACTGCTATAGTCCGTTAGGGTGGGTAACGTCAGCGTTAAATATAGACTATCGGAAACAAGTTTATGTTCCTTTGAGTTTGTACACTTTATCTTTCGACGAAATACCGACGATGTGCCACAGACACGGTAGATGGAAGGTAGTGAGACTTCTTTCTTGCTTATTTTCAAACTTTAGTGAAAGGTTTTCTTCCAAACACCAAAGACGATCCCAAAATTTTCTCCCAGGCCTCCCCAAAATGGCCAACCTATAGGTAAATAGATCAACCGTCAAATACTTCTTTAAAAAATTTCTCACCACTTGTCAAAAAAATACTACCCCTTGTCAAAAAAAGTTCGCCCTCTTTGTAACCAAATTTCTCCCTATTGTCAAAAAAAGACTGCCCCTTACCAAAAAATACTGCCCCTTGTCAAAAAAATGTCGCCCTCTTGGTAACCAAATTTCTCCCTATTGTCAAAAAAAGACTGCCCCTTACCAAAAAATACTGCCCCTTGTCAAAAAAATGTCGTCCTCTTGGTAACCAAATTTCTCCCTATTGTCAAAAAAAGACTGCCCCTTACCAAAAAATACTGCCCCTTGTCAAAAAAAATGTCGCCCTCTTGGTAATCAAATTTCTGCCTCTTGTAAAAAAAAAAATTTCACCCCTTGGTAATTAAATCGCACGAGTAACAAAGGCTGGTCTCGGTAAAAACTTACAGTTCCGGTCTTCAACCCGCTCCCCAACGGATTAAACACTTCATCACTTCTTGTTGTGTGATAAATTATTCTATCCAGAGACTGTCCTTTCTCTCACACGATCACCTTGTGATAAAACTATTTCTTACCCCTTACTTTCACATTGTCATCACTATCATCTCGGCTCAGACAGCAATATAAACATCTATTACCTACCTGATAAAAGCTACGACAAACATTATCTACCAGTTGTATAGCAACACCCTTTATCAATTATATATATATATATATATATATATATATATATATATATATATATATATATATATATATATATATATATATATATATATGTCTATATATATATATATATATCTATATATATATATATATATATATATATATATATATACACATTCGCCTCCTCCTACCCTCCTCCTCAATTCCTTATATAAAAAGTCATCCCACCATCTTGCCCCTGCATCACTCCTGCAGAGTTAATATATGTCTATAAATAACGTCTTCTTGTTATCTAAAGATAAACACTAATATATTACTATATAAAAAGTCATCGGAGTATTTTTCCTATATAAAAAGTCATCACCAACGCCTGTTGCTCCACCTGCACACTGAGTATTTTCTTATATAAAAAGTCATCACCCTCCGCCTGATGCTCCACCTCAATTCCCTATATAAAAAGTCACCCCGCCATTTTGCCCCTCCAGAGCTCCTCCATCGCTCCTCCAGATTTTCCTTATATAAAAGTCATCCCGCCATCTTGCTCCTCCATAACTCCTCCATCTGCTCCTCCATCGGCTCCTCCAACACATTTTCGTTATATAAAAGTCACGCGGTTGTAGACTGTATAAACAAACACACCAACACACGTAACAAAACAATTCCACAACACACAAAAATCCGCCCTAACCTAACCCCACCTGCTACATTACACCCGTACCTCGTCACCGACGTCTCTTCATTCCCACCTCTCAATGCTGGTCCACTCGCCTGCTACACCCCAAAAATGTACACAGATGCATCCTGACAACGTCACCACATCTCCCCTTAACATCTAAAATATCTCTCTTCCACATCCAAAACCATTCCACATCACACAAAAATATCACCCCTAACCTAACCCCACCTGGTACATTACACCCATGCCTCGTCACCCCCACCACAAAAAAAAAACCTCCACTCGACCACAACACACTATTAGTGAACTAATATAGTGCTATATAAAAGTCACGGGTCACCACAAAGCGCCACCACATTTCCCTTATATAAAAAGGCATCCCGCCATCTTGCCCCTGCATCACTCCTGCAGAATTAATATATGTCTATAAATAACGTCCTCTTGTTATCTAAAAATAAACACTAATATATTACTATATAAAAAGTCATCCGCATCCGCCTACCCGCCTCCTCAATTCCTTATATAAAAAGTCATCCCGCCATCTTGCTCCGCCTGCCCTCCTCATAAGCCCTTATATAAAAAGTCACCCCGCCATCTTCCTCCGCCTACCCCCTCCTCAATTCCTTATATAAAAAGTCATCCCGCCATCTTGCCCCTCCAGCGCACCTGCCCGTTTTCCTTATATAAAAGTCATGTCTCAAGTCTAAATATAGTCTCTTCTTGTTATCTAAAAATAAACACTAATATATTACTATATAAAAAGTCATCCACCTCCTCCTACCCTCCCCCTCAATTCCTTATATAAAAAAGTCATCCACCTCCGCCTGCCCTCCTCCTCAATTCCTTATATAAAAAGTCACCCCACCTAATGCTCCACCTGCACACTGAGTATTTTCTTATATAAAAAGTCATGCGCCTCTTCCTCTCCTCCTCCTCAATTCCTTATATAAAATGTCATGTACCAACACCTGCTGCTCCACCTCAATCCCTTATATAAAATGTCATCACCCGCCGCCTGATGCTCCACCTGCACACTGAGTATTTCCTTATATAAAAAGTCATCACACCCCGCCTGATGCTCCACCTGCACAATGCGTATTTCCTTATATAAAAAGTCACCCCGCCATCTTGCCCCTGCACATTTTTCCTATATAAAAAGTCACCCCACCTAATGCTCCACCTGCACATTTTCCTTATATAAAAAGTCACCCCACCTGATGCGCCACCTGCGCAATGAGTATTTCCTTATATAAAAAGTCACCCCACCTGCTGCTCCACCTGCACATTGAGTATTTTCTTATATAAAAAGTCATCCCGCCATCTTGCCCCTGCACATTTTCCCCATATAAAAAGTCATGCACCAACGCCTGATGCTCCATCTGAACATTTCCTTATATAAAAAGTCATCCCGCCCTCTTGTTATCTCCCCCTTGTTATCTCAATTTCGCCATCTTGCCCCTCCTCTTCTTGTTATCTAAAAATAACCTCCCCTTGTTAGCTCAAGTCCGCCATCTTGCGCCGCCTGAATGCGCTTATATAAAAGTCACGCGCCTCCTGGCGTTTTTGCTATATAAAAGTCACGCGCCTCCTGAATAATAATCGTTTCCGCCATTCCCTACTACTCCCCTAGCTACGTCTCGCGTATCCTTAGGGTTTCATGGGACCCTGATTGAGAAACCCTGGTATAGACTATGCTCGCCCGGGACATCCGATCTGTACAGGAACGCTTTTCGTATGACACTTACTTGGAAGAGTGTTCCAAAAAATATTATTAAAAAAGGATAATACTAATAATCATGATCATACACAACATGTCTGACAATGACAGACGACCATACACCAATAACTTGGGTCACAGTCAGTAATACACAGTTCTCAACGCTGATACAGTGTGTCAGCTCCCCGCTTAGATAAGATCCTATACATTAGTAGATAAGAATCAAACACAAGAGTCAACAACTTTGCTTACTTTTCAATTAAATAGCGCATTCTGTTGATTTCACTAGTCACCTGAAATATATTCGTTCTAACAATATGTCACAGGAAAAAATAGGTCGACAATAGACAAGAAAAACATGAACGAGTCGTCCAACGCAAGTTGTTCAAATTGGTGAAGAACGTAATGGTGACTGCTTACAATTTTCAGTGCAGTTGCGACAAAATAATCGCCCTATTCTTTCATTCACTTTTCTTTCCCCACTTGGTTTCGCAGTATTCACTCAACCATCCATTTTCTTCTCATCCGATCATCATCTTTCGTTTACGCCTGCGCCTCCAGATATTATCGTCTCTTTGGGTTGACACCTTGACATTCTCATGCGTTTAGGCTTGACTGCACATGTCACGTATACTTTAATTGTGATGAGTACTCGAGTAGCCAGATGGACCAATACGATTAAGTCAACATTTGGTCTGCCGTTTTATTGTTTTGACAGACGTGTTACGGATAGATAAATAAGTATTCTGCTTCAGCCCAGTCGGCAAAGACGACAAACAAGAAATGTTGTCCATGGGTGCGTAAAATAACATGCGTATAATTTAGTAGACATAATTACACTAATTACTCAACTTTAGCTTTATCGTGATTTAACAATCTGGACACCAGAATTATCACGTAATTATTTGCGGCAAGCCTCTTAACGAAGCAAATTGTCTTGTTGTAATAAACAGACGGTTAATTAAGAGATAACGTGGAAGCGACGTGCAAAATACGGCCCAACCATAAGGTTGTCTTGGTTATAACAATCTTGGAGAAGATGTATCAGATCTAATAATTAGGGCAAGGAATATGGTATAATGATTTCCGGTATGTCATGTAATAAGTAGTGCAATACTTTATATGGTCATGTAGTAATTTTCAGAATGAGTGGTGGGGGTAACATTTAATAAAAATCAGACGCCGTACCTGTGATTGCTTTGAAATTAGAAATGAATCCTAACTGAAATTATGACTGGGTTTCACCCAACAGAACCTCACAAGGTGGCATCTGTGCGTGGGTAAAAATTCAACTTTAAATCAAATCCTATCGTGTTTCGAAGATTTTCCCAATGCATTCCATCTTTGTCAAATTATGAGACCACAGACAGCCAGGAAAAGGAGTAGTACTTAGGATTACTTTAAAGGACTAGACGTACTTTTTAAAATTAAAAAAAGAGTAAACTTCAGTATTAATACTTAGTATCCCATGTCCGAGAAACCTGCCTTACCTGTCAACAGTTAGGAACCTAACTCACAGAGGAACGACTGCATCTTAAACAGTTGCAATACTTAGTATGGCCATCTTGTGTAACAAAGTCAGATTATATATTTATTCACCCAATGTATTGGGGTAAATTGTAACATGTATATTTTATTAATTTTTATTTGTGTTTGATATATATGAATTACTTATCGCAGTTTTTGGTACCAGTTGCTAGACGTCGACGCTCGACACTTTTAACAGACGGATCTTGGGGACACTTGAAGAGGCAACTGAGCAGCTGCTCCGGCCCCACTTTAACGTAGTCACCAAACCACTCGACTCATGAAGAGAATGAACAGTCAAGGCTACTCAAAACCCTCATCCGGAGACAACTCACGGCAGACATCTGCAAAGTTAAGTCAGAAATTACGGCCTCAGTGAAGGGACTTCTTTTATCAAACCGGCACTTTTCATTTACATTTTCCAGTGAGGACAAATTCTCTAAAGGCCAGAGACTAAATTATTTAACTGTTTACTAATTTAACTATTTTCATTCTTTACCCTTGTTCCAACAATATTTTCATAAACAAATCTCTTGTTTTTTTAATGTAAATACAAATCGTCCGTTGAGTTATTCTCTTGGGAGTGAATTTGAAATCTGTACACTTATGATTCTTTTTTTTTAAAATACATAAACATACAGAGCTATTAAATTAATGTTTTGCTAATCACTTTCAGCTGGGAGCTTATAAACGAGTCAAAACATATATTTCTCACATAAGTGGGCGGATAATACGAATTTTAGACAAACTTATATAACTCAGTTGTTGTACTTGCCATTCTAAAAATCTATGTGAGACTCCCTGAAATAGAAACAACAACCTTCTATTTACATCCCTGTCAAAAGTAATCTTGAACTTTGTTAAAAAAACAAACAAACAAAAAAACTCATTCCTAAACTCGAGTTCAGCCATTATTTGACCACCACTGCAGAGCAGGGGAGACAACACGCCACGACAGTTCAAGTCCTTACAGCTGTAAACATGAAACAGGACACATTAAAACAGCGCTTCTTAACCCCTTTTAAGCCAAGTAAAGCCTATAGATCCCTTATTGGAAACAATTTGCATTCATGTATTTTGAAATTGTTGTATACAAATAATACACTTTATTACAAAGAAAATTCGTTTTATATATATATATATATATATATATATATATATATATATATATATATATATATATATATATATATATATATATATATATATATATATATATATATATATATATATATATATATATATATATATATATATATATGCATAGTGAAATATGAAGAAGATCAGTTTAAAAAATCATATATTTCCTTAAATGGAACACTCCATGATAATTCCTTGAATAATTATTTTAAGTGAAAATAACATTCCAGTATGTAGGTTATGTACCTGGACCCTTATTATCTGTTCACAGACCTCCAAAGGATCCATAGACCACAGATTGAGGAACCTTGCATTACGATGTCAGAAACATTTTCCTGGTCAAAGATTTGTATTTTATATGAGATTAGCACGATTATTTAAAAAAAAAACTAACAAGACAAACACGAACGACTGATTATTTCAATAGTAAAAATACTTTTCTCTTATCTTCAGAGTTGCGATTCTTATGGGTTTTTTAAAGCGACCTTTATGAAATGTAAGTACATATCTTTATTGATCGTCTGAGCGGTATTATTTTGCCATGTCTACTGTCATTATTGCCATTGTGTTTCAGCTCGATGAGAAATACAGGTCTTCAACAAATTCAAGCTAAGCCTTCCTGGCCTTTGCCATTTGTTTTAGGTCTTTCTATTTATTCTTTGCCCGTTTAACGTCGCTCTCCGGTTCTCTTAATTTAACTAAATAAACTTATGCTTTTGCAGCGTGTAGCGAAAATTGGGGACACATTTAAACAGTCAGTATATTTTAATAGAAGGTAGAGTTGAAGGCAAATGTTCAAGAGAAAGACGGTGCTTAAGTGGGAAGATAACATAAAGAGATGGACAGGAAAGAGTCTATCAGAGTGTACCATCAAGACAAGAGACAGAAGATGTTGGAGATTCATTGCAGCCGACCTTTGTTGTGGAGATGGCAGATGATGAAAGTTAGTACTCAGACATCTCTGTGCAGTCATACATGCATCTTGGTAGCAAGATAGACAACGTTACAGGAACAAATAGTGATATCAAAATATGTATATAAAATGCATGTGAGCTGTGTTTTCACTGGGAAATATATGGAAATCACAATAAATCAAGCGCAATACAAAAATAAGAAACTTCAACTCATGTGTCAAGTACGGCCGTGTTGCATGACACTGAAACATGGACAAGAGAAAACGACAACCAAACAAATAACATGTACGTTCATAAATGGATGCTGGCAGGAATAGAAGGAGCAAAAAGGTATAAAATCAAGAAAACAAATGGGCTGGGTCAAGATGCGGATGTTGCACCAGTTTATTCCCATCGATAACTATGAATTTATGGATAACTTCATATATCTGGGGTTTACCATCTGTGACAGAGTGGTGGATTTGTTATATTGATGTCTTGTACTATTGTATAATGAAATCAATTCTTGAATGTAAAGGAAGAGGTCTATTTAATTCGAGTACAACGGAATCAGTAACAGTTAAGACTATTTAAGAGGTATTCAAACACCCAGCCAGTGCTCATGGGTTTGTGTGTCCCCATGTCTTTGCAGACTACTTCTGCGTGTCATGTTTGACGACTTACTTCTGCAGCGGCGCTTGGTGAAAAATACTAAGAGCTCGTAAGAATACATGGAGGCATATTGAGTCATCTTTATATGACCAACAGCTATGCACAATGCTACAGCATTCTTACGTGGAAGTGAACCTCTGTCTTTAAGGCTAATTACACCCTCGTTGACTTTGAAATCATCTACACACATCCAGGAATTCCCTCTGTGGTGAAGCTGATTGAGAACCCAGCATTGCACACTAAGCTTGGAGAAGTCACTTGAGCCCCAGATTTAGACCTGGTTGACTCCTAGCAGAAGGATCTCACTGTGGACCCAGTGATAGGCAGGGGACGCCGAGAAGTGACTCTGTGCAGGACATGACAATTCCTTGGAAGAGCCCAGAACCAGAGAACAGTATTTTAGCTCTGTGTGACAAAACGCCTGTACGCGTTCTTTTGGTGGCTCTCTCACACTTTTAGCGATTACGGCAGTATCTTTTCTTTTCTTCATTTTTCTCTCCGATCGCTTATTATGTGGCATATTTTGCCCTTCCATTCATTATTTTGCTCTATGCTGAATCTAGTAGGGGAAGTCTGTAACACTCCACTCCCCTACGGAAATATCTGCTATGGAACTATCTTTATCTCTTACATTTTTGCTCTACCACTCCTCAAACTTATTTACGTTCCGCTAGGTGAACTGTGGTATTATCTTAACAATACCCGGTCATTATCACCGGTCAGCGGTAATACGTGTGTCGCTTTGAGTCGCCTAGCCAACCTTTGATAATAGACGATCCTCGTTGGACAACCATATTGTTTTTCTGAGCGGCCGGTGACCCTTTTGTTTGATTGTCTGAAGAAGGCACAAACATACAGTCGATAATGAGATAATAGTTTCACGGGTCCATCCCTGTGTGTGATTAACGCAGATAAACTGTCTGGCCAGACAATTTTGACGGAAGGCATTGAGACAGGTAATCAGTTCACACATTTGTTTGTGAGAGTGCACAAGATGCCACCGGAAATATTACGTCCTATTACAAAGAGGTCACTCGTGGGAATATTAAATTTAATATTTTAAACACACGGGGGACATTATGAATTTAAACACCCCAACCCACGTAGTGCGAAAAGAGCTTAAGATTTGATTGAAGTGAGAGCCGGAATATTTAATGAATCTCATTGGCAAGTCTGCCGAGAAGTACAATCTGTGATATGAACTGGAAACTGAAAATAAAATCTAGCGAATTCAATACATATAATGAAAGAGTAATGCGGAAATGCGGCAGCGGAACAGTAAACGAAAATGGGGATAAATCAATACGTTTCTGTAGTATTAACAACCTGGTCATTGGAGGAACACTTTTCCCACATAAAGAAATTCACAAATTAACATGGGAATCACCAAATGGTCGGGACAGAAACCAGACAGACCACATCATGATTAACGGTAGATGGAGACATGCATTACAAGATGTGAAGGTAAGAAGAGGTGCAGATGTAGGAAGTGATCACCATTTAGTAGTAGCAAAACTGAACGTGAAACTAAGAAGGGCTGGACCAACTGTAACTACACAGAAAAAGTTTGACATCAGTAAATTGAAGGACCCCCTTACCAGAAAAGCTTTTGCGGCTGACATAAAAAAACGATATCAATTTGCCAAAAGTCAGGAAAAGACATTGACTGATGATATAAAACAGAAATTCAACACCATTTCAACAATATATAAGAAAAGCAGCAAATCATGCTTGGGATTCCAGGAAAGGAAGAAGCAAGACTGGATAACACCAGAAACATTAAACACCATAACACTGAGAAAGGAAATGAAAAGAAAGAAAACATAAGCGAAGTCCCCCAGGTTAAAGCAACTATATAGCGAACAGTACAGTCAGCTGGACAAGGAAGTTAAACGCCAAACCCGAGCCAACAAAAGGAATTTCCTAGACGATCTTGCAAGACTGGCAGAAGAGGCAGCACTGAGAAATGAACAAAACACAGTATACAAAATAACTAAATTCATCAGCGGAAAACGAGGTGCAAACAATATTACATTAGTAAGAGATAAGCAAGGAAATCTCATCACGACAGCAGAGGGACAGGAAACAAGATGGGCAGAGCACTTCAGAAAAACTCTGAACAAGGAACCACCAGAGACACAATTGAATGTTCCTGAGGCTGAAAACGATCTAGATGTAAATACAGACATTCTACGAAAAGAAGAAATCATCACAGCAATCAAAGGGTTAAAGAACGGAAAAGCTCCTGGCCATGATAACTTAAATGCAGAGCTATTTAAGACAGACCCTGAGCTAGCAGCAGAACTATTAGAACCACTATTTGCACAAGTCTGGAAAACGGGGACAACACCAACAGAGTGGAACAAAGGAATAATTGTCAAATTGCTCAAGAAGGGAAATCTTGCAGACTGCAATAATTGGAGAGGAATCACTCTTCTCTCAGTTCCCAGCAAAATACTAGGCAGGATAATTATACAGAGAATTTCAAAAGCAGTAGACTACAAACTGAGGAAAGAACAAGCAGGATTTAGAAAGAATAGAAGATGTGTAGATCATATATTCACTCTCAGGAACATTATAGAGCAGTGCTCAGAATGGCAAAGACAGCTGTACATTAATTTCGTTGATTTTGAAAGGGTTTTTGACAGCATACAAAGGGACAGTTTATGGAAAATACTGAGGGCTTATGGAATTCCAAGCTGCATAGTGTCAATCATTAAAAGCCTCTATGCCAACTTTACGTGTAGTGTTTGGCAGAGCAACCTAACCTTTGAGGGGAAGACAGGAGTACGACAGGGATGCCCCTTATCAACCACTCTGTTTTCAACAGTCATAGATTGGGTGATGCACCAGACAACAGAGGGCAGTCCAAGAGGAATAAGATGGACTACATTTTCTACATTGGAAGATCTGGAATATGCAGATGACATTGCACTACTAGCACATTCACATCAACACATCCAGGAAAAAACGGATAGACTTAATAAGTTTAGCCAGCAGGTAGGCTTGAACATCAATTTAAAGAAGTCAGAGATCATGACGCTCAATGTGAGCAACCCTGAGCCCATATCAGTAAGGAATCAGCAACTGGTACGGACAGACACCTTTACATACCTAGGATGCATAGTGTTGCGGTCATTTTGATGGAGTTTCAAACGTCGATTTATTGGTTGTATGTTTTTCACCCTGGTCAAAGTTGGGGAACTATGTCTTAACTTTGCTGTGTCAGGTTGATTAGGGGTTATCTCCCTTTTTGGTTCATTCATTGTGTTTGACCTTTAGGGTCAAAGGTAAACAGTTCTGGGCTATGTGCCATGCGCAGTTGGAGAGGGCAAAATTAGACTTCCGTCAGAGAGAGTTGGGTCCTGGCTTCTGTGGGACATAAATATCCGTTGTATCCTGGGGAAGGAAAATCTTCGAAGTGACTGCGTTGTCAGTTTTCCCCAGTGGATTACTGTACGTCAGGAATGACGACAGTGTTATTTCTTATGTTCTGAGGATTCGTTTCAAGGTAACACCGACTTTATCATTACTACGCATTCGGTTGCAGAATTTGTTAAAGGCTTACCTAGCCTGTGAGAACAACTCACAGATCCTGTAATGCAAAACTTATATTTTGTGCTCAAGATAGCTATGTAAGACTATTCGTCTTTATATGAACAGAAGTCCAGTGACAAAATTATATATGGTGGAAACCGCAGATTGGCGGTATATTTATACCAACATTATAACAGGGTTTAGGCAACCTGCTTATGAAGAGTACACAGCTGACGTCATAACGAGGCCTGTGTAATGGCCACTATTCTACAGCATGAAAAGATGTAACTGGCGTGTTATGCCAAGTTGAACGACGGCCCTAGTAATAGGATTACATGAATTAAGGGCTCGTCTTTTGTATGACGGAGTTATTAAGGTATCTGACGCGTTCAGTCAGGGATACCAAAGCGGCCATATGAACTGTACGTTAAAGGACATACCACTATTGACCATGCCCACATATGTGAATGTTTACCAGCCTTAGAAGGCCTGATATGTACCAAGCGATTTCAATTAACATGATGTACATGAGCCTGTTTACATTGACTGTGCCTGTGTGATACTACTGTTAGTGCTGTGAATAAATGTATGAACTGTTTCCAGTAGTTGCAACCATCATTGGCTTCTGTACGAGTGTGACTGGGTGCATTGTATACCATATATGATCCTAAACACATTCGCGTCTGTGCACACCCATGTCTCACATCATCATCATCATCGTACAATGACCATGTATGCTGTCAGCGTGAGTGACCCAGATCTTCACCGCACCATCACACTGTTCAGGTGACATCGACACGCATACCTGGCCAATTACACATCAACATTTGCATCACGTTAAAAAAACCAACTAACACATAGTAACACCAGACTGCGGGGCAGGCAAAGACATCAACATCAGAATAAATAAGGCAAGAACAGTCTTTTTTAGTCTAAACAACTTCTGGAAGTCCTCTCAGTACAGCACAAGCACAAAATTAAGATTATATCAGAGCTGTGTGCTTTCTGTGCTTCTCTATGGTGCGGAATGCTGGGGAGTTACAGAGAAGGAAATGTCGAAATTGTCCTCTTTTCACACAACATGCCTAAGAAAACTTCACCGAATCTTTTAGCCGAATACCATCACCAACCAAGATCGGCTTACTCGGAGCAAGCAAGAGGACATGCATACCGTCATAGCTGGCAGACGCTAGAGCTGGGTTGGCCATGTACCCAGAAGAGACCCCGATGCCATCACAAGAACAGCTATGCTTTGGACCCCTGAAGGAAAACGAAAGAGAGGCCGACCAAAAACAACCTGGTGGAGGACTGTGGAGGCTGAGATGCAAAGAATGAACCAGAGTTGGGGCACTGTACGAAGGATGGCCGCCGACCGAACAAAGTGCAATAAATTTGTTGTTGCCCTACAAGACGCCACTAGGCGTGATGGTCACTGACTGCTTTGACGGTCGGCGGCTAAGGATCAAAGAAGAAGAAGAAGAATTCAGAGACGAAAAATTCACAACTTCAAACGAGCAACTCCCAAAAAGCCAGAAAGAGATAGATCGGAGCTAGAATTCCAAACCTATAAGTGACAGATCGAAGTATTTGGAAAACTTAAAACCTTAAAAAGTAAGCCCGCCTTTATAAATACAGAGACTTAAAACTTAAGGACCAGGACTTTAAATATCAATACTGGAAACTTAGGAATTGGATCACACGTCATCAGATAACTTTCCCAGACCAAGTGTTTCGCAGATTCACCCGTTATACACAAGATTCAAAAATTCCAGACCAAGTGGTTCGAGAGCATATAACCTAAATTGCTCGTGTCCATCTTAACCTGCGCGAGGAGATTGTGTATTCCCAAAACTTAAGGGTAAGTGTAACAATTATTTTACAAATGCAAATTTGACATGTTTTCTTGCAAAGTGGTTATATATATATGAGGCTGGCAACCTCAACATATGAAACTAGTATTTCATAAACCACTTCAGCAATCTGACAACTTGAGTTGCTAATATGACAACTTGAGTTGTTAATCTGATATCTTGAGTTGCTAATCTGACAACTTGAGTTGCTAATCTGACGACTTGAGTTGCTAATCTGACGACTTCATTTGCTAATCTGACAACTTGAGGTGCTAATGTTACAAACTGAGTTGCTAATCTTACAACTTGAGTTGCTAATTTGACAACTAGATTGCTAATCTGACGACTTGAGTTGCTAATCTGACGACTTGAGTTGCTAATCTGACAACTTGAGTTGCTAATCTGACACCATGAGTTGCTTATCTGACAACTTGAGTTGATAGTCTGACAACTTGAGTTGCTAATCCGATTACTTGAGTTGCTAAGCTGACAAATTGAGTTACTAATCTGACAACTTCAGTTGCTAATCAGACAACTTGAATTGTTAATCTGACAATCTGAGTTGCTAATCTGACGACTTGAGTTGTTAATCTATCTGACAACTTGAGTTGCTAATCTGACAACTTGAGTTGCTAATCTGACGACTTGGGTTGTTAATCTGGCGACTTCAGTTGCTAATCTGACGACTTGAGTTGCTAATGTTACAAATTGAGTTGCTAATTTGACAACTTGAGATGCTAATCTGACGACTTGAGTTGTTAATCTGACAACTTGAGTTGGTAATCAGAAACTTCAGTTGCTAATCTGACAACTTGAGTTGTTAATCTTACAACTTGATTTGCTAATCTGACGACTTGAGTTGTTAATCTGGGGACTTGAGTTGCTAATCTGGCAACTTGAGTTGCTAATCTGTCGACTTGAGCTGCTAATATTACAAATTGAGTTGCTAATTTGACAACTTGATTTGCTAATATGACAACTTGAGTTGCTAATCTGACGACTTGAGTTGCTAATCTGACGACTTGAGTTGCTAATATTACAAATTGAGTTGCTTATCTGACAACTCGAGCTGCTAATCTGATAACTTGGTGTGCAAATGTTACAAATTGAGTTGCTAATCCGACAACTTGAGTTGCTAATCTGACGATTTGAGTTGCTAATGTTACAAATTGAGTTGCTAATCTGACAACTTGAGTTGCTAATCTGACAACTGTCACCTTTTTTTTCCCTCGCATGAGGTCGCATTGGCACCCGCCCAAACCCGGCTCTGGTCAAGACCACATGTCCCAACACAAGAAGACCCAATGACAACATGTGTCACCGTAGTGATCTTCTGTGTTCTCACACAAAGGACCTAATGACACATTGATGTCACTGTATTGGTCCCTGTGTCTAGACACATGATCCCAGCCAAAGGCCGGATATTTTTTTTTCCCCTCGCTTGAGGTCGCATATTTTTTCCTCGCATGAGGTCGCATTGTCCCCGCCCCAAACCCGGCTCTGGTCAAGACCACATGTCCCAACACTAGAAGACCCAATGACAAAATGTGTCACCTAGTGATCTTCTGTGTTCTCACACAAAGGACCTAATGACACATGAATGTCACTGTACGGTCCCTGTGTCTAGACACATGATCCTAGCCAAAGGCCGGATAAGATTTTTTTTTTTTTTCCTCGCTTGAGGTCGCATATTTTTTCCTCGCATGAGGTCGCATTGTCCCCGCCCCAAACCCGGCTCTGGTCAAGACCACATGTCCCAACACTAGAAGACCCAATGACAAAATGTGTCACCTAGTGATCTTCTGTCTTCTCACACAAAGGACCTAATGACACATGAATGTCACTGTACGGTCCCTGTGTCTAGACACATGATCCTAGCCAAAGGCCGGATAAGAGCGTTGGGTCTTCCCAGCATTATTTGTGCTGGAGTTAAAGTTCAGATGAACAGTAATTTAGTGTTGATAAGATAGAAGAGTGTAGAAATATGGTTTAGGAAATTTGAATAACCTGAGTAATGGGCTATTTGTTCTAAAGATGGGAGATAAAAGCCAGCATACATGTGCTTGGATGATAAGGGAGAGAATTCTTTTAGACTTAAATATTTCCTAGGTGTAAACAGTTAGGGTTTGAGAAATTTACATATCAGGACGATTTTAGTAGGCATTCAGAAGGAAAAGTAACAATTTAGTCAAAACTTCAAAGGGAGACTACAATTAACTTACGCCCCTTACAGGTTTTGTGAGTTGGGAACTGTTACGGTCTCACTGTATCTTTTCTTGCTAATTGTTATTAAAAGATTCAGCACCGTTGGACGTGAGTTTATTGGGTTGCTTGTCAATATTTCAGATATTATGATTCATCTATTCTTATTCCAGCTTTATAGTTCGATTGCAGTTTTAAGCCATTATTGTGTGATTAAATTATTATTATATTCAGTGTCGTTGTTGTATATTAATTCTTCCGCAGTGTTGGTTAGATTATAGTTAGTCTTATGAATACCTGTGATAACCTGGACTGACTTTGCAAGGATTAACGACAGTTACAGCACAGAGTGAGAACTTGAGTAATTCAGGCAATCAACAAGTTCCATTGACGACTGAACAATTTAATATATACTTTTGCACAATGAGCGTAACACATTTCTCACACATTTAACTTGGCTTTAACATAGTCCTAAGCTCTACACAATGTTCCTCTCACAAACTTAGCTCGTCTGGGTTAACCGTTAAGTTTATAGCGTGATAGAGTGTGCAACCAACTCCTACTGAATCCGATCCTTAGAATTATTATCCCTTCACAATGCTAGTGAGTACATTATCCGTAAATCTATTGATCCTGTCTATGTGTCATTATTCAACATCTTTGGCTTGCATCGCCAGGCTTTAACTGCCATGTATATAAGTTCAAGGTGAACGAAATCTGCGTTGTTCGCGATTCTAATCTGGACTCTACCTGGTCCTATCTTAAATTTGATACGGATCATTACGCTATTTTACACTTTCCAGTGGATCTGCCGTTCCACATATATATTTAGTCAGTGGCTATGCCACATATTAAAACACGATCCTTAAGTGGTTTTACCACACATTCCAACACTGCCATTCGGCTCAATGGCCATACATAGACTTTCCTAGTCTTTAGACACATATCCTTATATCGGCTTAAAGCCAGAACACAACGGTTCTACACTTAAGTAAGTGGCTCTGCCACACAATTGAAACACTATCCATAAGTGGCTGTGCCACACATTGAAACACTGTCGGATGGCACGCCGGCCATCAGGCCCGCAGGCCATAGGTAGACTACTGTAACTAGGCTTGACGCGTCATATCTTGATCTGCGCGATTTCTGGTCTTAATTCAATTGAGGAGTTCCGTGGTGCAGGCATGCGAATGTTTGCAACCATTCACATGTCTCAAGCCGCGAAACAGTCCTCAACATCATCCCTCCCGCTCCCAAACGTGACACTCGTGGCACGTGAGAGAGTGGTGGCGAAGATGTGACCGACTATAATCTATGCATGTTATCTAACGTCAAAATGATATGATGAAATTAATATTCATAATTAGAAATAATAATTATAAAATTATGTCCATTGTCAATATCAAGACAAGAAAGTTATCTCAATCCTGTGACGTAAAATTTCTCGATAACAAGTCCGCGAGGTTATTATCAGTTCCTGAAATCGGTATGATATTAAATGCGAATTCTTGTAGTAAAAGAAACCATCTGTGAATTCTTGCGTTTTTCATAGTTCTCGAAGTGATAAACGTGAGCGGACTGTGGTCTGTGTAGATAAAGAACTTTCTCCCTATCAAGTACTTAGACAGTTTTTCTAAGCACCACACCACCGCGAGCAATTCGCGCTCTCCTGTTGCGTATTTTTGTTCTGCAGGAGTAAGTTTGCGTGAGACAAACAAGCATGGATGGAGTATCCCTTCATAGCATTGAAGTAAACAACCTGCAATTCCGGAACTTGATGCATCTGTTTGAATCAAGAATGGTAAATGTATGTTTGGCAATAACAGGATAGGAGGATTCTTAAATAAATTCTTTATCATAATCAGAGCCTATTCGCACTGCGGTGTCCATAATATTTTTTTTGACTACCTTTGGCCAACAATCCGGACAAAGGAGCAGATATCTGTGCGAAGCGTGGTATAAATTTATGGTAATAGTTAACCAGCCCAAGTAAACTTCTTACTTGTTTCTTAGATGATGGAATAGCAATCTCCAGTATACGCTTGACTGTATTGTCATCAGGGTGTAATCTATGGTTACCTATGCGGTGACCCAGAAAAGTAATCTCTTGACAACCTATCTGGACCTTAGAAGGTCTTACAGTCAAACCATGTTGTCGTAGTGTAAAGAGAAGAGAAGACAAACCAGTAATATGGTCTTCCCATGAGTTGTGAAATAGACAGATGTCATCGATGTATGTGATGACATCTTTTCTATCGCCCAGAAGGCGGCGCATCATGCGCACAAATGTCGCAGGCGCGTTTACAAGGCCGAAGCACATGTAATTCCATTGGAATAATCCAAATGGAGTAGTGAAGGCAGTGAAAGGCTTGGCATGTTCAGTAAGTGGTATCTGCCAATAGCCTTTAGACAGATCTAGTTTACTAAAATAAGTGGCCTGTGAAACTTGCGAAAGTAGGTCGTCCAACAAATGCATTGGTTCAGCGTCAGTAATTGTGATACGGTTAAGACGTCTGAAGTCAATACAAATACGGAGCGACCCATCCTTCTTTTTCACAATAACCATCGGAAAAGCATAAGGAGATTCTGATGGAGATATAACTCCCAGTTTTATCATATCCTTTAGCTCCCTTTCAACCCTGTCTTTATGATGTAACGAAATAGGGTAAGGTCTTAACTTAATAGGATGATCATCCGTTAGAATGATGTCATGAGAGATTAAAGACGTACGACCTGGAAGGTCAGTAAGTACATCGTTAAAAGAAAGAAGAATTTCCCTAACTTGACCTTGTTGTGACGATGACAAAGTCGAAGAAATTGTGACATCCTTCCAAGATTCGGAAGCTTGTAAAGATGGTAAAGCAAACTGTAAAGGAATTGAAGACGTAGTGTCTTCCTCATTTACTAATGCAAAAGAAGAAATATGAGGTGAAGACTCAGACACAGACACAGAGTTAATAATAGGAATTAACTCTTGTGGTCTTTCCACTGCCAATTTCAACATATTGACATGGAACGTTTTAATTTTTCCTCTTACGTTTATAGCATAGTCAACATCTGTGACTCGTTTAATAATCACAAATGGACCCTGCCATGAAACCAACAGTTTATTATCCTCATGAGGTAGAAGTAACCAGACTTTTTCCCCAGGATTAAAATATCGCAATCTTCTCCCTTGATTGTGGAATAATCTAGATTTTTGTGTCGCTGATTTAATGCTCTCGGATGCATATGTACACGCATCAATGATTCTTTGTCTAAGGTCGATCACCAGCTCGTAACTAGTACGAGTGGATTCATCCACTGATGATCCGACCAGTAAACTTTTCAAGATCATCATTGGGCCACGAGGATTAGAGCCATAGACGAGCTCGAATGGACTAAATCCAGTGCTTTCGTGGGGGACCTCTCGATATGCGAATAAAGCGGCACAAAGTAGCCTGTCCCAGTCCCGAGGACATCCCTCAGTGATCTTGTGAAGAATCTGTTTGAGTGAACCGTTAAGACGTTCACAAACTCCGTTCGTTTGGGCATGATATGCACTGGAAAACGAATGGTGAATGGAGAGCATCGACTCCACTTCTTTCATAATATTTGAGGTGAATTGTGAACCTCTGTCTGATAAAATTTCCTCCGGAAAACCAATACGACAAAAAATTGAAAATAATGCATCTGATACCGACGCAGTAGTGATGGTTTTCAGAGGTATGGCCTCAGGCCACCGTGTACAAAGATCTACACAGGTTAAGATATATCGGAACCCATTATTAGATGGAATTGATAACGGACCAATAATATCTATGGCTATCTTCTTAAATGGTCTTTCTGGTACATCAGTGATCTGTAAGGGTGCCGTATGGAATCTGCCCTTACGTGATATGCTCTGACATGTCCTACAAGACCTACAATACAATTTTGTGTCTTTATTGACACCAGGCCAATAGAATTGCGGCGTGACTCTAAATAATGTTCTTTTAATACCCATGTGCCCTGCCATGGGAGAGTCATGCCCTGTTTGTAACACCAAAGGTCTAAATTGTTTTGGAACGACTATCTGATGAATAATTGACATACCATTATCATAGTATATTGTTAGTATGGATTTCTTAATTTGAAACCAATGTTGTGCTGATTTAGTATGTTTACTGACTTTTTTTTCTGCTAGCGCAAATAAACGCTGTAAACTTGGATCATTTTTTTGTTTTTCCGCAAACGCCGCTGGTGCTTCAGCAACGCCGACGGGAGACATAATTGTCTCTATTATAGGTGTAGGTGGGGTGGCCATATCTGTAGCCAACTGTTGTGCTCTGGTGACAACAGCATTTGCCACCAATGGGTGAGATTCAACCCATTTCGTAATCTCGTGTGGAGTGCAATTTCTAACTCCAGGTATGTTACCTAAGATTATTTCAGCCACGGGAGCTCGTAACCCGCAAGCATACACCATACCTGTATAAAACGGTGTATCGATATAGACATGTGCTATTGGATATTCTTCTATATTTCCACCAAATGTGATACATTTAACAGTTTTACTCGTAAATGCAGAGGGCTCGATAAGCGAGTGTTGTATGCCGACAGTAGAACAGCCGGAGTCACGTAAAATTCTTACTTCCTTTCCGTATAAGTATGCCTTGTGGTATGTGAGACGTCCCAAATTCTCACAAGCAGACATAGAAGACATTGTATGACCATACCGAAGTGTATTTTTCCTCTCTGATATCAGATGTGATTGACAAACATAACAAGAGTCGTCTAAAATGCTGCATGAATTAGCATGTTTGTTATCATCATTCTCATGATCTCTTTTGGTAGTACATGCGTTAGCATGACTATGTTTGTCATTATTCTTTGAAGATGACCTAAAATGATTTGTTTTCTTTTTGCCTGATTTTGTCTTATAATAAAAATCTGATGAATCATCATTATCATCATTCCTTTTATATGATGATCCATGATTATTGTAATCCCTGTAATAGTCTTTGTGATAATCATCACGACCCCTGCCTTTGTGGCCTCCACGATCATGAGGTGAATAACCTCGATAACTGCGACGATAGAATCTTGACGGTGAGTGATACCGAGGGAAGTTGTAAGACCCCCGATATTCATGACGAAACTGTGTACGATATCGACCGTCCGTGCTCTGTGATCTAGGTCGGTGATCATAAGATCTATGATCATGGAGTGCTGCACACGTAGGCATAGGATCTCGAGGAAAAGATCGATGGACATCCTTATTCGGATGTGCCGTGACAAACTGTCTACAGAATTTTTCATATTCTGCAATAGAGTTAGGGTGTCTCTCTTGTAAGAAGGATTCTAAATCATGACTACATGAGGAGAGCACTTTATCACGTAGCATGAGATCCATTAACCCCTCATATGATTTGGTAATACCTGATAATTCTATCCATCTATTGAAATAATGTTTAATGGAAGCAATAAATTCCCCAAAGTCAGCGTCCTTACTAGGCTTAGCCATATGGAAACGTTCTCGGAATCCAGATTCAGTTAACTGGAACCGTCTAAGAAGTACTTCTTTTACGACATCAAAATCGTTTCTGCTTTTCTCATCTAGATTCATGAAAACCTTGAGTGAGTCCCCGGTCAAAAAATCAACCAAAAGACTACTCCATCTTTCCTTAGGTATGTTTAAACCTGTAACTTTCATAATAAATCTTGATAAAAATGAATCGATGCAATCTCTAGATTGATCGAAATGTGGCATCTTCAATTTTGGATAAAATACATTTGAATTAGCCGAAGGTCGGGACTGTTCTGATTGCACCCTAGCCAATTCAACAGCCTTTTCCTTCTCAGCATTTAATCTTAAAGTCTCAAGCTCAATAGCGTGTTTATGTTCTTGATCTAATTGAAGTAGTTCCATTCTTCTTATTTGCATTTTCTCCCTATCTAATTCTCTCTCCTTTTCTTGTTGAGCCATTTCTTTATCTTTTTGAGCTAATTCTTTCTCCTTAAGTTCTTTCTGTAATTCTCTCTCTTTTTCTTGTTGAGCTATTTCCTTCTCCTTAAGTTCTTTCTGTAATTCTCTCTCTTTTTCTTGTTGAGCCATTTCTTTATCTTTTTGAGCCATTTCTTTATCTTTTTGAGCCATTTCTTTATCTTTTTGAGCCAATTCCAACTTTTTAAGTTCGCGTTGCTCAATTCTTTCCTGTTGAGATAAATGCTTTTCATATCTAGTTTCAGCATAAGTCTGAAGATCAGAACCTGATTTACCTAGGCTTTGTCCAATTTTAATCAAATCTTCTAACGTAGACATGGTGCTACGTTTCTCAATAACTTATATAAGTAAATTATTTGTCAATAAATATACTATGAACATATGAGCTTAATTAATTCAAAGTAACTATGATATTTACTATAGCCAGAGACAAGAACAGGTGACGATAAACAATGGATGGAACAAGCAAATGAAATGATATATTCACTTATACGACGCTATGAAACAGATAAAAAGAAACTAATTAGGTACTAGACATATTAATTAGAGAAATAAAATGTTTAAAGTAACATTACAAAAATTTTACGATACAAGTCGTCTTAAACTAACAATGAGACAGAGAGATTTTTAGATCACAAACGAATAAAATCGAACAATACTTATTTATGCAAATAAAATGACGCAAGCACGTGACGTCACGACTAGCACAAGCAAAGCGATTATATTGCTAACTGAAGAAACATTTATATCCTAACTGAAAAGAAAAATTAGTAATCAGTTGGATCCTCAGTCAGCGAATATAAGCAATTATCCCTAAAAGTCGTTAAAATTGCTTAAATCTTCCAAAGGAATATACAAGCAATGATAAGCCCTATCCAACCGTCCCGCGAAGTTACATACAGTACATCGATAGTAAACACATAATGATAAGTACTAGAACTGCAAAGTAGGACAGACAAGTGACAGTGGAGGAAAAATTGAAGGCCAAAGCTAGCCAACTGGACAACACACACTAGTAGAAAGCTCTAATTTAGACAAGAACTTATCTTCATGTGGTCATGCCATTGTGATCCCAAAAAATAAACCACAACAAGATGCTCCCAGCTGTTTGACTTGTTTCCATTGAGAAGCAAACTTGACCGGTTGATTGAAGATTTTCAAAATTGATATTGAAAGAAATTCTGTTGAAATACTTCCCCGGTTGCTCTGGAGGTTTAACAAGTGTATGGATTGTCTTTCTGGTTCTATGTGATGGTTCAGGATAAAAAATTGAATGACATACGATCGACTTGATTCAGCGAACTCAGCGACCGTTGATCGGAGTGATGACTCGACCTTGACCTTCGTAACTTAATGTGTAAATTCGAGTTGCCAGATTGGACTTGCGCCTTGAATGAGACTTTCTTGAACTGTTCAATTTCCACTGTTACTTTGTCTGTGACGAACTGAATTGATCTTGAAGTTGTTTCCACTAGAATCTTCCAAACTTGAAGCCTGATTCATGAACATTAGTTCGTTCAATTGGATAACGGAAAAGATGAATTCTGAAAATTGTCCGAACACTTTCTGACACCAGTATGTTACGGTCTCACTGTATCTTTTCTTGCTAATTGTTATTAAAAGATTCAGCACCGTTGGACGTGAGTTTATTGGGTTGCTTGTCAATATTTCAGATATTATGATTCATCTATTCTAATTCCCGCTTTATAGTTCGATTGCAGTTTTAAGCCATTATTGTGTGATTAAATTATTATTATATTCAGTGTCGTTGTTGTATATTAATTCTTCCGCAATGTTGGTTAGATTATAGTTAGTCTTATTAATACCTGTGATAACATGGACTGACCTTGCAAGGATTAACGACAGTCACTGCACAGAGTGAGAACTTGAGTAATTCAGGCAATCAACAAGTTCCATTGACGACTGAACAATTTAATATATACTTTTGCACAATGAGCGTAACACATTTCTCACACATTTAACTTGGCTTTAACATAGTCCTAAGCTCTACACAATATTCCTCTCATAGACTTAGCTCGTCTGGGTTAACCGTTAAGTTTATAGCGTGATAGAGTGTGCAACCAACTGCTACTGAATCCGATCCTTATAATTATTATCCCTTCACAATGCTAGTGAGTACATTATCCGTAAATCTATTGATCCTGTCTATGTGTCATTATTCAACATCTTTGGCTTGCATCGCCAGGCTTTAACTGCCATGTATATAAGTTCAAGGTGAACGAAATCTGCGTTGTTCGCGATTCTAATCTGGACTCTACCTGGTCCTATCTTAAATTTGATACGGATCCTTACGCTATTTTACACTTTCCAGTGGATCTGCCGTTCCACATATATATTTAGTCAGTGGCTATGCCACATATTAAAACACGATCCTTAAGTGGTTTTACCACACATTCCAACACTGCCATTCGGCTCAATGGCCATACATAGACTTTCCTAGTCTTTAGACACATATCCTTATATCGGCTTAAAGCCAGAACACAACGGTTCTACACTTAAGTAAGTGGCTCTGCCACACAATTGAAACACTATCCATAAGTGGCTGTGCCACACATTGAAACACTGTCGGATGGCACGCCGGCCATCAGGCCCGCAGGCCATAGGTAGACTACTGTAACTAGGCTTGACGCGTCATATCTTGATCTGCGCGATTTCTGGTCTTAATTCAATTGAGGAGTTCCGTGGTGCAGGCATGCGAATGTTTGCAACCATTCACATGTTTGCAAGCCGCGAAAAAGTCCTCAACAGGAACATTAACGAACGCACGAGGAAAAAATGAGTAAACAGTTATTGAGAACAGCTCATTAAGTTGCCTGAGGGAAAAATAGGGTGAGCTTGGCGGACCAATCAGATGACTCGAAAAGAAGATCAGATGATGAGACAATGAATTGAAGGACAAAAGAAATCAGTCCTGGCTGAAAGTTTGAAGTGGCAAGACATGTAATTTGCCGGGCTCTCAAGAAAACGAACCTGTGGGTGACAGTTGTTCGTGATGAACCAAGTAGATAGCTTCAGCCTGATTAGAGGTAGCAATTCGAGGATAATAGAATGAACTTGTGTTATAATTCTAGGGCTAGAGTAGAGATGATAGTAGGGAAGTGATAAGTAATGGAATTCTGCTTGATGGTAAGATTGACTTTTGACTTTTATTATCTATTGCATAAACCAAGATGAAAAGAAGAACCTAATGCAATTTTAGTCAACATGGTATCTGAAGACAATGCTGCTTTATTTAAGGGAGCTGTCCACAAGAAAGAACATTGAAGACGAACTTTATATAGTCTGAATTATATGAATAGACAGAGGTTTTTTCAGAAATACAGTCTATACATTACTTGAGGGTAATGCTGCTCATATTTGAGGGAGTAAAACAGTAAGAGAAAACATTACAGTGGATGCTCGGCTAAGACAAAGTGGTTAACTTTGGTCGAGTAAGTAGCCAGGAAATGCAATTATGTCTGGTATATCATACAAGAGAAGCATTGCTACAACCAAATGTAAATAAGCAAGGGTTTTGAACTACACTGACTCCTATTGATGGAAGTCATGCGCTCTCTCATGTCAGCGTAAGTATCGAGGCTGCCACAGGAGTATTTGACATTGGTTGATATATTTTTTTTTGCAGGTATAAATTTTGATATAAGAATGAGGTACTTGAGGGAGTCAAAGATGACTCAGTTGAGATAGAAGATAAATAAGCATACGAGGATTTTGAGAGACTATTGTAAACAATCCTGAGAGAAATAAATCAGGAAAAGAGAAAGAATTTAAGCAAGCCATGCACATAAACTAGTATGAGAGCCCACAGGAAATGCAATATAAATACTCTGAAATAGTTGATGAAAAAGTATAAAGCCGACAACTTGAATTGCTAATGTTACAAATTGAGTTGCTAATCTGGCAACTTGAGTTGCTAATCTGACAACTTGAGTTGCTAATCTGTCAACTTGAGTTGCTTATCCGACAACTGGAGTTGTTAATCTGGCGACTTGAGTTGCTAATCTGACAACTAGAGTTGCTAATCCGACAACTTGAGTTGCTAATGTTACCAATTGAGTTGCTAATTTGACAACTTGAGTTGCTAATCTGACAACTTGAGTTGCTACTCTGACGACTTGAGTATCTAATCTGACGACTTGAGTTGCTAATGTTACAAATTGAGTTGCTAATCTGACAACTTCAGTTGCTAATCTGACAACTTGAGTTGCTAATCTGACGACTTTAGGTGCTAATCTGATACCACAAATCTCACGGCATATGAGAAGCCGGGTGACAAACTCACTTGTGCGGGAGCACTTGTACGTTGTAGACTATATGATGTGAACAGGCCGAAGAACAACTTGCGAAGAGACCTCGTGTCTCTTTGCGTGGTCATTTTAAAACCTTCCCGTCGAAGGATCTGGTTATATGTTACGTGACATACTACTAGAAGGTTCTATACTTTGCCCGTTTCTCGTCAGACGGGAACTAACTCTTGACCCTCATTTACAACTTATTTATAATTAAAGTTACCTCGCTAATACCGTGGAACGACGCTCCCAATCACATTATCAATCTTGTAATTTCTTTTTCTACTGCCACCTGTGCTGATTTCCCTAGTTCGTTCAATGTGCGAACATTCCAGGTGCCAGTTCTGGAGATTTTCATAGAAGAAAGAAGGTGAGTCAGCAACATTGACACCTTTTTAATGTATTTGATACATAGTGTTGATGTAGTTCTGAGATACTGTTTCCTATTAGTCACAATATGTTAGAAGGAGAACAATTAGTGGTCATAAATTATAAACATAACTCCACCTTATGCTTAGCGTGTACATACCTGTTCATGTATCGTGCTAGTTGTCTACACGATGGATACATCTGTCACGGTATTGCCTCCCCTTGCTTTGCAGTAGTGGTCTACTAATGGTCACAACGCAAGCGTATCTAAAAGTAGGTCGTCCAAGGTATCTATCTTCGCGCAAGATTACTCTTGGCAAAGATGTAGATAGAAGATGAATGACGCTTCTACCTTACAAGATATTCCCAGAAGAACAAACGCTGCTTAAAGGCTGAGCAAATTTTTTAACTTATTATCTGGTCCGTCGCCTTTTGTGAAGGGTTTATGCAATGATTCTGGCCCGTTCAAGCCCCCAGTTGGAGTAATCCAACGAATGCCCTCTTATAAGTAATGGCTCTCTCTCTCTCTCTCTCTCTCTCTCTCTCTATATATATATATATATATATATATATATATATATATATATATATATATATATATATATATATATATATATATATATATATGCAGTCTCTGTTGTTCTGTGTCTGATTTCTACAGTATATCTCACACTCCTTAGTTTCTACTCCCAGCTGTGTTTCCGCCGAATGTTCCAATCAAATCCATTGTAGACTCTGCGAACCAATCAAATCTATCTAGCACTGTTTGGGTGGGGAAGATTATCATTACTCATCCCACGCGTATTTGAAAATATTAAATTTAATATACACGCGTGGCTTCTTACAACATTGATGTCATATCGTTACATAAGACTTCCGGCGCACCTCTGTCTATCACAATATTGTGACCGTGTTTTCTTGGAGTAATGTCTTCCGCCCAGATGTCTTTCCCGACAGATTATCTAATTATCCCCTGTTTCTGCGTGCCTCCGCCAGACAGATGTCTGGTCAGACAGTGTTCTTCTTTCATCGTACGCACAATACAAGCTTGCGTCAACACGATCAACAGCTTTCCAATGGGGTTAAATGTTTGACCGACACGTTTCCACAGGTGGTCAGACGGATTCAAAGAGATAAGCGGGTGACCGGTCTGACGACTGGGTATTGTTACGATAATACCACAGTTCAGCTGGCGGAACGTAAACACGTCTGAGGAGTGGCAAACCAGACAAAGACAGTCCTATAGCAATTACTTCCGTAGCAAATACTGTCATAGGGGAGTGGCGTGTTAGAGACTTTCCCCATGCTATGTCCAGCATATAGAGTAAAATGAATGAAAGGGCAAAAATGAAATGCTAAATAACAAGTGAATAATGAAGAAATATGAAGAAGTTTACTGCTGTAGTGCTGAAGGTGTGAGAGATCACACAAAAGGACAGGGACAGCTATTTCGTCACAACATCTTCTCACACGGCAATACCTGCTGGTCTTACGTTTGATGTCCAATTCCAGCAGCCTTGATGATTCATCGATTGTAGTGTCGTTCTCTAACAGGAGATCATTAGTTACAAGGCACACGTGAAGAGTGCACACAAACAAGTGTGGTCGTGCAATCCTGTGACTGACCCATGCAGAAAAAAGGCTAGGCTGTGTAAACGTGGAGAAATATTATAGAGAGGAGTTGTAGACCCTGGTTTCTCAACTGGGGTTCCACGGAACCCAATAGTTCCACGAGAGGTCATTAGAGATTAGGATGAAAGAAAACATTCACGTTGTTTTTTTTTTTTTAATTTGTGCACCAGAGCGATGATGGTGCTCGCAGTGATGGGCGGTGATAAAGCAGCCCCGTATGGTAGTGCGCAATAGGACCAGTGTTCACTCTTGCACATACCATATTTCATTAGCGTCTTATAGAGTAGACATTCGTGATAAGACATTTAGGTCTACTTGGATACGGTTTTAACAAAGTTATGTAGGAAATTAAAGAAAAAAACTTTATTTTACCTATACTACTGATTTGCATTAGAGTTGATATCCTTTGTGGGTAGGGGGAAACCACACACCCACAAAAAAGTAGGTTAATAAGTTGGCCAAAATAAACAGATCCACAGAAAAAAAAACATTATTATATACTCAACTGATAAATTGAAAATTATTATTGGATTATTATATTTAAAACTTTAATGATCACTTTAATGAGATGTAGATATAATAAATTTTATGATGGAATTCCCCTAGACCTAGAAAATTATTTAAAGGGTTCCTCCAAGTTAAAAAATGTTGGGAAAGGCTGGTGGAGACAGAAGCATCATTGAAATGGTGTAGACAGAAGTATCATAGATAGAGTGTAGATAAAAGTGTATAAAGAGAGGGAATTAGAGAGAGAGAGAGAGAGAGACAGACAGAGAGAGAGAGAGAGAGAGAGAGAGAGAGTACAGCCAGAAGTATCATATGTGGCTGCGGCAGACATTATGGGGATCTATTTTAGACACGCTGAGCTCTCCAAAGAGCTACCTTGATAAAATCATATCTGTTTTCAGGTTCGACAGTATGTGGAATTAGGAATAAGGGGAGACTATATGTATATTTTATCTTATGCATGGAGGCATATCTGGAGACATCCTTATATGACCACCAGCTATACACAATGCTTCATTATATGTACATGGAACTGAACTTATGTCTGTGAGGCTAATTATATCCTCGTTGACTCTTGGAATCATTCACACAATTTCAGGGATTCCCCCTGTGGTGAAACTTGTTGAGAACCCAGCATGGTTCACTAAGCTTGGATAAGTCACTTGAGCCTCAGACGTAATTCTTTAGCTTTGACCTAGTTGACTGCATGCGGGAGGATCTCACTATGGACCCCGTTGCTAGGCAGGCGGAGCTGAGGAGTGGTTCTGCGCAGGACGTGGCAATTCCTTGGGAGAGCCCAACACCAGAGCACAGTATTTTAGCTCTGCATAATTGGAGAGCCCCTTTGGATGGCAGGGAATGCACAGCGTACCATACGCTTCTTACTCCTAGCTTGTGACCCTATGTGACGATCCTTTAAATGCAAGCCAAGCTGGAGAAACCGGAACTCATGACTTCAACTCAGCACGTTTCGGAATGGCAGAAAAGCCACAAGAAAAGCCTAGATCTACAGTGTAGTTAACACCAAGGAGTTTTCAACGTGGTATTGGCTGCAAAAGAGCGAGAAGCTCAGCAGCCTAGTTAAACAACAACAACAACAACAATATCTGCCGTAACATCTTGTTTCCTGCAATTTCATCATCAGAGTAATGACAAATTCAAATTAAATATTTTTTCTTGTTAACAGATGAGGTTAAAAGAATACGCGGTTTAATAAAAACAGTAAGCAAAGTTACTGACAGTTCAGTGCAACTCTTATCTGCTATTGTGTATGATTTATTACCGATATTTCTTTCCGGAGAGTGGACAAGTCGTGTCAGCGCAGACAACTGTGTTGCCTTGGGCGGTAAGAGTTAGTTAGACTATTAATTTTAAGTTTGACAATTGTATGTCTTACTAAATGTGACCAAATTATGTATATAATGGTGACTTTTTACTTAGAGACATGTTGCATATGATCACGATCTCTAGTATTGTCATTATAAGTTTACATTAGTTTTCTTTAAAATGATAATGACATATACTGGGGGAATGTCACGGGTTCCTCCCTTTGCTCCGCAGTGATGGTCCAGCAATCTAATGTGGGTCTTCAAAGGTTTCTACCTTCGCACAAGATTACTCTTGGCAGAGATGCAGATAGAAGGATGATGATGCTTCTACCTTGAGGGAATGTTCACAAGATATTTCACAATTCAAGAACAATGCTGAATGTGTCTTAACAATGTTAACTTTTATCTGCCCGCAACCTTTTGTGAAGAGGTATTATATAATTTAATTTAGCTCGTACAAGCCCTCAACTGAATTAACAGTAAAATTCTTCTTATTTGCTCTATATAGATATAGCTTAATCATACTGAATCATGCGTGTGCACTACTCTCTGTAATAACTAAATTAACTATGAATTTGTACAACAACATACAACAAATTCAAAGATCAATTACTTTTGAAGAAAAAAATGTAAATAAAAAGGAGCTGGTGATCAATTAAATGTAGGCGTCTTCCTAGAAAACATGTCAGCTTTAGAAGCGTAATGTTGAAAGTAAAAACAAAGTTCTTCTGTGATTGGCCTGCTAGAAATGTCACTTAGCTGCCAAAGACGCTGAATTGTTGGTGCTGCTGTTTCCGTCAATTCATCTCTGTGGCAAGGGCACACATCCAGATCAGTTCAAGAGGTCACCTCTTCTGGTCAAGGCAAGGTATCTTCACAACCCGTGGAACGTAGGTTTCCAGTGTCGATCACAAACTTTGGCCTGTTTTTGTTTTACGTTGGCCAGATGTTTCGTTACCAGTCCAATCTCATTGTTATCATTAAAATTCATAACGATTATGTGTGGGGTATCTTCAGCTCGACAGAGCTCAATTTCTTATATTTTATTACGAATTGACTCAAAATAAACGGAAATGACGTCATACCGGGATTGTACGGCAGCAGACGCCAATTTGAGCAGAAGTTTGGTTTTATCGTCTGCAAGGCAGAGACGCCGATTGTGTTTTAATGCGAGAGGTCGCATATGTGTGTGCTCCTGCAGTCTACCGTGTTTCCCCCTAGTTTTTACCATCACTAGGGCACCAACATACTCAGTTGAGGTGTCCCTAGCTTATTTGAATGACAGGGAGTATTTATTCAATATTGAGTCGAATGTATCAATATATTAAATTTATAAGAATGCAAGGATAGCGGAACGGACTGCCTGACGAAATTATGAAGACTGCACATTACCTCCTTTGCCAGTGGGCTTGAACATATTATTATACTTGATGGAGCTATGTAATAGTACCTGAATAAATTGTATCTCGTGAAATGTGCAGAGAGGTGTTAAGCTTATATTGGCATTCAAGTTGATACGTGTCTGTCGACATACCCCTATGTGTTTATTTGGCCACGGACATTGTTCCGCTTACCACCACTGATGGACGGCACGCATCACTCATCTGCGGTTTCTCTTCGAGAAAGAAGATTGTGTCCTGAAGTCTTCTATACCTTAAAACGGTTTATACAGATCCATTACAGATACGGCCGTAGGAGGTGAAGTGTAACAACCTTCAATGTACTTGGTCCAGCTTCGAGAGGTGGGAGTGACCACTTCTCTTCCACGCTGTCTTTATTCTGACTCACCAGCAGAGTCATGTACCCATTTACAGCTGGGTAGACTGAAAAGTTACTCCACAGTGTTGTTAGAACCCGGTCTGATTGACAGAGTGGTTAGAGCGCTGGTCTCTCGCGGCAAAGGTACCTGATTCGATTCACGGTATCATCACGCTCCAGTCTACCCAGCTGTAAATAAGCACCCGACGTCGCTGTTGAGTTATGGAAGGAAAGGTAGTGAGGAAGGGAACTGGTCACCCCAGTTCTCGTTGCTGGACCTAGTATAGTGAAGTCTCTAACATTTCACTCCCCTACGTTAGTATCAGCTATGGGACTACCTTTACCTTTTATCTTTTACCTTTTCCTGACCCTGCTCTTTGAGTTAGGGAAGGAAAAGGCAGCGAGGAAAGGGAACTGGTCACTCCATTTCTCGATGGGACTACCTTTGCGGCGAGAGACCAGCGTTCTAACCCACTGTATTAATCAGACTCTCTGCTAAACTTTAGTCTTGAATATTTAAACCAATGTCTGTTACAGATATCCTGCGCTTGTTTTTATCAAAATGGACAAGACTTTATACCTGGTGCTTTTCCTTGTGATACACATCTTGCTGGTATCTGGTCAGGATGATGTGTATGGCTGCCCTTATAAGGTAATAACGTTTACGTTTTGAATAAGACTACCCTTATAAGGTAACGAATGTTTACGTTATGGATAAAGTTGTCTTTACAAGGTAATGAATGTTTACGTTATGGATAAAGTTGTCCTTACAAGGTAATGAATGTTTACGTTATGGATAAAGTTGTCCTTGCAAGGTAATGAATGTTTACGTTATGGACACAATTGTCCTTATAAGGTAATGAATGTTTACGTTATGGATAAAGTTGTCCTTACAAGATAATGAATGTTTACGTTATGGATAAAGTTGTCCTTAGAAGGTAATGAATGTTTATGTTATAGATACAATTGACGGGAGCCGCGCTGGTGTAAAGGTTACCACATTGCGCTGGCGATCAGATGTTCAAGGTTCAAGCCCGGGCGTGGGCATTTGAAGTAGTGTCATCGACCGGGATTTTGAGTGAATAACCTGAACGGCTCCAGAGATAAACCCTTTGTGGATGAGAAGCAGCGAAGCTCCTGACCGTGTTGGAAGGAAAGTCCACAGACTCCCCAGCCTCACAATGACATATCATTGGGCCGAAGGGCTGAAAGCCCAAGTGCCGCTAGTTAAAAAAAAAAAATAGATACAATTGTCCTTACAAAGTAATGAATGTTAACGCAATGGATAAAGCTGTCCTTACAAAGTAATGAATGTTTACGTTATGGATAAAGTTGTCCTTACAAGGTAATGAATGTTTACGTTATGGATAAAGTTGTACTTACATTTTATAAAGTCTACACCTTACGTTAGAAATCATCCTATATATATATATATATATATATATATATATATATATATATATATATATATATATATATATATATATATATATATATATATATATATATATATATATATATATATATATATATATTTCTTTTTTTTTCCTAATCAGCGGCACTCGAGCTTTCCAGCCCTTTTGGCCCATATACATATACATATACGAGCAAGGAGCACTATTGCAGTTGGTCTCCTTGCAGGAGACTAAACCAAGCACTCAAATGTTCTTGTAGCTGTAGTTTCTGTGGCAATTTGTTCAACATCATGAGGTTGTCAGCCACCTCGTACAACCTTGAACAAATTATTAAAAGTAAACGGCATGACAAGATGTGAAACTGATGGAGTGAGCTAGTCAATTATCAGGGGAACAAGATGTTAGAAGAAGGCGCTGGCTTTTGGTGGCGCAAAACCAGATATATATATATATATATATATATATATGGACGGACGAGATGGACGGCACAGACATTAATTTTTAAAAAAATATTTTTTTTCTAACTGGAAATAATCCTAATGTCTTTAACATTATTCGATAGCACTTTAAACCTTCCTAAAATGATTCGCACCAAAGCCGACTTGCAGCCATTCCGACATGAACCCGGGTTGGGCCGGGTATGACTGCTAGTCTTAAATAAAGTAATTTATGTGGACACTGAGAAATTAATATGACATAACACAATATATTACAAAAACTGGTGGCGCCTCTTGAGGCTGTTGCGCCAAATAATCTCGCCAAGCTGCTGCATCGCTACAAGCCTTTAACTTGACTTTCGCCGTACCGCTCTCACAGGCCACACACTTATTACGAGAGGCAGGAAGTTAGAAGCGGGGAGGGAGTAAAACAGGATTAAAGACGCTTATCAGAGTAAACAGCTGAACTATTGCTTCAAAATAAAATAAAAGAGAAATAAGATGGAAAAATAAAATAATAAAATTGTTACGTGCAGTCTTTGATATCTTACAATATTATACATAGGTAATTTTTTTGTGCTTAAGGGAAAGTCATTATTGAGTTACTTCCCTTGAAAGTTGTGCCATCTCTTCGATCAAACTCCGCGGATAAATCCATTTTACTGCGATTTATTCGTTGTTTGGGTAATAATAGATTGTTCTTGCTTCAGAATATCTATGGCCTGAATTTATGTGTATTGTTTGTCTGAGTAGGACGAGTCTGTCTTATATCTGTATATCTTTACATATCTAAGTCGAACTATATGTTCTGTTGTCTCTAGAGAGGTCAAAGGCTATTCGGCGGATGTGTCGCTAGAGTGTGGTGTGATTTGGCTTCGTCCTGATAGGGACTGTGTGTTTTCCTATGTCGGCCTGTCGCCGGGAAAAAGTGATCTCAGTATTTGTGGGGAAAGTGATAGTCGTCTAAACCTATCGTGTATGCTTTACCCCAGTGTTTATTCATATTGCCAAGGAATGGCAGTTTCATATTTCCTCTACCAAGGTAATCAAAGACACTCTTATGAACTCTCGATCGAAGCCACCATTTTCGATAGTTACGATTTGAATGTCTAAGAGAATATATTTGACTCGATGAAAACGACTTCGATTCCTAGCAGCACTATATTCTGTAGAATGCAGTCAATTGTTCATGATCAAATCTACAGAGCAATGCAATGTTTTATGAATGACTAACTTTAGGACAGATTCATTATCTGCATCCAAACGTGAGTGACAGTTCACGAGTGAAGCCATCTTGGAACCAAAACATGTAGCGACTTTCAAGAAGAGAAAGGGGATGCCCGTATTATCGCTTGTTTAGTCCAGAGATCACTGCTACACATGAGAACCCGTTATTAGCGGTTCAATATTATTATATGAAAAAAATATGTGCTGAACATTATGTGGGAGAATCGTCGCTAAACGAGATTAGGTTTAGAAGCCATCTGAAATATTGTTTATAAGCTGACGTGCTCAGTCAGTGAAGTCAGATGATTTATATGTATGGGCGATGCTGAGGGCTTGGCTACTGACAGTCCATTATAATATTAATCTACATGAGTGCCCATGTAACATAACATTGCAAGACCATTTATCCACTGTACTATGATGTATTATGCCAACCTGTGATTTGTCACTATCTGTGCTGTCGAGTGTGTACGTCCAATTAAACTTTAGAAAAGGTACACAGTCGTTGGTGTCGATGACTTCCAGTCATACATGAGTGTGAGAAAAGAACATTTGTCAACAACACGAACCCTTATCATCATTCGCACATTGTACACTCAATCCATGTCTACACACCACTGCGTAGGTCAAGTTGACATTCCATACACTACAGTGGAGCAAACAACACCATAGAGATCTTATCAACTGATGATGATGATGATGTCTGCTTCCATCCACTTATATCTATCTTTTGGTGGATATCATTAACGGGAATAAAAATCCAACATTATCAACTTTATCAACTGGTGGACCAGCTTTCTGGGTTTGACCTCGCAGAAGTTCAGAAGTCAACAGATTACCGATACCAGACCGTTTCCTGTGGCTGATACGACACACTTGCAGTATTGGTTTGCTCTTTGTCAACACTTCGTCACGTGACCTGTCAAGTGAATGCAGTATGTAGGTCAGCGTTGTTGACATTTTTACATTAGACATTACAGAGTTTCACAGAACAGTTGGATCAATTCTTGTCAATGTTAACAGGAAGACAGTATTTGTGAACTAAGAAGTCCTATTTTCATCGATGGATCTTCTTGTTTTCCATATATGAACTTTAATATTTAAGGCCAGAATGTTTAATTGAATAAAGTGGCAGTTTGTTTATTTTCATAAAAATAACTTTGCCATTACTGTAAAACTGAGCCTATTTTGCAACACATACTATCATACACATAATTTATATATATTTATGTTTACATGTTATTTGTTTGTATAGTATGTTAGTTTCTATGTCAGCGGGTTGTGTTTAAGGTTGGGCGGCGTCCTCACAACAGAATATCCCACGTCATAGAGGGTCCGTTGTGGGCGTTTTCTATAGGTGCAATTTTCTTGATTGAAAATTTGCTGCGACAACTGTTGCTTTTGTGTTAGCTGTGAAGTCTGTAATTATTGTTATTTTTGTAATATTTCTTTGTTCTTTAGTTTTGTTTTGATTTGTTTGTAATTTGTTGGTCTACCTTTTCTATCTTTCAGTTCTATTCACAATTTATATTCATATATTGTGACGTCATTTGTGTTGTTATTCTTTGCAGATTCAGTGATTATTTTCATTGATTTCCCTATTTGATTTATTTTGATTTCTGCAAACGTTCTTGTATTGTCAGTCCTATTTGTACTTTATGTATTCTGTTGGTTGACATATGTTTTATATAGGTATATTTCATAAGACACAATTGCCTGTGCACTGCACTTGGATTATGGTATAAACCAGTACCTGATTATTATTACTATTATACAAGACCTTATTAAAGGCTTGTGACCCACAGATATTGGGATAGTATACTGATTAATCAAGTCATTGAGAACTTGTGGTATTATTATTATTTCAGGTGATTAGTATTATTGTTAGACATCATGTCTACATTAGAATACTTCATTACACAAGGGAAAGCCCTTGATAAGACTGGTCAACAATTAGAACAATGGGCAGTTGCTCAATATGACAAAGCATTAGCTGCAGAAGAGAGAAGAGCTATGGCAGAAGAGAAAAGATTAGCTGCAGAAGAAAGAAAAGCTATGGCGGAAGAGAAAAGATTAGAAAGAGAAGCTGAGGCTGCTGCTGAACAAAAGAAATTGCAGATGCAGGTGGAGGAAAGGAGATTTGAAGCTGAACAAAAAAAATTAGAAAGAGAAGCTGCTGCGGAACAAAAAAGATTAGACAGTGAAGCTGAACAAAAAAGATTAGACAGGGAAGCTGAACAAAAAAAATTAGAAAGAGAAGCTGCGGCTGAACAAAAAAGATTAGACAGTGAAGCTGAACAAAAAAGATTAGACAGGGAAGCTGAACAAAAAAGATTAGACAGGGAGGCTGAACAAAAAAGATTAGATGCTGAAGAGAAAAAAGCAATAAGAGAACATGAATTTGAGTTGGAGAAATTGAGATTGACAAGTATGAGTAATGTTAATCAGGCATCTAGTGGTAATGGTAAACCTTCTACTTACAAGGTTAAGGTTCCACCGTTCAATCAGTCCAGTGACGATATTACATTCTGGCTGGATAGATTTGAACGTTCTTGTCGTACACATAATGTGGATAAATCACAATACGCTAATCAATTATCAGAAAACTTGAAAGGTGAATCTTTGACTAGATTATGCCTTGTAGGAGAAGCAGATAAGGATAATTATGATGTCATTAGGGCGGCTTTGATAAAAAAATATCAGCTAAGTGAGGAAGGCTATCGCCTTTTATTTAAGACGATGGTACCTGAGACGGGTGTAGAATTCTCAGAATTCACTGCAAAGGCACGTCTCACAGTTGATCGTTGGATTGAGCTTTCCAAAACAGAAAAAACGTATGAAGGACTTATGGATTTGTTGCTCAGAGATAAGATTATGTCATGTGTGAACAAACCTTTCCTTGAATTTATACATGAGCGTAAACCCAAATCTCTAAAAGAAATGGAAGAATATTGTTCCCAATATGTCACTGCACACCCCGACGTGACTTTTGGCAACACTAAGATTAAGGAGAGTATGCCAGTTGCTTCAGCAACACCATACAATCCCAATTATTCACACAGATTTCAGGGACCTCAAAACAGATTTGATAAAAAAGGTAACCATAATAGTTATCAAAACCAAGGTAACCAATCATTTCAGGGTTCTTCTTCAAAGAACTGGAGACGACCTGATAGCTCTCGACACAGGGGTGGTCATAATTATAGGAATTTCCGTAGAGGAAGTAATTATAGAAACTATCAGGGTTATCCGTCTTGGAGTCAACAAGATCATAATTACAGAGATACTCATTATAATGAATATGATAATGGTAACCAAGGGAACTATGACTCAAACCCAAATAGGGGTTACAATAGAGGTAACAATAACTACAGAGGTGATAATAACCGAGGTAGATCTCAAAACAAAAGACATAAACCACATTTTCAGGCAAACTCTGCACAACAAGAGTCCCATGAAGCCTATAAACAGAGTAAAGATAATAATGATGCTAGTAATATGGCATGTGCCGCTTTTGATTTTGGGAGAGCATCTCAGTGCCCCCAATGCAAAACGTTATTTGAGCCAACCACAGTGTCTACTTTAAGCTGTGGCCATCCTCTTCCTGCTCTTCCGGCATCAGTCGCGCATGATGGAAGAGGTTCTCTTGTCTTACATAAGGGTTTAGTGAATAACAATCCAGTCTCTGTGCTATTTGATTCTGGATGCACCACAATTGGTGTTAGGCAGTCACTCGTAGATCCTTCCCGTGCCACTGGACAAGTAGTCAAATGTGTAACATTTGGCGGCACATTAGAGAAATACTCTACTGCTATCATTAGGATTGCTACTCCTTTCTTTACAGGAGATGTACACGCATGTCTTCTTCCGAATCCGATCGCTGACCTCATCATCGGTCGCATTCATGGAGTCAAGGAATGCACTCCGCAACAAATTTCCACGTGGGAAAGGCAAAACATGCAGATTGCTAACGCTGTAGTCACTAGAGCTCAGGCTCTTAATGTGCCTCAAACTTCATCTATTGAAGATAATGAAGTGCATAACCAAGATAATCCCTTGGTAATTTCTCGTGACTCGTTTATAAAACAGCAAGAAGATGATCCCACTCTGAAGAAATTCTTCATTCTTGCAACTAAAGGTGATCCGAATAAGGACACAAGTCGTAAATCGTGGATTACAAAGAAGAATGGCGTACTTGTACGTATGTGTGGTGAAGTGGGAAGTTATAAATACTTATAGGGAACTTAGTGTACTGACTGAGATCAGCTGTGAAGGTATCTATATCTATTAAGAGTAGTGTATTATAGATAACCTTACTTGCTACCACATATCTATATATCTCAGTCAGAATTATTCTGGAATAGTGTGATGCTACGTTATGTGTCTAGGGTATGAGTATGGTGAAGTGTAAGTCACAACAACAGACAGATAAACAATTTAATTTAATCCACTACTCTTGACAACACTGTGACACTCACATACATATAACACTCTACAAAGATATCTTAAAAGAGTCACTGATAAACTTTCAAATAACAATATGTATTCATTACTGGCATGAATGAATATGTGTCCTGATTCAACTACAAGGGAACCAGGAATCACAATCAATTTAAATTACAAGTTATGTACAGAATGTATTTAATATGAATATTGTAGTGACATATATTATTACAAATGTTCTATGTGTGTCAGTTGTGTAGTAGTAAAATGAGGTAATACTGGTTTTGTTTTGTTCAAGCTCTGTTGGTATTTGTCATCATGACTTCAATAGTTTGTCTTTAGGGACTAGTATTGGAGATGTTCACAGTTCCTGATTTTAAGACAAGTAAATTCCCCTCTGACTGGTATTTTTATAAAGTTATTTCAAGATGAGGGGACATAATGTTGAGCTCAGCTGGCCAACTCTGCTTATCTTGAGTGATGGCGGCAGGCGAGGACTCCTCTGTTCGAATTCTCCTCTGGGCTCTGGAGACACCTCACTGATAGCTAAAAGGACCAAGGAGTATGCTGTCCGACACTGGATTCAGCAAATCTCTGACCAGGTGCTGCTCACTACCATCAAGACCACTGTCCCTGAAATCAAGAAGGATGTACCTTCTACTTCATAACTAATTTATATTCTTTTTTACACTGATCACAATACAGCACAAACATTGCGTTCAGAGCGTTAGGCCAACAGTCAGCTTCATTTGAAATACTTTATTCCAGTATTACCCTTCTTAATGGTTACTACGCCTCTGCACTTCCAGCATTATTTCTTTCTAGTCAATCATCCAGGTGTCAGTGTACTATTTGGCCATTCCATGCCGTTTTACTTCTCTCCGACACCCTCTGTTCAGGCTGGAGCATTATAGGCTTTACCTCACGTTTGCCACTGAACTACACATATATATACAGGCATAAATCAACAATTCTCATTCAATTTTCATTAAAAGATACTGAATGGTTCAAGCTTACCACAATTTCATGGAAATAAACACAGATACGTTGATTAGCAATGAATTCTGGCACAAACTGGCACAAATTCCATCTGCCTATGTTCCAGGCTTTTATTGAGCCAAATATATGCTGGCTTCAACGCACTGATGCTTTATCAAGCTTCTTTAAACAAGTGGTCTCGAACTAACGCTCCCAAGTGTGTATATCAGCGAGACTGGCCAATGAGCCACGTTTCGACAAGTGTTTGAAAAAATGTTATCTTTTCCCGTCTCCCCTAACAACCAAGATAGTATTTATAGCCCGACCAATCGTGGTTAGGCTTTCATTTGTTGCGCTCCAATCAATTTGGAGTTTACATGGTAGGCTATTTCTGTAACGTAAATTTTTTTCAAACACGTTAAAAAAAAATCTTATGAGCAGAAATGATTTTATGCTGTCAGGCACCCCCAATATTTTATTTTGGGTATAATTTATTAATTCCTGGACTATTTGCGTAACGTTTTACATATTATTTGTCAGCAAGCCCTAAGGAACCCAAAAATACTAATTTAAAGGAGCTACGTGGCTGCGTTCAAAATATGCAATTTCTTCTACCTCCTGTTTCGAAGATGTGCTGTCTGGGTACTGTTATGTTTTCAACCGTAAACCCATCTAATGTTATCTTTTCTAATAAGAGTTTGTTATGATTTATAAACCTAACTCTGGGAAAGGGTAGTGTATTTTATCACTGTCCGTCTGAAAAAAAATTAGTGCATGTAGACTTACACGCGTGATGGTAGTACTTGTGTATCGCGCGAAGCGTGTTTAGTGTTCGGCTTTCTGCCTCTCCCTTCTCTTTTTATCCTTTTGTCCATCTGTTCGTTCGTTTTGGTAACGCAGTATAATTAATGTTAGGGTTAATTTAGGTCATTACGCAGTACGTCTCAATGCGTTTCCAAGAAATACAGCACACGTTTCATTGAAGAAGGCGGGTAATAATACAGTAAGCTTTTACTATCAACGTGAAAGCGTTACAATTTGCAGACGAAGCAGAAAACAAGGGGGATTTCGAGTACATTCTTTGTGACAGCACTGTCATTTTACCATTGCTCTTCTCTTTATTAATTTTATTTGTTAGGCTTCATATTTACCTAATAATTTATATATGTGGATTAGAATATTTCATGACACCTCCCCTCTTAAAACAGACATTATATGTCAGTCCTTTATTCTATATACACATAGAGAAATTTATTATTATTTCTGGGGTTTACGGTGATTCTCATCACACGGATGGCGGCTTAAAAAATCCGCTCCCAGATTGGTTTTTCCAGATATATATTCAATGCTAAAATTATATGGAGCCAGAAGCAAAGACCATCGGAGTAACCTAGAGTTCTCATGCTTAGCCTGTGCTAAAAACGATAAAGGTTTGTGGTCAGTTTGCAACTTAAATGCCTTCCCATATAGATAAATATTGAATTTCTTTATTGCCCATATTACTGCAAGACATTCTTTTTCGCTAGTTGAGTAGTTGATTTCAGCTTTATTCAACTTTCTGCTAGCATATGCCACTGGGCTTAATTCCCCATCCAATGCATCTGATTTCTGTAGTAAAGTTGCACCTAACCCAATATTACTTGCATCCGTCCTTACTATGAATTCTTGACTTAAGTCAGGTAATTTCAAAATGGGTTTACTTGTGAGCTTTTCCTTCAATTCTTGGTAAGTCATTTCACATTGTGGTGTCCATGTAATGCGATCTGGAAGTCCTTTACGTGTCAATTCAGTTAACGGTGCACATATGGAATTAAAGTTTTTGATATACTTCTGGTAGAAACCACATAATGAGACAAAGGATCTCACGTCCTTCTTGGTTAGTGGTCTCGGGGCTTTCTGTAGTTTCTCTAAATTCTTTGGGTCAGGGGTCATGTTTCCCTGATAAACTGTGTGTCCCAAAAATTCCAATTCTTTACATCCAACGCAACATTTGGTTGGTCGGGCTGTTAAATTTGCCTCCCTAAGTCGATCAAACAGCATGTTCAGAGAGTCAATGTGTTCCTCAAATGTTTCTGTTGCTATAAGGATATCATCCATAAAATTTGTTATACAGGGATTATTCAGAGGATCCAATAATTTTCTCATCATTCTAGAGAAGACACTAGGCGCATTCTTCAATCCAAATGGCAATCTATTAAACTCATAGTGTCCTTCTGAGGTACTAAAAGCTAGGTATGGTCTAACCTCAGGCTTTACTGGAATCTGATAGTATCCTTTACTCAGATCCACTTTTGAGAAATATTTAGCTTTATTTAGTCTGGCAAACAGCTGATTTGTATCCGGCAATGGATCCACCTGTCCTTCTGTAATAGCATTCAGTCTCCTGTAATCTATACAGAGTCTATGTTCTCCAGAGGGCTTCCTTAAGAGTACAACACCGGAACTATACGAAGACTCACTGTGCGAAATAATTCCTTCCTTCAACAGATAGTCTATCTCTTCCTTCAAAGCTTTTTCCTTAGCAAACGGAATCGAATATGGTTTCATACAGACAGGTGTGGAGTCTATGAGTTTCATATCATATTCCAATAGGTTTGTATGCCCTGGTCGGTCTGTTAACACCTCTGCATGATTATTTAGAACCTGTTGCACTCTCTCTTTCTGAGTTTTCGTTAAATGTGTACTGATTTTCACCTGTGCTGCTGTCTCACAGGGGTGTAATGGATATTCAAATGATGAAAGTGGTTCCTTTTTCATCTCCATGGCGATGGACAAGGTCAACAAGTGTGTCTCTTCCTGATGTTCTCTTTCCAAATATTTCTTCAGGAGATTCACATGATAGATTTTTTCTTTCCCCTTCTTATCTATCTTATAATTTGTTCTAGACACCTTCTCTAGAACTGTATATGGACCCTGCCATCCAATTTGTAACTTATTCTGACTCCCGGGCAAAAGAAGCAGTACTTTCTCTCCCACAGCCAAATTTCTGTCTTTCGCCTTCCTGTTATAATAGGCAGCATGTTTCTTCCTGGCTTGTTTCAAATTTTCATTGGCAAGTTTCCAGCCAGTTTTTAACCGAGTGGTCAGCTCATTCACATATTGGTATGAAGATGTAATGTTTTCCTCTGCCTTTTCATCAGTCCACGTTCTTAACAAAGCTACATATGGACCTTTAATTGTGTGGACCTATTTGTCCATGCACCGGTATGGTCTCTTCCACTCGAAGCTTTATAGTGATGATTTTTCCTCCCAGAATTATCATTCACAAAACGACCGCTACCAATTTTTCTTTTGGGGCTTTCTCCCCACTTAAAATTCTTGATGAGAGATTTCCTCTCTACATCCTCTTCCTCCAGTTTGTTTAAGTCCGATTGAGGGATTTTCGGCTTATCCTGGGGTAAGACATCTTTTTGCACTCTCCGCATAGTGGCCATTGTAAAACAGTTAAGTGAAGCTTGTCCGTGAAAAGGGGCTTCCCATTCCATTTGGTCCACTTTATCAAATCTATTTTTCTTTTTATTATCAGGCCTAATTTTGCCCCGTGGCGTGTCCAGGTCCTGATCCATGTTCCCACTTGTGGGTGTTCCCTCATGTGCTATGCTACACCTTTCTACAAAATTCTCAATGTCCCATCTTGCTTTGGGCCAATAATAATTGTGAGCCACCTTTTGAATGATGGTACCTATCTTCTCATGGTCCCCATCTGGTTTCACATGTAGGCTCCTTATTAATTCTGTCCTATATCTTTTTGGAAGAACCAGCTGTCCGTGACCATTGGATCTAGCTCCAGTCTTCCTATACATCAACTTGTTTTTCATGTAAAAATCTCCCTTGCCTGGAGTTGTATGACAAGTTGACAATTTTCTGAAACAAGGCTTGAGTGTTTTATCCCCAGCCTGTGCCTTCCTCATCTCTTCTGGAGTGGTATCTAACATAATATCCTCCTCCTGTCTTGAGGTCGACCTGACCTGAAGGGTTGCCATATACACAGGTTTCCTTCTGCAACGGTCAGTGTCATGATTGTCCATCTGACAATTCTTACACCACCTTTTTCCTTGGTTGAAAGATTTTCTTTCATCATATTTCCTTTCATCGAATTGTGGGAATTTATTTTTATTTTCATACCGTGGCCTATCAAATTGGTGCTTACCTTTATTTTGATCCCTAGGATCAAATTTATTAAAGTTCTGTGGTGCCCTAAAGTTATCCACCTGTTTCTTTTTATTACCTGTTACCTCTGCTTGAGCTGCTTGATACCTTTCAGCAACATTTAGCAACTCACCCAGCCTCTCTGCACCTTGTTCCATGAGAAACTTTCTCAGGTCTGGAGCCATGGACTCTCTTAGTTGCTCTATAAGGACCATTTCCTTAAGATCTTGGGTTTTCCCCAGAGAAGTCCATTTCTCCAAGTATGTCTCTATTCGTGCAGAGAACTGGTGATAGGTTTCACCTGACAGTAGTTTAGCATTCCTAAATTTTTTCCTGTAAAACTCTGCATTCTTTTCATACCTTAACAAAAGAGCCTGCTTTAGCATGTCATAATTTTCCTGATCACCTCTGCTCATTTTTGCAAAAACTTCATAAGCTGCCCCACGAAGTCCCTGAGATAACTTTAAGCTCCACCTTTCTCTCTCTAACCCATACGTGGTAGCTAATAGTTCATACCTATTTATATAGCTCTCAATATCATCGTCTTTCTCAACAAAATGATCTAAATGAAAATTCATAGCTGAGGTTGAGGCTCCTTGAGTAACCGTAGCATCAGAGGCAAAGGGACTGGCACCATTTTCAGGAGCATGGCCTTGAAACTCAAACTCCCTTAGTCGTAACTCATGTTCCCTTTGTAATCTCTTCTCCTCCTTTTCTGCTTCCCTCTCTGCAGCTAATCTCTTCTCTTCTCTTTCTGCAGCTAATTTCTTCTCTTCTCTTTCTGCAGCTTGTCTTCTTCTCTGCTTCCAATTCTTTAGCCTCTTTGTCAGCCTCAATCTGCAACCTCTTAGTCTCAGCCTCAGCTTGCAACCTCTTAGTCTCAGCCTCAGCTTCAAATTGTAACTTCTTAATTTCCCTTTCAGCCTCTAACCTTCTTTCGGCTTCTTTTTCTAATCTTCTTTCTTCGCGTTCAATAAATTTGTCACATTCCGTTGTGACATAGGCAACCATAACTTGCCCATCTAATCCTAACTCTTTTGCAGTCTGAACCGCAGCAGATCGAAATTTGGCCAGGTCCGCCATTGTCTATCAGGTAAATTTATACAATGTCTAACCAACAATTCAATCTCTAATGGACAACACAGGCACCGTGAGCTCAACCTTATTTAATTCCACCCAAGGATACCTTTTAATTCTTATATTCCCTGAAGTGAATTACCCCCAATATTTTTAATAGTTAAAGATTCAAAATCCCAAGAGCGAGACCCCAATATATGTGGTGAAGTGGGATGTTATAAATATTTATAGGGACTTAGTGTACTGACTGAGATCAGCTGTGAAGGTATCTATATCTATTAAGAGTAGTGTATTATAGATAACCTTACTTGCTACCACATATCTATATATCTCAGTCAGAATTATTCTGGAATAGTGTGATGCTACGTTATGTGTCTAGGGTATGTGTATGGTGAAGTGTAAGTCACAACAACAGACAGATAAACAATTTAATTTAATCCACTACTCTTAACAACACTGTGACACTCACATACATATAACACTCTATGAGAATATCTTAAGGAGGCACTGATAACTTTCAAATAACAATATGTATTCATTACTGGCATGAATGAATATGTGTCCTGATTCAACTACAAGGGAACCAGGAATCACAATCAATTTAAATTACAAGTTATGTACAGAATGTATTTAATATGAATATTGTAGTGACATATATTATTACAAATGTTCTATGTGTGTCAGTTGTGTAGTAGTAAAATGAGGTAATACTGGTTTGTTTTGTTCAAGCTCTGTTGGTATTTGTCATCATGACTTCAATAGTTTGTCTTTAGGGACTAGTATTGGAGATGTTCTCAGTTCCTGATATTAAGACAATTAAATTCCCCTCTGAATGTTATTTTTATAAAGTCATTTCAAGATGAGGGGACATAATGTTGAGCTCAGCTGGCCAATTCGCTTATCTGGCGTGATGGCGGCAGGAAAGGACTCCTCTGCTCGAATTCTCCTCTGGGCTCAGGAGACACCTCACTGATAGCTAAAAAGACCAAGGAGTATGCTGTCCGACTCGGGATTCAGCAAAGCTCTGACCAGGTGCTGCTCAGTACCATCAAGACCACGGTCCCTGAAAACAAGAAGGATGTACCTTCTACTTCATAACTAATTTATATTCTAGTTCTACACTGATCACAATACAGCACAAACATTGCGTTCAGAGCGTTAGGCCAACAGTCAGCTTCATTTGAAATACTTTATTCCAGTATTACCCTTCTTAATGGTTACTACGCCTCTGCACTTCCAGCATTATTTCTTTCTAGTCAATCATCCAGGTGTCAGTGTACTATTTGGCCATTCCATGCCGTTTTACTTCTCTCCGACACCCTCTGTTCAGGCTGGAGCATTATAGGCTTTACCTCACGTTTGCCACTGAACTACACATATATATACAGGCATAAATCAACAATTCACATTCAATTTTCATTAAAAGATACTGAATGGTTCAAGCTTACCACAATTTCATGGAAATAAACACAGATACGTTGATTAGCAATGAATTCTGGCACAATTACTGGCACAAATTCCCATCTGCTTATGTTCCAGGCTTTTATTTTAGCAAAAATGTGAGCTGGCTTCAACGCACTGTGGCTTTATCAAGCTTATTTGAACTAGTGGTCTCGAACTAACGCTCCTAAGTGTGTATATCAGCGAGAGTGGCCAATGAGCCACGTTTCGACAAGTGTTTGAAAAAATGTTATCTTTTCCCGTCTCCCCTAACAACCAAGATAGTATTTATAGCCCGACCAATCGTGGTTAGGCTTTCATTTGTTGCGCTCCAATCAATTTGGAGTTTACATGGTAGGCTATTTCTGTAACGTAAATTTTTTTCAAACACGTTAAAAAAAAATCTTATGAGCAGAAATGATTTTATGCTGTCAGGCACCCCCAATATTTTATTTTGGGTATAATTTATTAATTCCTGGACTATTTGCGTAACGTTTTACATATTATTTGTCAGCAAACCCTAAGGAACCCAAAAATACTAATTTAAAGGAGCTACGTGGCTGCGTTCAAAATATGCAATTTCTTCTACCTCCTGTTTCGAAGATGTACTGTCTGTGTACTGTTATGTGTTCAAACGTAAACCCATCTAATGTTATCTTTTCTAATAAGAGTCTGTTATGATTTATAAACCTAACTCTGGGAAAGGGTAGTGTATTTTATCACTGTCCGTCTGAAAAAAAATTAGTGCATGTAGACTTACACGCGTGATGGTAGTAATTGTGTATCGCGCGAAGCGGGTTTAGTGTTCGGCTTTCTGCCTCTCCCTTCTCTTTTTATCCCTTTAGTCCATCTGTTCGTTCGTTTTGGTAACGCAGTATAATTAATGTTAGGGTTAATTTAGGTCATTACGCAGTACGTCTCAATGCTTTTCCAAGAAATACAGCACACGTTTCATTGAAGAAGGCGGGTAATAATACAGTAAGCTTTACTATCAACGTGAAAGCGTTACAATTTGCAGACGAAGCAGAAAACAAGGGGGATTTCGAGTACATTCTTTGTGATAGCACTGTCATTTTACCATTGCTCTTCTCTTTATTAATTTTATTTGTTAGGCTTCATATTTACCTAATAATTTATATATGTGGATTAGAATATTTCATGACAGTATGGTTCAAGACTCCATTACGTCAAGTCATTCTCAAATCCTGGTTCCCAAGAATTTGAGAGTTAAAATTTTGCAGCACGCTCACGACTCTCAGTGTGCTGGACACATGGGTTTTTCCCGTACTAAGTCAAGAGTCCTTGCGGCTTTCTTTTGGCCATTGGTAAACAAGGACATACGGATTTATTGTCGATCTTGTAAAGTATGTCAGGAAGTTAAATCCAAAGGTCCACGGCATGCTGCACCCATTCAGGCGGCGGACATTCCTATTCGGCCGTTTCAAAAAATGGCCATAGACATTATTGGTCCATTTAAGATCAAGTCTGCCAGAGGACATCAGTTTATCTTGACGTGTGTTGATATGTGCACACGTTGGCCAGAGGCTATTCCTCTGAAGAGCATTACTACTGCTGATATTGCAGATGCTCTTTGGCTTATATTTTCTCGTCTGGGGTTCCCCGGAGAGATATTGTCAGACCATGGCACCCAACTAATATCAGATACCATGTCTCAAGTAATGTCTACTCTGCAGATAGATAGATCTTTAAGTAGTATCTACCATCCAATGTCTAATGGTATGGTCGAACGCCTTAATAGAACACTTAAAAACTTACTGGGGAAGATAACTGAGGATCATCCTCAAGACTGGGACAGAGTTTTACCTGCGGCCCTCTTCGCTTACAGAGAGGTACCCAATGAACATACGGGATTTTCTCCCTTTGAACTCGTCTTTGGCGCGCGTCCGCGTGGCCCTATGTCGTTGCTTCACGATCTCATAACATCTGACAATATTGACGATGACACAAAGTCATCCTACGAATATGTCATCGCGTTGAGACAAAAAATTATCGAAGCATGCAAATTAGCAACTTCTTCTTCTGAATTTGCGAAACAGAAGGCAAGGCAATTTGCCAATAAGAAGAGATGCTTACGACAACTTTGTCCTGGTGACAAAGCATTTGTATTACTACCTTGTAGGGAAAACAGATTACTTATTTCTTGGAAAGGTCCGTACGATATAATATCGAAAATTTCCGATGTCGACTATATTGTCGATATTGATGGGAAGCATAAAACCTTCCACATCAATATGCTTACTGAATTCCATGAACGTCCGGATTATTTGCAACCCATTTTCCAAGCAACGGACAATTCTCCAGTACAACATGGTCATTACTCATCACTGTCCGTGATACAGGATGAGGAAACAAGTTTTTCAGATGTAAATCTTCCTCTTCCAATGATCCCACTTCATTCCAGTGAATCATGGAAGAACGTTACTGTCTCTCCTGATTTGTCTCTAGGAGAACAGCGACAAGTTTCAACTATGTTGCAAACATTTCAGGATGTACTCACTGACATCCCTGGACAAACGAATGTCATTCAACATGACATTGTTCTAACTGACCATACTCCTATTAGGGTTAGACCTTATCCTATACCTATACATTTTCAAGCACAGGTCGAGAAAGAGTTGGATGAGATGATAGATTTGAAAATAATCGAACCATCCACCTCTGCATATTCTTCGCCGATGGTTATTGTGCGTAAAAAAGACAATAACATACGTCTTTGCGTTGACTATCGAAAATTGAATCAAGTAACGAAGTTCGATGCCGAACCTATGCCTTTACTGGAAGAGCTACTTACTCGACTCTCCAAATCTCATTTTTTCACTAAACTTGATTTGTCTAAAGGATATTGGCAAGTTCCTTTATCTGAACGCGCCAAACCTCTCACGGCTTTTTCAACACCTAGAGGTTTGTTCCAATGGAATTTTATGCCTTTCGGTCTTATGAACGCACCAGCTACGTTCGTACGCATGATGCGCCGAATCCTATCTTATCGGTCAGATGTCATTGCATATCTAGACGACATCTGTCTTTTCAGCGATACTTGGGAAGATCACTATTCAGGGTTAGATGAATTGCTGTCTACTTTGCGTGAGCACAACCTGACAGCGAAACCCTCTAAAGCCTATATTGGTTTTAGCGAAATTTCTTTCCTAGGCCACCGAGTTGGTCATGGTTTCCTAAAGACAGAGGACCATAATACTAGTAAGATACTTAACATCTCAATCCCTAAGACTAAAAAACAGGTGAGAAGTCTGTTAGGTCTTATTCAATTTTATGGCAGATTCATTCAGAATCTATCCTCTATCATGGCACCTCTCTCAACACTTCTAAAGAAAGGTTCGCCTAATGTGGTCCACTGGTCTCAGGAATGCCAATGCTCTCTGGATAAGATTAAAACATTGTTTTCAACACCACCTATTTTAGTGCTACCCACTAAAGATAAGACATTCGTTCTTCGTAGTGACGCTTCATCCACTGGGATTGGAGCGGCACTAATGCAAGAGTACTCTGGAACTCTGCATCCTGTAATGTATATTTCCAGAAAACTTAATGCGGCAGAAAGGAATTATTCGGTTTTAGACCGTGAGCTATTAGCTATGGTTTGGTCGATCCTCAAACTACAGAGATTCCTTCTAGGCGCACATTTCATAGTAGAAACCGACCAAAAAGCTCTTACTGCTATACAGAGTAAGAATTTGAAGAGCTCGAGGTCTACTCGATATGCAATTGCTCTTCAACCTTTTCATTTCTCTGTGCGAGCTATTCGTGGATCAGATAATGTGATGGCAGACATTCTGTCAAGATGCCCACATGATTCCACATAACTATTAGGGCTTAGACTTCTTGATATGTCTAGTTCTATAGTAGTTCCTTTTCTATATCATGATAGATACACATTTGTAATTTAATAATATAATGATTGTATCACTACATAGCGGTTCATGGATGTTTATTCACCGCTGTGCTTTGATGATTTTTTCTTCATAAATCATAAATTTAAGATATCTAATACGAAATGATGATATGAATTTTTTAGGCATTGTGTAATTGCCAGAATTGTATTATACTTTGATGACACCTTCCTGGAAAAATATACTTGTAGAGAAATAATTTCTCTCAGTTTATGAGACACATTCTCACCAGTCGCTCCATAAGTCGACTTAGCCTCATATTAGGCGTTATAGGTATTCCTGATATTTTCATCTGCGCATTATTCATGCGTTGTGAGCCTATTGTACGTTGCTCCTAGATGTATTTCAAAAAAAAAAAAAAAGTTCCATTTTTTTTTCCCGGGAGGTGTGGTAAGACTGTTACGTGCAGTCTTTGATATCTTACAATATTATACATAGGTAATTTTTTTGTGCTTAAGGGAAAGTCATTATTGAGTTACTTCCCTTGAAAGTTGTGCCATCTCTTCGATCAAACTCCGCGGATAAATCCATTTTACTGCGATTTATTCGTTGTTTGGGTAATAATAGATTGTTCTTGCTTCAGAATATCTATGGCCTGAATTTATGTGTATTGTTTGTCTGAGTAGGACGAGTCTGTCTTATATCTGTATATCTTTACATATCTAAGTCGAACTATATGTTCTGTTGTCTCTAGAGAGGTCAAAGGCTATTCGGCGGATGTGTCGCTAGAGTGTGGTGTGATTTGGCTTCGTCCTGATAGGGACTGTGTGTGTTTTCCTATGTCGGCCTGTCGCCGGGAAAAAGTGATCTCAGTATTTGTGGGGAAAGTGATAGTCGTCTAAACCTATCGTGTATGCTTTACCCCAGTGTTTATTCATATTGCCAAGGAATGGCAGTTTCATATTTCCTCTACCAAGGTAATCAAAGATACTCTTATGAACTCTCGATCGAAGCCACCATTTTCGATAGTTACGATTTGAATGTCTAAGAGAATATATTTGACTCGATGAAAACGACTTCGATTCCTAGCAGCACTATATTCTGTAGAATGCAGTCAATTGTTCATGATCAAATCTACAGAGCAATGCAATGTTTTATGAATGACTAACTTTAGGACAGATTCATTATCTGTATCCAAACGTGAGTGACAGTTCACGAGTGAAGCCATCTTGGAACCAAAACATGTAGCGACTTTCAAGAAGAGAAAGGGGATGCCCGTATTATCGCTTGTTTAGTCCAGAGATCACTGCTACACATGAGAACCCGTTATTAGCGGTTCAATATTATTATATGAAAAAAATATGTGCTGAACATTATGTGGGAGAATCGTCGCTAAACGAGATTAGGTTTAGAAGCCATCTGAAATATTGTTTATAAGCTGACGTGCTCAGTCAGTGAAGTCAGATGATTTATATGTATGGGCGATGCTGAGGGCTTGGCTACTGACAGTCCATTATAATATTAATCTACATGAGTGCCCATGTAACATAACATTGCAAGACCATTTATCCACTGTACTATGATGTATTATGCCAACCTGTGATTTGTCACTATCTGTGCTGTCGAGTGTGTACGTCCAATTAAACTTTAGAAAAGGTACACAGTCGTTGGTGTCGATGACTTCCAGTCATACATGAGTGTGAGAAAAGAACATTTGTCAACAACACGAACCCTTATCATCATTCGCACATTGTACACTCAATCCATGTCTACACACCACTGCGTAGGTCAAGTTGACATTCCATACACTACAGTGGAGCAAACAACACCATAGAGATCTTATCAACTGATGATGATGATGATGTCTGCTTCCATCCACTTATATCTATCTTTTGGTGGATATCATTAACGGGAATAAAAATCCAACATTATCAACTTTATCAAAAATAAAATTTCTATTGCCTCAACAGGTTTTTTTTATTCAAAAACGTTTTCAGTACTCATAGTAATTTACTTAAAATAATGAAACATAGGACAACCCTCCGACAGTGCATTGGCAGATTTTTTTTTCACGTACCCCCTTAGATGTCCTCTCATACCCCTAGGGGTACGTGTACCCCCGGTTGAATACCACTGCTTTAGAATATGCCAGTACAGGACAGTGAGTCCTATTCACGATAGCATTACAGAGTAATTATTAAGAGCTGCATACGTCGTTAACTGAATTATTGAGTTTACCCAGAGGGGTGTTGGTTCAATTACTGTCGCCCATCTCTGCGTTAAGTGTGCATATCGTTAAAAGGTTTTCTTCAGAGAGCATGTTTTACAATTATGTTGATGAGTCGTCCTTTGCGTGGCAGGAAATGTAGCTGGATCGTATAAATAAATGTGGCTCATAGGCAATCTCGAAAGATATCTTCTATTGACAACTGGCAGATGGCAAAAGATCAGTTGGACGACCGCAGCTGAGGTTCAAAGATGTGTGAAAGAGAGACATGAGGGCACTGGACATAAATCCAGCAACCTGGGAGGATGAAGTTGCCGACCGCACCAAGTGACGATGCTCCCTAAAGCGCTACCTCGGACTAACTGAAAAGAAGCTTTCACGGGAAGCAGAAGAGAACGTTAAAAGGAAGACGAGGAAAATAAGCAGCAGAGGGCTGGCACCTCTGGGGCGCATTCCCATAGTCAGTTATTACTAAAGAGGCTAATATTATAATTATTAGGCAAGTATATTTTTAGGATTTGGTTTGGTTTTCAGGACCATTTTCACTGCACACAGAGAATTCCATAAGTGCTCCGATCTTTTCTTTTACTTCCCTCACGGATCTCAGCACAGTGCATGAGCTCCGAAGCACCAACGAAGACCCCAATGTGTGTATACAGGAATTGCACATTCTATAAATATTCTTGTGGTGGGTAGGATTTCCTAAATTTTTTATTTTTATTTTGCCAGGGCAGTGGGGGCTCGGCGTGGCTAAGAGAAATGGCGTCCGCCTCTAATTCAAAGTGTACCCGGTTCACTTTCAGTACAGGAAATATAACTGATGGACATTTTTTTTCAGAACCAGTGGATACTAATGATATTATAAACCACCCCTTGTCTCCTGAGTAGCGAGATCAGATGCCTAGCCTTACGGATAAGGGCGAAAAAAGGAGGTTCTGTGCGCAAGTTAAAAATCCTTCGGCAGTTAGAAATCTTGTATTATCAGGAACAAGTGAAGATGATCGATACTTATGCACAGACGGGAGTATACTGATCGAACTACAGGCACAAGAATACGTTGGACATTGTTTGAAACTTGAATGTCAGGGCTTAAATGAAGAACAGCGGGCTGTGTGTTCGATACAACCTCAAAAAAGAATTCAGCGATGCTGTAATTAGAGATAAGCGTTAGGAATCCTAAACCTAACCCCTAAACCCTTTCCTTAATCCTAAACCTAACGACATGGGCGACTATTTTTAGATGGTATCAAAGCAGATGTAGCGTGATGTAATACAAATTCCGTGTCATGCTAGAAAGAAGGGAACAATTCAGCCAATCAAATGCAAGCAGCCCTCTCTCGCCGGTGAAATAGTTTGTAATGGCGTGTAAACAAATTGAGATATTTGTGCCTAAGTGTATGTAGACTTAGATGAATTAAAAGAGAATGGGTGGACGAAAAGATATGATATTAGTCTCGTTAGTCGAAGAAAAAGTCCAACTATATGCATGTCAAAGGAAACGTTGCTACACTATTTCATTTTGGAGATAATTGAAGGTAAAGGTGCCAGTACGATGAAAACTGCTGTGTCGATTGTCTTTAAAAGTTTGATATATATATCGAAGTCAGAACAGAGTATGGAAAACTTTATACAAAAGGAGAGCAGAAGTTATGGAAAGTAAAAGGAGATATAGATAAAAGTTACGAGTAACAGGGTTGAGAAGCTTGAAGAAGATTTCTGGACCCAGCTAACTCAAACTCGCTCGTCAACACAGTCTGAAAACTGTGACACCGCATTGCTCTCTGGTATGCCTGCCCACCCACTATAAAAGGGCAAGCAGCGTAGTTTTACTTAACTTGAAAGGGGCGTGCTACAAAGAAAAGTAGCAAACACATTAATTAAAAATTTTACTTAACTGTGATTATCATAGGTTAGTTACATAGCAAGTGGCATTTTACGCTCTATCTTTAATCTAAATACTATCTGAAGTGGAGACCTTCACAGCCGTGACTATCCTGTGATACCAGTGCTCTTCTCTAACACAGGGACTACATTCTTGTCAGACAGAATTCTTCTTCTGATCTATCAGTATCCACTACTGACAACTACATCCTTAAAAAACCTTTCGCTACAGCAGACATCCCACTGTCTTTCATTTCAACCATTGTCTGCACTACACTGTTATCGTCAAATGGGATGACGTGGATATCTGGGATGAACGTTTTTAATGGAATACCTATACCTATTAAAGTGATGATCATTTGTCAAAGTGAATATTATTAAAGGGATGTCTGTATTGACTCATGAAGTATATTGATGTTTTGTGAAAGCGTGTAAATTACACTTATAGATTGTTTGTTGAACGTTGCGGGTATGTTCTGTATTGTCTCATTACGAACTGATAGCAGCAATATCCCCTTAGACACAGAGACGCTAGGAACGAGGTCCTCGACAGTAATATACTTACTTAGTCGTTCCCCTTCTACCGTGAGGAGTAGAGGTTTGGAAGAGAGAGCGCCAGACTATCCTATCGGCTGTCTTCCTCCTGGTTCCATTCTAGTCCTCGGTCCTTCAAAGATTGTCTAATGTTGTCCTCCAAGCGGACTCTGGGTCGTCCTGGGGGTCTGGATCCTTGGCTCTTTGTTTCCCATGCTTGTCGTGGTAGCCGATCTTCTCCCATTCTGCAGACATGGCCAAACCATCTTAGTTGGGACTGTTCTACTTGGGTCTGCAGGGGGTGGGATTTAAGGCCTTGACGTATCGTCTGGTTGCGTACCATGTCTCTTCTTGTTACTTCAACCACCTTCCTCAGATACCTCATTTCTGAGGTTTGGATCTGGCATTTGTGGGTTGTAGTCATTGCCCATGACTCGCATCCATATGTCAAGACTGGGACATAGGTGGAGCGGTATACAGCCATCTTCGTTTTCTTACCAACCTCTCTCTTGCTGAGGAATCCTCGATTTATGGCCTGAAAAAGTCTCCCAGCGGCTGCTTTTCGAGTGGCCAACTCTTCTTTGATGCCTCCCTTTCGGTCAATAATAGCTCCGAGGTATTTAAAGTGGTCTACCTGCTCCAGGACCTATTCTCCCAGCTTAATCTGATGTCTTCTTTCTTCTCGGGATATCACCATTGATTTTGTTTTAGAGCTGGACAGTAATATAGATCAGTGGTATTCAACCTGGGTACGCGTAACCATAGGGGTACGAGAAGACATCCAAGGGGGTACGTGAAAAACAAGTCTGCCAATGCAATGTATAATTGAATTGAATACCTGGAATTATGCACCAATAACCGTGGGGGTACATAGTTAAAGATAAATTATATCTGAGGGTACGTGAACAAAAAAGGTTGAATACCACTGATATAGACTACTCTAGATAATGTCATACTGAGTAATGTAGTCTGCTCGCGGGGATGCCATTAACAAGTAATGTAGTCTACGATTGAGCATGTCATTACTAGATAGTATAGTTTTCACTTCATTCCTATTGTATGGCTGTGAAACATAAAGAACAACATAAACAACCAAAAAGCTACATACTTTCATAAATAGGGACTTGCGAATAATAGAAGGATTTAAATGGTATGACAAGATCACTAATATGGAACTGATGACAAGAATTAGACAAGTGTCAGTGGAACAAGAGATGAGAAGAAGACGTTGGAGATGGATAGAATACACGTTGAATTGATAGCATTACGAGGTAGTCCTTTTTCTAGAATCCAAATAGTCAGAGACGGAGAGGGAGATCAAAGAACACATGGAGAAGAGAATTGGAGCCAAACATGAACAGAATGAAGACGACATGGAAATACCATGAGGCGATGGGAATACCATGAGGTGATGGAAATATCATGAGGTGATGGAAATACCATGAGGTGATGGAAATATCATGAGGTGATGGAAATACCATGAGGTGATAGAAATACCATGAGGTGATGGAAATACCATGAGGTGATGGAAATACCATGAGGTGATGGAAATACCATGAGGTGATGGAAATACCATGAGGTGATGGAAAAACAGCATAAGTTTGTTGAAAGCCTATGCTCCTTGGGAAGCTGATGGATGTTGATGATAATTCGCACTAGAGGATGTAGTACAGATGAAGAAGTATTATATCTTTAGATAAATGTCACGTCTTTTCCTATATAGGAAAGAAAAAAAACATATTTCCGAATACAACATGTAACGATTGCAAAGAGAATGCAAACATTTAGCAAAACAAACTGATTGACTGATATGTTGATTTGTAGATAAGATTACAATTTTACTACATTTGATAATTATTTGTCGTAAAAGGAAAGGATCCCGTTACACGCCCATTGAGGCATATTGGGAATATGGTGATAGGACCATATTTTCTTGACCATACGGCACACTAGGGGTGATGTGGTGAAGATCACTTCTGCCGCAATAACCTTCCCAGAGTTGCTCTATTTGTCATAAAGGATAAAAATTAATGGCTGATTTATTACAGGAGTGTGAATGTTTCATGACACGTATCTCATGCGATAATCTCAGGCTGGAGGCGTTGCCATATTTAAATACAACACAGCCAAACTATAATAGATATCTGTCTGCAGACGTGAGTTAGTTTTTTTTTCCTCTTTTAGCATTCATTTATTCATCCGCTCATTCGGTCACTCATTCTTTCATTTATTCATTCGTTCATTTATTCTTTCATTCAGTCATTCATTCAACTACTAATTCGTTCATTCATTCTTTCACTCACTCATTCATTCGTTTATTCATTCTTTCATCATTCAGTCAAATATTCATTCATTCATTCATTCAGCCATTCATTCATTCGGTCATGCATTCATCCACTCATTCATTCTTTCATTCATTCACTAATTTGTTGATTCATCCAGCCAATCTTTCAGTCATTCATTCATATTGTCATTCGTTCAGTCATTGATTCAATCATTCGTTCAGTAATTGATTCAATCATTCGTTCAGTCATTGATTCAATCATTTGTTCAGTCATTGATTCAATCATTCATTCAGTCATTGATTAAATCATTCTTTCAGTAATTGATTCAATCATTCGTTCATTCATATATTCATTCATTCAGTCAGTCATTCATTCAGTCAGTCAGTCATTCATTCATGCAATCATTCGTTCATTCATTGATTGAATCATTCGTTCAGTCGTTTATTCACGCATTCGTTCATTCATTCATCCACTCATTCGTTCAGTCATTTATTCATGCATTCGTTCCTTCATTCAATCATTCATTCATCCACTCATTCGTTCAGTCATTCATCCACTCATTCGTTCAGTCATTCATCCACTCCTTCGTTCAGTCATTCATCCACTCCTTCGTTCAGTCATTCGTTTATTCATTCAGTCATTCATTCATCCACACATTTTTTCATTCATTTATTCACTCACTCATTTGTTCGTTCATTCATTCATTCATTCGTACATTCACTCACTCGTTCATTCACTCATTCGTTCATTCTCTGTTCTGTTGGTGAGAGCTCAAAGTCCTTGTAATGGCCTGGTCGATTCTGATATGTCATCTGTAGATTTATCATCCACCCCTCCTTCTCCCTACCTTTCGGTGAATCCTGGGGGCATTTATTCTTTGTAGTATTATTGATAGCAGATGATTTGCAGCTTACGCTGTTCAGAACGCTGAACTGCAAGATGCATTTACTTGCTTTTTACATCTATATATAATCCAATACCACAATTCCCGCCGTAAGTGCGTCGGTCGGTCACATCATGCACACCGTCATTTGCGCACTTTTCTATTTTCGACAGAGTACATTAACTTTCAACCACAGCTAAGGGGTGCAACTGTGGTTGAAAGTTAGACAATAATTGTATTGTTTCCCTTATATGTACTCTCCAAAAAATATAAAAGTGCGCAAATGACGTCGTGCATGAACAGTTTGATTATGGCAAGAAGCAAACAACACAATTGATAAACAGTACATGAATTGGAGACAGGAAGGTGCGGAGATGCAGATTAAATCAACAGACAACCAAGATACTCTTCTGTCGATTTTCATTCAGGAAATGGATTTAACTCATCGTTTTCTTAAAAAAAAATAACCTTAAAATGTAATATTTTAATTGTTTCTTCAAGACAAAATATTTTAATTTAAAGTATTGCAGACTTAATAGTATGGATCAAAATGATAAGATGGCTGCAATTAAAAACCTGTCATTTTTTATGGGTTATTGCTAGTGAATATAATAATATGATAATAAACTTTTATTTACAAATTTATCCTCAGTCAAATCTAATCACCACAATACCGGCTGGTAGCTTGCCCGCAGAGCTGCTTATGATCTCCTTGATGAACAACCCGATAACGACCATCGACGAAGATGCTTTTAATGAGTCATCCAGCTCCCTGGAAACGCTCTCATTTTCGAATGCCCATTTTACTAGAATACCAGATGCCTTTCTTCATTTAAATGCCCTCAGAAACCTAAACATCCACAATACCAACATTACAGACTGGAATATTGAAGCCATAAAACATATTGGACCAAATATGGAAATGCTGTATCTTGAAAATGTTGGAATAACAACATGGCCTTCGTGGATTCAGTATTTCACTCACCTATCAGAGCTAAACATAATCGGAAGCTCTTTTTCTTCCATTCCAGATGATGCATTTGATCATTTGGCCGGGAGCTTAAAGACCCTGTCACTTACTAATAATAGTCTAACAGCGGTACCTAAAGCAGTTTCAAAGTTGAATGGCCTAGAAATGTTAAATTTGATAAATACTAAAATCTCTAACGTAACATGGCTTCCCAGCTCGGTTATACTGTCTTCATTAACAATCGAAAATGCTAGCTTATCGGACGCAGTTCACCTTAGCAACGCCTTGCGCCCTCTAGCGAACTCACTCAAGATTGTTCATCTACAAGGAAATCTACTGACAACAATTTCAAACTATTCTTTCATGACAAAACTCACCACCGTTGACCTTTCTCACAATCGTATATACGATCCAGTATCGGGGTCGTTTCCTCCCGCTTTATATGAAATTGATATGTCTTACAACATGCTACCTGCTATTCCTCGCATACTTTCCAATTTGACTTTTTTGACATACTTGATTATTCATGGGAACTCTATAACAGCGCTCAGAGGAACGGATATCCCGCCGTCGATAGTGGAAGTCGATGTTGAATTCAACTTGATTACGGAGTTGACAGATACAAGCTTTCCTCAACATTCCCAAATATTTAGCATTACCTTGAGCAACAATCCAATCACGAAAATGTCAGAGTTTGCTTTTCAGAACCTACAACGTCTTGAAGTGCTGTATTTGCAAAATACGAAACTAACTCGTCTGCCTCTAGCTCTTGCTTCTCTGTCGCAACTGAACTATTTTGACATTAGTGGGGGTCACGGATTAGTTTGCACTTGTCTAGAAGCAAGCCTGAGGCCCTTAATTCTTAAAATAGAAGAGCTTAAAGGCGATTGTGGTGAAATAAGTATTCAGTTCTTCTATGTTAACTTGAGCCCATCTTGTCCAACCAGTCGTCGGGATAATCCGAAGTCATAAAAAAACAGGGTTTGTTTTCTTATTATTCGCATATCCTTCCTTTTTTTTTCATTTAACCGCGTGCTGTTTGGCATAATTAATCACATTTTTTAAAACTATCTTCCATGCCATACTGTTGAATTTGTAGCACGAGGTGAACGTTCTGTATTTGATGTCAACAATATTTTTTCCATCTGTTTTTCAAGGATAATTGTATTCCCAACATGCATTAGTCGCCTATGTCATTACATGTCAAATTACGGTGTCATGCAGTTTCCAATGTTTTCATCCCAAATACTTCTCCCCTTCATTCAACTTCCAGTCATTTGTGTTAACCATATCTCCATACGCATTTTTTTTCCTCACTTTCCTTCCCATTCAATCTTTCTTTCCCCTTAAGGAATATTATAGTGCCTAACTATGTACATCATTAATGCAGTATCAATAACTGGACATGCGCAGAATTTAGACATGCGCCCTAATATAACTAAGTTGAACGGTACGCTCCTCCCCAAAATGAGGCCCAAAAAAAAAAAAATCTTATTTCTTTCTGTACAAGAACAAATCATGGCGACTTAAAGACACATTTATTGTTACTCCCTACGTTTTGTGCTTGATCTTAAAAATAATATTTGTATTCATCCTTCGTCTCTGGTATTCGGATTAGTTTTTAACTCATCTTCATCTTATATCTCAGTCATCTCTACCAATAGAGTGGTTAGAGAGCTGATCTCTCTCGGCAAAGATACCGAGGTTCGAAACACAATGGCGTCGCGCTGTGACCTGCCCAGCTGTAAATGGGTTCTTGACTATCGCGTGAGTTAGGACAAGAAAAGTGAGCAAGGAAGGGAACTGGTTATCCCATTTCTCGAAGCTGGACCTAGTATAATGAAGGCTCTACATCTTCCCTTCCCTAGGGCAACATCTGCCTATGTTACTACCTATGTTACTACCTATGTTACTACCTATGTTACTACCTATGTTACTACCTATGTTACTACCTATGTTACTACTTATGTTACTACCTATGTTACTACCTATGTTACTACCTATGTTACTACCTATGTTACTACCTATGTTACTACCTATGTTACTTCCTATGTTACTACCTATGTTACTACCTATGTTACTACCTATGTTACTACCTATGTTACTACCTATGTTACTACCTATGTTACTACCTATGTTACTACCTATGTTACTACCTATGTTACTGCCTATGTTACTGCCTATGTTACTACCTATGTTACTACCTATGTTACTACCTATGTTACTTCCTATGTTACTGCCTATGTTACTTCCTATGTTACTACCTATTTTACTACCTATGTTACTACCTATGTTACTACCTATGTTACTACCTATGTTACTGCCTATGTTACTGCCTATGTTACTACCTATGTTACTACCTATGTTACTACCTATGTTACTACCTATGCTACTACCTCTGCATACTTCAGCTCTAGATTGGTACCTCACTAGTTGAAAATGTCAATGAAGATAAAACACTGGGACTCATAATTGACCAACATTTAAGTTGGAATTCGCATGTACGAGAGCAATGACCAAACAAACGGCACAGAAAGTTCACGAGTTAGGTAAGATCAAACATTTCCTAGATGAGGCAAATGTTCTATACATCCCAAATACAAACACATCTAGACTATTGCTCCACAATCTGGGATGGCTGCTCCATGTACAATACAAAGAGACTCTATTCATTACACTAGGGGGTGCAGGGGTGCGGACCGCACCCGGGTGACACCATCAGAGGGGATGATCAGCTGAGGGGGTGATACCAAAATGACTGTTTATAAAATGTTTGTGCAGTGTTTCAGCAGAAATGTATTATTTTTTTATAAAAATATCCCTGTAGTTAGTTATAACCACAAAAACATTTTTCGTAAACCCAGCTTACATGTACTGTATCAATATACCTACAAGGCTAAAACTCTATGCTAGTTTATTTTTTGAACCTTCTAATGCGCATTATGATTTAGTCGAGATGTTCACTAAGTACTGAAATCCTTGTGTATTTGTTCCTGTTTATTTTTTGGGTATTATTTCATTTATGAGTATATTTGCATATGCATTTACGAGTAACATTAGTACAAAAACATTACTAAGGATTCTGTATGGTCTGGTACGGGAGGAGGGCCATGAGTTAACGTACCGGGTGACACCAACCCTAGTGACGCCTCTGGTGCGCCTAGTTTCTGACGAACAACTTACACAGTGCGTAGATCCATATAAATATCTTAACATATTACCTTTAAGAAAGCGCTTTCTCTTCAACAAAGCCAAATTCATTCACAAAATCCAATCACAGAATGCTTCAACGTATCTGTGGCCTATTTTCAAATTCAATGGAAGACGAAGCCAAAGCTTAAACAAATTACACATGCCCAAGAATAGGCTCGATTTATTCAAGAAAAGTTCAGCTTTTTCTGCTGCTCATCTGTGGAATAATCTTCCACACGACCTAAAGGACACGCTTAGTCCATATTCATTCAATCACTAACTTTTCAAATACATCATGAGTGCAGATAATATGCCACCCTAATTTAATTATGTTCCTAAATCATTATATAACATCATATGTATGTTTTACAAATAATTTTGCTGTGTTCAATATTGATGATGATAAGGTTCTGTATATGTGTGTAACTATTATTGTACTGTTACGATGTTGGAATTTTATTTTATTGTATCTTTTGTTTATTTTGTTACTTAAAAAATAATATTGAAGACGCATGTGAGAATAAATGGATTCAGCATGGAAGACGAGAGAAAGGAAGGGCAGAATGTTAGACGAGCCTGCATGCCTAATTCTAAACCCATTGAAAATAAAATTCGTTCGTTCGTTCTTACTTCCAATTATTCACTAAAGACACGTATTTTGGGGTTTTTTTTTTTTTTTTTTTTTTGGTATATGGGCTTATTTGTTGTCTCTTAGAACACACAGCTGCTCATTTCTTTGTTGTTTTTTTTTAAACTCTGCACAGAAGCATTTTGGTACGCTTTTTCGCCATCGTCATCTGCTTATCTATGAAGAAATCAATGGGCATTTGCCGGATTCAAGAGCGCTTAATGTAAATGGTTATATAATCGTTACTTGTTTGACTACGAGGAAGCCATTGTACAAGTGATATGTAAGGTTTGAGGTTTCCCATAGCAAATACTGTAGTCCAAAGTCCGCTGGGAGGACAACATTAGACAGTCTTTGAAGGACCGAGGACTAGAGTGGAACCAAGCCAGGAGGAAGACAGCCGATAGAATAGTATGGCGCTCTCTCTTACAAACTTCTACACCTCACGGTAGAAGGGGAACGAATAAGTAAGTAAATACTGCAGTAGGGGGTGACGTGTTCGAGACTTTGTCATACCAGGTTTATATGGTGGGATGATCAGTTCCCTTCCTTTGCTTTCCTAACTCAATAGTAGACTCAGATACCCAATTACATCTGGGTGGACTGGAGTGTGACGCCACCAGGCTTCGATTCTGGAACTGCGAGAGAAAAGCGAGATATGTATGTAGAATTCTACCTCTTCTTTGGTCTTTGACCGCTGGCTGACAATTGATGTTCATCACCATTGGCAGTGTCTTGTAGGACAGCAACAAAATGTCGCTACTATGCTTGGTCGGCAGCCGTCCTTCGTGTCGGCTAGAAAAGTCTAAGATTTTTCTCCAGGCAGGTTGTGCGGAAAGAGGATATCCCGGACATCCCCACCTCTGCCATCTTCCGCACCGCAAAGTAGCACAGAAATTACGCACTATCGTATATTTTTATTTAACGTCTGTACTCCACTGGGAAGACCCCCCAGATGTTCCCTAGACCGACAAAGGTTATTCTAGTCCCACGCTTTCAGCCATTGACCTACTTCTCAAGTAGGTAAATTCGTCTACATTCCCTAGCTTTTGGCTCCTTTTTTTTTATGGGCGTATCTAAGATCCAAGATGGTTTAATGCCTCTGTTGTACACATGTTGCTTGCTTGACTAGGAAAAACGCAATTGTAATGCAATAAATGTGGCAGATTAATAAATGTTTAATGTGAAGTTCATATAATCATTGCTTGTTTATTTTGCCATTGATTTTAAGGGCCATCTTCACGTCACACGAACAACTCCATCATTGCTCCGATATCCTCCATTAGATCACACAAGGAGAATCTCAGTGAACTCTGTAGCACCAGTGAGGATCCAATGTGTGTATACAAGAATCACGTAATCTATAAATATTTTTGTGGTGGGTAGGTTTTCTGATTTTTATCTGTTACCCAGGATAGCGGCCGCTGAGGGGTTTTTGGCCTGCGAAACCTGCAAACGGGACCTCCTATTTTTTGCCTTTATCCGAGAAAGCTAGGCATGCGATCTTACTACACCAAGAGATCAGGCGGGAATATGAAATCATTAGGACTCACTGGGTCTTAAAAAAATTCCATAAATTATATTTTCTGTGCTGGGATGAAACACGGTACCTTAAGATTTACAGGTAGAGACTGTAGCGAAAGGTTTTCCTAGTATGATAATAGTGGTAGAGCAGAAGTAGAATCTCTCTCCAGAAAGTATGAAGTTCCAGTGCCCGAAAAGTACACTGGTATCACAAGTGAGTTACAGCTGTGAATACTCTGAGCTGGACAATAGATTTAGGCTTCAGAAGTATAAGTTGCTACTTTCGCTATAGTAACCCTATGTGATAATATAATTAAATTAGAATAAGTAACTCAAAAATTAACAGTTAAAAATTTAACAAGTCAAATGAGTACAATTTCATAATTTATTATGTACATCTATATATTCTTGTAATGATAATTGGGTGTTGGAAGATGGTAAAATGTATGATTATTTACAGTTACAAATTAAAATAACTAATAGAAAAAGTCTTGTGTCACGTAGGGTTTATATTCATTTAATTTCCTACATCTTCTTCCTATTCTTTCACCCGAATTCTCTCTTTTATTATCTCTGTATTTCTTTTTTTTTCCTGTATATTTTTCATCCATTCGTTTTGCGAATATTATTTTCATATAATTCGCAAACTTTACCTGTTTTCCTTTCTCTAAAACTGAGAATCGCACCTGGGTGGTATTGCGTACATGTCAGTCGCGCTGGTCGGATGATAGGCGTGAATTTACAGCATTCGCTAGACATTCGTCTGAGGGTCTCTGGCCTGGGGCGTGAAAAATTCACCCGAGGGACATGGAAAGTAGACAGAGAGTCTGCATTTCAGTAAACGCATGAGGTTTTTCGTCAGGAAAAACCCGGCTTAGCGTGAAAATCCACTCCGCACTGCAGACGGTGGTCTGAGATTTGCAACTCATGCAAGCCCTCGGCCACTGATGGCTGTTACGTCACGCGATAAGCGGACGAAGGTGTTATACGAACAGGGGAGACTATTTCGCTTGGCGAAATAAGATTAGGATCCTGTGTCCGATTTTAAAGATATTGGCCAAGTTTGAAACTTTAATTTCATTCTCGCTCATAGACTCACAGTAGATAGGTTGCTCGTAAACAGAATAGCTGTTAGCGAAGATCTCAGTTTGTTTCGGCAATTTGTCGAACTTCTAGACTTCCAGAAATATTTTCAGCATTTTTATTCTTAAGTTGTGCGACTACCTGTAATTCTGTGGTTGAGGTAATTAATATGATAGATATATAGATTTTGTGAGTGTTAAAGTGTTTAATCGCTTAATTCATTTTAATCTATTTCTTTAGCGCAGAAGAGAAATAAAGTGGTAGGCTATTATATTTTCTAGGGAAGCATTCAGTGGAAAGCAGAATAAAATTAAAATTTCTAGCTTATAACGGCAATTGTAGCTATTTATGAATTTAATTTAACCGCTAATACTCAGTCGAGTGTATTTTTCTAAACTAACGTATAAACTCTAGAATCGAGCCTCATGAATGGTGACGGAATACGCACGTGTTCCTAATTCATGAGGATTGCTGATTTTTAAATATAACTTACGTCACGGGAAGTTTAAATGATAAGCAAAGCTCTCTGCTTGCAAGTTTAAATGTAAGTTATAACCAGTACAGATTCTGTTTATTATATTATATGTGTTATTTTTCCTCCACACAGTGAAAGTTTTGGGGTGACCCTAACTTTACCAGCACCTAGTAGTAGTTTCCATACTTGTGAAGAAATAGACAGTCCTTATTTTGAACCACGTGGGTTTCTTAAGTACCACTGGTCTAAACAGTGCATATGCAACCCGAGTTAGCCAGAAATACTATATCCCAATAACGGGTTTTCAAAGACTGTAATGATAAATACTGGACCTTGGAGCCAGATCTTAATTTCTTCTAGAAACTCTACGTAATTTTTCTGCCTGGTGGCGCGAAATACTTCAAGTATTAACTAACATTTCCCGACTAGATATATATATTTTTTGTGGACAAATCTGTGGTGTGACTAAAGTGAATCCTATACTGAGGGAAGGCACCGACCTGACATTCATCATTTCTAGAAACCTACGCTATTGACACTGTGCTCTGCTAACTCCCGCGCCTGGAATAATTGTTAGGTGACTTAATCAGACATTTGAACAAATTTGCACACCCAAGTAGTCGTTCCCGGAGACTCCGAGTTAAATACGTCTTTTGGAACTGGGGACTTCTTGGCAGAAGACTGCATTTTTTTGAGTCTGTGTGAAAATCTAAAATCAGTGTGTTCCAAGAGGCAGCGAGCAAAGTCGTGAGTACATGTATGAGAGGCCATGGCGGAATGAATGAGTGTACGCTGGTTTGAGTGATATTTTCACTATTATATCTTTGACACCCTGTTGCTGTCCTAATTTTTTTTTCAATCTGCATAATTTGTTGCTAAGGCTAGAGTTCTTGTGTTTTTGTCTTAGGTTAAATCAGATTTTTTTCAAACTCTGTGCATATAATTACGAGATAAAACAAAGAAAACTCTTAGACTCAAACCCTATGTATCTGTGACTCGGGCGCCATCATCTGTTCTCTTAACGGGGCCGGGCTAAACCTAGAGTTAACACTATAACGGGGCTATCATCCTTGCAACATTTCCTTGAATTTTTATGACTATGTGTATATGTATTTTCCTTGATGTACTTTCTTTGATGTTGTGAGCCGATTTTTCCTGATATTAAAATCGCTCTTGAACTTAATAATCGTGTTTGGTCAGCTCGTTCTAGATAATATATATATCATTGTTATAGTTTTCCCACGTCTGTGTGTTTACCTGTCGTCACGTGTATGTGCGTGCCTGTGAGTGATAGAAATATACGTAATATGTATATTGGTGTAGTCTGTCTGACGCTGTAACAACTGTTGTAGAAGATAGGTGAGAGAGAGAAGAATTCTTTTCGCTTTCAGAGACAGCCACTATATCAAAATCTATCATCTCACGTGTGTGGAAATTCTATTACCTTTCACTAACTCTCACTGAGTCTATCACCTATTCAAACCTATTCAGAAGGGACCAAACCTAGTCTTAATTCTCCTATCGAAAATCTACGACAAATGGTCGCTCGTTACCGGGAATTGAACCCAAAATCCTAAGGCGATACGACAAATGGGTTCTCGTCCGTAGGATTTTTGAACTTAGAATAGGAAGACGAGTACGACAAATGTGGACTCGTCTATCTGGATTTTGAACTTAAGATTCTGTATTCTGATATAGAGTAAGAGTGTGATGTCTTGTGACTGTGTATCTTTAAAAAAAATATTACCCCCTAGACTAGCGATCTGTTTACGGGCGTGCTGACCACACAAACTAATAAGTTTTTTTTCCACAGCATCTTTGAATAATATACATTTTGGTTACAGGTTGATTTTGTCGGGATATATGTTAACTGCTGATTGTAATACTAAATGCTGGTAAAGTGGTGAGTGTATAACATTCACTGGGTACTGAGGCAGAACGGCGTTTGAACTAAGTTAAGGAGTGTGTTTCGGACTTTTTGTCCAGATTAATTCCCTCCCTTACCCGATCTGACTTCAGGGGCGAACTTATAGTGGATTTTTAAAAATTAAGGGATTATTTTTCTCTTTAATTTTTGCAATATTCTTTTGCTTTTCCACTGTAGCAACTTATTTTTCAGTTGTAATCTTAACTACCATTTATTTGGCGTAGTCGTGTTTTGCATTGAGTGCTTTATTGCCGATAATAGCAGCGATAGTTAGATTTTAATTTGGAGGAGGTATCCCAGGGTTAAGGATATCATCTTTTGATTTTTGGTAATTTTTTTTCTCGTAAGTGGTAGGAACCAGTGTATCCTTTTTCCTATTTTCGTTCTCCACTAGTCTCAGTCACTGACATAATATGGCCGAGAGGGCAAAGCTTAGACAACTTCTCAGGGACGAAGCGAGAGAGGAGGGACTGGAAGGAGAGGAAGCGAAAGCTTTTGTCAGAGACGAACTGGAGAGATATGATGCGGAGAGGAAAGCAGCTGAAGCTTTACAGCAGAAGAAGATGGATGAAGAAATGGAAATTCGCAGGGCGAACGAACGAGAGAAGGAGAGACAGCATGAGGAAAGAGAGAAGGAGAGACAGCATGAGGAAAGAGAGAAGGAGAGACAGCATGAGGAAAGAGAGAAGGAGAGACAGCATGAGAAGGAGAGAGAAGAGAGACAGCATGAGTTAGCTCTTAAAACTCTAGAATTCCAAAGTCGTGTGCTGCCTCTACCTCCAGCAATGGAGAGTCTTCTCCTCATTCTTCCTTAACTGACCCTGCTAACACTCAATCTCTTCAACTAAATGCTATGTCTTTCACTCTTGAATCTTTTCCTTGTCCAAATGAGAAGATTGACACATGGTTAGAAAAATTTGAGAAAATTGCAACTCTGTACGGGTTAGAGAGGTCGCGTTGGAATATGAAACTTTCCCAGGCCCTAAAAGGTTCTGCTTATGATGTTTATTCTAAGCTGGAAAGTAGCCAACAAGACGACTACGATGTGTTGAAGAAAGCGTTACTGGAGCGCTTTGAAATGAACGCTCGCAAGTTTTTGCAACTGTTTCGCAACAGCCGGAAAGAGAATTCTGAAACTTTTCACCAGTTCTCATCTCGTCTTAAGGGATATCTAACAAAGTGCCTTGAGCTTTCGCAGCTCCCCTCTACCTATGAAGGTCTTGAGGAACTTGTTCTAACTGAACAAATAAAGAACACTTTGTCTGCTGATACCCGGAGATTTCTCGCTGAGCAGGGGGCAGAAAAACTTGAAGACATTTTGGAAAAGTCTGAGCGTTATCACAATGCGCTGGCTGAACTACCGGCCACAAAGCGGAAACCGACAGAGGAGCATTTTCGAAAACATAACCTAGAGCAATCTTCTCAGGCTTCTAACCAAAACAACCACAGAGAAACTGGACCTCAAAACCCCCCTCCTGAAAAATCCAAGTTCTACAAGAACAAGTACCCCAACCACCCCAAACAGTCTGATCAACCCGACCGCCCTACATGGCAGCGTAGCCAGAAAGGACAAGGTGGCAAAGGGAGAACCCCTGAGCACGGGACATATGATCAGACCGAGCACACCGAGCCAAAACGCATCGGATGCTTATTGACAGTCTCGCAAGGCGGAATTATTGACAGTGATTCCCAACCTGTTGGGGATAGACCCTCAACGCGAGGTATTGTTATTTTGAACGGTTCTCAAACTTCTTGCTTATTTGACACGGGGCTTTCTTACGATTGCATTGTTGCCAGAAACCTGGTTAAACCCGGTCAAGAGACAGGAGAGACCGTCAAACTTTGTGGAGTTCGTAAGAGTGATGCACCTACAGCGCTTCCCATCGCATTGGTGGAGATACACTCTGACTTTGTCAGAGGTGTGATCAAAGCGGCTGTTATGGATGATCCCATCTACCCAGTCATACTTGGCGGGAGATACGTGTGTATTGGGAAACCGGAAGAGCCGATTGTGGCAGCAGTAACTACAAGAGGGCAAACCAAGAAGGAACGGGAGCCTGCGCCAAATTTGTTACCTATGGAACTTAAAGAAGCGCAATACAAGGACCCTACTTTGGCACCCTGCTTTAGGAAACTGCCCATGGCGAAGGAACCCAAACAGCACGGGGACATTTTTTCTGAGGATGGCGTACTTTATCGGAGAACGGGCAAGCCTGACCAAGGTTACAACCAGCTCCTAGTACCGAAACAGTACAGAAGCCAAATCCTAGAAATGGGGCACTCTCTTCCCTTTAGCGGACATATGGGACAGAACGCCACAAACCAACGTATAACCACTCATTATTGGTGGCCAGGAGTAAATACTGATATTATCAGGTACGTCAAATCCTGTGCCCAGTGCCAACGTGTACCACCCAAGCAACGGACACCCCCAGTCCACATGGGTGAAATGCCAATAATGGGAACACCATTCGAACGGGTTGTGATCGACATTTTAGTCCTTTCGAAAGGACTAAAAGAAGGAACAGGTTCATCCTGACCTTAGTCGATACATGCACTTTATGGGCAGAAGCTATCCCGCTAACATGCGCAGATGCCAAGCATGTCGCAGAAGCCCTCGTGCAGATTTTCACTCGGTTGGGATTCCCTCAGCAAGTGTTGACGGATAATGGATCTCCATACCGAAACCTGTTGATGGATGAGATCGTTAAGATCTTGAGGACCCAGCACATCCACACTAAGCCATATACTCCGGCCGGAAATGGGCTCGTGGAACGTGCTAATGGAAACCTCACCATGATGCTAAGTAAGCTGGCACAAGTGAAACCTGAAGATTGGGATCTCTGTATTCCTGCAGCATAATTTGGCTACAGAGAATCTCCTCATACTTCCACAGGATTTCCGCCAGCTACACTCTTATTCGGCAGACCCATTAAGGGCCCGCTTGAAGCCTTACTTCAGTCTCTGACAGACGAGAAGGCTGATGAGACAGTTGTCTCAGCCAGTAAATATGTGTCGGTTTTAAAGGAACGGTTGAAACTAGGGTGGGACCTAGCAACGACTAACTTTAAGCGAGCACGCACCAAGCACGCTAACCGATACAGGAAAGTCGCGGAAGAGAGAGAACTGGAAGCAGGAGAGAAAGTTTTGGTGTTGCTCCCTACCGAGAACAACCAACTGAAGATCGGATGGCAAGGGCCGTTTACCGTCCTGAAAAAGATTTCTAAGGCTAACTACCAGATCTCTATTGAAGGAAAGGAGAAGGTTTTCCATTTAAATCTCTTAAAGAGATACTTGGAAAAACCAGTGCCAACCTCCGACCATCTCCTGACGATCGCCAAAACTGACGAAGATGACGATAGTGGCAGGGATATTCCACCGCTATCACAGGAAATCTTTCAAAAATGTCAGAAGCGGCGACGCTCTTTCAAGCGCGCATATGAGACATTCCAGGGGAAGGAAACTTTGAGGAGTGGACTTGAGTAGGAATTGGACAGAGATGGAGGGGGAAGATGAGAGGGAAGAAGACAGACACCCCGAAGCTACGGTTATAGGAAATTAAACTCCATAACGTAGACATGGAGTGCTTCCATATCTTAAAGGGGGAAGGCTCTGTCACGTAGGGTTTATATTCATTTAATTTCCTACATCTTCTTCCTATTCTTTCACCCGAATTCTCTCTTTTATTATCTCTGTATTTCTTTTTTTTTCCTGTATATTTTTCATCCATTCGTTTTGCGAATATTATTTTCATATAATTCGCAAACTTTACCTGTTTTCCTTTCTCTAAAACTGAGAATCGCACCTGGGTGGTATTGCGTACATGTCAGTCGCGCTGGTCGGATGATAGGCGTGAATTTACAGCATTCGCTAGACATTCGTCTGAGGGTCTCTGGCCTGGGGCGTGAAAAATTCACCCGAGGGACATGGAAAGTAGACAGAGAGTCTGCATTTCAGTAAACGCATGAGGTTTTTCGTCTGGAAAAACCCGGCTTAGCGTGAAAATCCACTCCGCACTGCAGACGGTGGTCTGAGATTTGCAACTCATGCAAGCCCTCGGCCACTGATGGCTGTTACGTCACGCGATAAGCGGACGAAGGTGTTATACGAACAGGGGAGACTATTTCGCTTGGCGAAATAAGATTAGGATCCTGTGTCCGATTTTAAAGATATTGGCCAAGTTTGAAACTTTAATTTCATTCTCGCTCATAGACTCACAGTAGATAGGTTGCTCGTAAACAGAATAGCTGTTAGCGAAGATCTCAGTTTGTTTCGGCAATTTGTCGAACTTCTAGACTTCCAGAAATATTTTCAGCATTTTTATTCTTAAGTTGTGCGACTACCTGTAATTCTGTGGTTGAGGTAATTAATATGATAGATATATAGATTTTGTGAGTGTTAAAGTGTTTAATCGCTTAATTCATTTTAATCTATTTCTTTAGCGCAGAAGAGAAATAAAGTGGTAGGCTATTATATTTTCTAGGGAAGCATTCAGTGGAAAGCAGAATAAAATTAAAATTTCTAGCTTATAACGGCAATTGTAGCTATTTATGAATTTAATTTAACCGCTAATACTCAGTCGAGTGTATTTTTCTAAACTAACGTATAAACTCTAGAATCGAGCCTCATGAATGGTGACGGAATACGCACGTGTTCCTAATTCATGAGGATTGCTGATTTTTAAATATAACTTACGTCACGGGAAGTTTAAATGATAAGCAAAGCTCTCTGCTTGCAAGTTTAAATGTAAGTTATAACCAGTACAGATTCTGTTTATTATATTATATGTGTTATTTTTCCTCCACACAGTGAAAGTTTTGGGGTGACCCTAACTTTACCAGCACCTAGTAGTAGTTTCCATACTTGTGAAGAAATAGACAGTCCTTATTTTGAACCACGTGGGTTTCTTAAGTACCACTGGTCTAAACAGTGCATATGCAACCCGAGTTAGCCAGAAATACTATATCCCAATAACGGGTTTTCAAAGACTGTAATGATAAATACTGGACCTTGGAGCCAGATCTTAATTTCTTCTAGAAACTGTACGTAATTTTTCTGCCTGGTGGCGCGAAATACTTCAAGTATTAACTAACATTTCCCGACTAGATATATATATTTTTTGTGGACAAATCTGTGGTGTGACTAAAGTGAATCCTATACTGAGGGAAGGCACCGACCTGACATTCATCATTTCTAGAAACCTACGCTATTGACACTGTGCTCTGCTAACTCCCGCGCCTGGAATAATTGTTAGGTGACTTAATCAGACATTTGAACAAATTTGCACACCCAAGTAGTCGTTCCCGGAGACTCCGAGTTAAATACGTCTTTTGGAACTGGGGACTTCTTGGCAGAAGACTGCATTTTTTTGAGTCTGTGTGAAAATCTAAAATCAGTGTGTTCCAAGAGGCAGCGAGCAAAGTCGTGAGTACATGTATGAGAGGCCATGGCGGAATGAATGAGTGTACGCTGGTTTGAGTGATATTTTCACTATTATATCTTTGACACCCTGTTGCTGTCCTAATTTTTTTTTCAATCTGCATAATTTGTTGCTAAGGCTAGAGTTCTTGTGTTTTTGTCTTAGGTTAAATCAGATTTTTTTCAAACTCTGTGCATATAATTACGAGATAAAACATAGAAAACTCTTAGACTCAAACCCTATGTATCTGTGACTCGGGCGCCATCATCTGTTCTCTTAACGGGGCCGGGCTAAACCTAGAGTTAACACTATAACGGGGCTAACATCCTTGCAACATTTCCTTGAATTTTTATGACTATGTGTATATGTATTTTCCTTGATGTACTTTCTTTGATGTTGTGAGCCGATTTTTCCTGATATTAAAATCGCTCTTGAACTTAATAATCGTGTTTGGTCAGCTCGTTCTAGATAATATATATATCATTGTTATAGTTTTCCCACGTCTGTGTGTTTACCGGTCGTCACGTGTATGTGCGTGCCTGTGAGTGATAGAAATATACGTAATCTGTATATTGGTGTAGTCTGTCTGACGCTGTAACAACTGTTGTAGAAGATAGGTGAGAGAGAGAAGAATTCTTTTCGCTTTCAGAGACAGCCACTATATCAAAATCTATCATCTCACGTGTGTGGAAATTCTATTACCTTTCACTAACTCTCACTGAGTCTATCACCTATTCAAACCTATTCAGAAGGGACCAAACCTAGTCTTAATTCTCCTATCGAAAATCTACGACATCTTGGATTTATCTTCCACTGAATTTACAACAAAAGGATTGTCACATTATCTCTTGCCATCTAGTTGTCATCATTAAACAGTCTTTTTAGAAACTGCTCACAGTGTTTGTTGGATGGATACACATATAACTCATCTTATGTTAGTTCGAGGTTCCTGAGACACACTTGAATCCGGAAGTCTTTCCTTGAGCCCGCCCTATAACTACGGGGGACTAAGGTGTTGAAGATTGGTTGACCTCTAGGCTTCAGTGAGCTGGATCAACGGTCTTCAAGTCTTTTGGGTAAATTCAGTCAGGAATGATCATAATCTTGATCAGCAATGATCATAAAACTTGATCATAAAACCTGGAACAAGAAGTAATAGGTGGCAATGGTGTTCCAACAATCTCACCACCCACTGCTGTTCATGATGCGACCATGTCTTCAGTGTTTGTATATAAATGAATGAATCATGGTAGTATGTTACAGAGATAGCATGATAAGATAATGTATACTGTGCAGAATTAACAATATACATGAATAAATCACATGTTATGATACATGGGTACGATATAACCTTTGCCTTCCACTTATGGATATCAAGTCACTTATGTACTTGCTGGTATGTCGTAAGCTTCCAGGCAAGAACTAGCCATGATATATGTGGTTAACCAATTAATGGTTATGCTTCCTGACAATGCCGGTGAAGGTTATCTCTGGTTAGCGTCATTCCCTTTTTTATTATATCTGCTACAATCAATCAGAAATAAAATCTGAAATAAAATGATATTAGTAATACATATATTTTTAATAAACTTACATACCCTCTTAGGATTAATAAGCTCACGGTGAGACTGTATTGGCTTAATTTAATCTGCCCTGCATGCAGCGTGAAAATAGAACTTTTCTTGCAGATGCTGTCTTCCAGTTTCTCACTCTGGCTTCTGGATTTGGTGTGTGTGATTTCCAATGCGCCGCTCTGTCCTTATATTTCAGTCTCTCGCCCGTCCGAGAAAGTACCTCTAAAATTCCCCAAAAGATTTTCGTTTCATCTCCTGATTTGAGGCTATTTGAAGCAATCTGTGTTTTTCCTGTACTTGTTTTTCTCTTCTGTTCACTACACACTTATATTCTTTCGTCCTTCCTATGTATCATTCCCTTTTCCCCATATGAGGCTTTCATTCCATATAAGTTTTATCCAAATCCGTTGAGGCTTGTTAGTGTAATAAATTTTTAAAGATTATTAGCTAACTTTTAGCCGATGTGATGAAGGTGAAAAATATTAATTATCTTTAAAACTATTTATATTTGAATAATATCCTTTTGGATATAATTCCTAATCTATCTCCTTTGTTGAATTATTTTTATTTAATTGTATTCCAACCAGGCGTTCTCTTGTAGTGAATAATTTAATTTTCAGTAAATGCAAACTTTTAAAGTCCGCCATACATTCCTATATAGCTATTTCCTCATTCTTGCAATACCGTTCCAGCTAAACGTAATTCACATTTCCGCTGTCTACAAACTTCAAAGAAAGACCGCCGCGCTGACCTTGCGCTGTGTGTGTGTGTGTGTCGCGTGGGCGTGTGTCGCGCTACAACCAAGCAAGTGTTAACAAATCTCGCTACAGAGCCCTCTTCTTTAAAACAGTGCCTGCACGGTTAACTTTTTGGTAACACATGCTGCAGTTCCTCCTTAATTTTCTGTTTCTCTATATCTCATTTGATAGGATGCCTACTTAAAAAATCGGGTAAAAGATTGTCCCGTCCTGGTATGTATCTCACATTGAACGAATATGGAGATAACAGTAAACTCCACCTTAAAAGTCGTGAATTTAATTTTTTAGACACTGCTAAAAACATCAAAGGCTGGTGATCACTTTCCACAATGAAGTGTTTCCCGTAAAGAAAAGAGGCGAATTTGTTAATCGACCACACCAAAGCGAGGCATTCACGTTCAACGGTAGAATAATTTCTTTCAGCTGTATTTAACTTTCTACTGGCAAAACCTACTGGTAATAGCATATGTGGCGGTGTGTCTGCCCGCTGTAGTAATGTTGCTCCGATGCCTACATTGCTAGCATCCGTTCTTAGTACGAATTCTGGTGTGAGATCGGGAAGGGCAAGGATAGGTTTATTTGTCAGCTTATTTTTCAACTCTGTATAAGCCTGTTCACACTCTGCAGTCCATTGTATTTTATCCGGCTGACCTTTTTTGGTTAAGTCGGTTAATGGCGCGCACAATGAGTTAAAATGGGGTATATATTTCTAATAAAACCCGCACAGTGACACAAAGGATCTTACATCCTTCTTAGTTTGTGGTCTTGGTGCTTTTCTCATTTTCTCTACATTCTTTGGGTCCGGAGACATTTGCCCTGTAGAGATAGTGTGATCTAAAAATTCCAATGTCTCACATCCAATATGACACTTAGTTGGGCGTGCTGTCAATCCCGTTTCTCTCAATCTACCTAACAACAGGGAGAGTGCTACTATATGTTCCTCGAATGTAGTGGTAGCAATCAGAATATCATCCATGAAGTTGGTGATATGAGGATTTTGTAATGGTTCCAACAATTTCCTCATCATTCTAGTGAAGATACTTGGAGCATTCTTTAAACCAAATGGGAGTACATTGAACTCGTAATGTCCATCCGGTGTACTAAAGGCTAACAGTTTCCTATAGTCAATGCATAACCTGCGTTCACCACTAGGCTTCCTTAATAGCACCACACTTGAGCTGTAGGGAGATTCAGACTTTGAAATAATTTTCTCTTTTAAGAAATAGTCAATCTCATCCTTGAGTGCTTATGCTTGCTATTGTTCAGTCCATGTCCGCAACAATGCTTCTAGTGGACCGTGTATGGGGACGGCGAAACAACCACGTTGCCGGACCCACACCTATTTCTATTGTAAGGGGCAGTATACCGAAGTGGGGCCTGTCTCCATCAATTGTCTGGTACAGCCCTGGTTCCTACCTCCTATGGTTCTGGTTTGTTTCCGCAGCTTTTTTAATACCGGTTGCTGACTAACAAATGGTTCCAGATGATCCAGGCCATGGTGCTCCGACAAATATCTAGTCGGGGTGGGATGTCTTACGTCCCCTCTCTGTACAATACGGAGAGTTGCCATGGTTACTGATGTAACAGTAGACTTGTTGTGATTTTGTTGTCTCCTTATCACCGCATCTACCTGTTGTTTTCTCTTGTGAGTTTTCTTAGTGGGCCTACGTCCGCAGCAATGCTTCCCTAGGTCCTGTAACTGGTCTACATTTCTGAATGAGGTTACCTGGTTACATTCTGAACAGGATTTCACATACCAACTTATGTCTTCAATTATTCCTGGCCAGTAATATCGCAATGCTATCTTTCGACAAGTGGCCCATTTTCCTCTGTGACCCCTGCCTTATGTAGCATGCTCTTGCTCCATAATTTCCTCCCTGTAGAATTTTGGCACTACCAGCTGTCCATGCCCTTTAGGTCCTTTTCCAGCATGTCTGTAGAGTAGGTCATTTTCTATGTAGAAGTCTCCTTTCTCTGGAGGGTTATGGGCCTTTGGCAATTTGCCAAAACAAGGCTTCAATGTGCTATCTGCTGTTTGAGCCTTTTTCATCTTTATAGGATGAATGTTTATTGGATTTCCCTCCTCCTTTTTGGTGCTGGACCTGGTATGGTTTGCTGCCATGACAACAGGTTTTATTGGGTCACCCAAAAAGACATATTTACATCCTATTACCAGCGGGTATATAGGTTCATCACTCACTGCTGCTTTTATCACTCCTTCCACATAGCGAGTTCTCACGTTGATCCTTGCTATGGGAAGTGTCATGGTGACGGTCCCCTGTATTGCCCCTTGTATGTCCACTGTTTCTGTGGTAAGTTGATCAGGGTGCACTAGGGTTGCACTCACGACTGAGTCGAATTCCAATCCGGAATCATATAAGCACTGAATTTTGGTGCCATTACATGTCACTTCCTCACAGACAGGGGGATGATGGAGGTCATTCTGACTAACTGCCAGTTCATTCCTTCCCTTGTTCCCTGTTGTAAGACACGCAGCGTGATAAGGAGGGTTTTTCCGTCTGCATTCTGCAGTATTGTGGTTACTCATTTGGCAAGATTTACACCACTGTCCTTCCTTTCTTGGAGGTCCATTTTCTGATCCTAGAGGGTTTTTGTCTTTATAATCAGTTCTGTGTTTGTTCTTGTTGGAATTGTCCCTATGTTTATAGTTGGTAAAGTTTTGTGAAGGTCTGAAGTTCTCACCCTGCTTCTTGTTATTTCCTGATACTTCTGACTGAGCTGCTTGATATCTTTCAGCCATGGTTAAAATATCTTCCAATCTCTCTGCTCCTTGCTCCATAAGAAATTTTCTCATTTCCTGAGGCATGGATTCTCTCAGTTGTTCCATCATGACCATTTCTTTTATATTTTGACATTTTCCTAAGCTAATCCATTTTGTCAGATAAGTTTCCAATCTGGCAGAAAACTGGTGATAGTTTTCTCCTGGAAGTAGCTTAGCAGTTCGGAATCTCTTTCTATAAGATTCAGAATTCTTTTCATACCTGACCAGTAAAGCTTGTTTTAAGATTTCATAATCTTCCTGGTCTTCTTTTGAGAGTTTTAAATAAACATCGTATGAAACTCCCCTCAGCCTCTGAGATAGTATAAGGCTCCATTTTTCCTTTTCAAATCCATAGGTAGAGGCCAGCCTCTCATATCTATCCAGGTACGACTCAATGGCGTCCTCTTTTTCAATAAATGGATCCAGGTGGAAACTCATGGCTCCATTTGCCGTGCTATGGTTGGAGCTACTCTCAGAGTGAGGTGAGCTAGCACCATGATTGCTAGCTGCTCCCTGGAGTTCAAGTTCCTTTAAACTTAACTCATGAGCTCTTTGTAACCTTCTTTCTTCAGCCTCAGCTTCCAACATTTGTCTCTTTTCTTCTCTTTCCAGTCTTTTGACTTTTCTTTCTGCCTCTAATTTCTTATCCTCTGCTTCCATTCTTTTGGCTTCTCTCTCTGCTTCCATTCTTTTGGCTTCAGCCTCAACTTCCATTCTTTTAGTCTCTCTTTCAGCTTCCATTCTTTTAGTCTCTCTATCTAAATATTTATCCACTTCAGTTGTGATATGCCGAATTAGAGCATCTCCTGTCATACCCAAGTCTTTTCCTTCCTGCATAATCGCAGCTCTAAACTTCACCAATTCAGCCATGATGCTTACTTACCAGAGGGTATATAATTTTATCTTCACTAACCAACTAACTTAATTAAAATCAATTAATTACTTTGAACAAGACAAATCCTTAAATCCTTGTGAGCGTTTCCTATTTACTTCGTACTCAATGGTACTACTATTACGAAAAAATTTCTAAGTTCTAAAATTTTTCCTAAAAAATTTATTTTTACAAACTATTTGTGGCTCAAGATAGAAGAATACCTAGATAGTGGCTCAGGATGCAAAATAATATCCCGCGAAAGAGCCCCCAATGTAGCGAAAGGTTTTCCTATTATGATGATAGTGGTAGAGCAAAAGTAGAATCTCTCTCCAGAAAGTATGAAGTTCCAGTAATGTGAAAAATATAGAGAATTAAAGTCAACAATGAAAATATGGAGAGAGATATAACTTCTGGAGAGAAGAGAGATAAAATCAAGTATCTTATGTCTACTTCCCAGCCATACTCGGACTCTGTTTAAGTTGTCATGATAGGAAACTCGTTACAGAGCGATACAACAAGAAGCAATCTGATCATCAGAAGGAGTCCCCCGGTCCAACAAGTGTTTCGGCCCGATTACTCCTTTACACTCTAAGGAGGGGCGGGCCCACTTGGGTCATGACTTCCAAGCGTCTCAGCCTCCTGTTGTCTTGTATCGAAAATGAACCCATTTCACTTCTGGTAGCAACTTTAAAATCCACAACTCCGCCAGCCGTGGAGGCAATTGTGAAAGTAACAAAGAGAAGACAAATTATTCCGTTCGTTCCGTCGCACATCACAACTAAGGACACTCACTGAGACACCAGCGCGAAGCCGACGAGTCTAGCCACTGCGCGCAAGCCACTGAAATTCTGTGCCTGACACCCCTTATAATATACGCTGCCTGTTGCCCTTGAGTCACAGCCCTTTCACTGGTACACGAAAAAACTCAGCGTATTGTGGACTTAGAAAAATTTTGGTGTTTTCTGTACCGCAGCGTTTATTGTCACGATTTCCATTGCCCATTGCGGTTGTTCCACAGCCAGCCTGATGCCTTTTCGGCAGTTTCACTAAGCCTCTTCAGTGCCCTAGTTCTCGACTGTCCCCTCAGCCCCAACAGTTTCAATAAATCATACACTGATGCAGCCACACGCCCTTTTGCGCCCACTTCAACAGCCATGACCCTTGCAGTGAACCCATCGTGTCTCAGATCCGCGGCCAGATCACTATACTTGGCCGCTTTGAACGAATGTTGCTCGTCTAATCTGGATTCAAATGGCACGGTCAGTTCAATCAGTATGACCTGAAGCGTTGCTGAAGAATGAAGCACTATATCCGACCGTCTCCGCGATTTTCTGATACTCTCTGGATATCCCCTCATCCAGGTAGGTCTACCGCCATCTCCCAGTCGTTTGCACAGTCAAGAAGAGATGGTAAACTGCTACCAGGTTTACTCGGTTTGGGGTGTGCTGACTTTCCTGCCCTCAAAAAGTATGTATTTGCGGTGTTCGGCCTGGGTTTGCTATTTGCCTTCATCCTTGCCAGATCTATTGTCGCAGCAAGCTCATTAGCACTTTTTTATGGCGCCAAGTGTATCTCCCTTGCTCTAATGACACCTTATACACTGAGAGCGCGTGTTCAAGTGTCTGCCTCCCCTGGCACAGGGGGCACTGCTCATCATCCAACTTTCCCCATTTCAAAAGGTTGGTGGCGACAGCAGCAGGTCATACATTGATCTAACAACGAAGCTGAGCCTAAGAGGTGCCATATGCCATATATCATTCCATGTCAAGGACCTCTGCAGGGCTCCTTCCCATGTAGTCCATTGGCCTTGTTGGACCTGCTGCACTGCTTTTTGCAACCTCTTATCATTCTCAGCTCCTCGTATCTCCTGAACTACCATGTCTCTGCGCTCCCTGCTTGATGCCTTGGACCACCAGCGGATGTCTCCGTGACCAAATCCCCGTCTATTTGTTTGTGTGTATCCGATTACCTCTCTCAGTTTGAGTGACTCTTGGGCAGCATCAACAGCTTCTTCCACTCTCCACTTCCTTCCCGTTTTCAGTGTGGGCTGAATGGACTTAACCACGTCATCAGCTGACTCGCGTAGCATCATTGCAAGCCTTGCCTTTCTAGCTTTGTACTCTTCAACAACTGACTTGAAGGGAAGCAGAAGTTTTGACTTTTTGCAGTACAGTGCTACATCTGACAGACCTGGTGGTACCCCTAGCCATTTTCTCATGAACTTGTTGACCTTCTTCTCTATAGCCTCCACTGTACTTGTGCTTATTTCATATATAAGCAGTGGCCACATCAACTTCGGTATCAACATGAACTGGAGGCACCACAGTTTGAACTTTCCCAGGAGTCTGCTTTGGTCTATGATCTGTAGTCCTCTGTCTGCCATTTCTATTGTCTGTTGCACTGCCTTCGATTCTTTTAATGAGGCATCGTACACCCTGCCAAGACTTTTAACAGGTTCCTCAATGACAGTAGGGATTCTTTGGTTGGAAACCATGAATATGACCTCTGCTATCTTCCCTTTCCTGACTGATAGGCTTCTCGACTTCTTGGGTTTGAAGCTCATTCTGCACCGACTGACTAGTTCATCCAGGCGTGCTAACATGCTCCGGGCCTGATGTTCATCTGATGTCAGAATTGTTGTGTCATCCATGAATGCTTTGAGCGGTGGCATGTGACACATTCCACCAAGCTTTAGACCTATAGCCATTCCTTCAGCCGCATTGAGGATTACCTGCATAGCCATCACGAATAGTACCGGAGAGATGGTGCATCCCATCGCAATTCCAACTTCAAGGCCAATCCACTTCCTTGTGTACTGTCTGGTTGAAAATCTGACAGAAAACCCTGCGAAATACAGCTTCAGCATTGCTGCAATCCCTAGTCCGTCCTCCAATGCTAAAGAGAATAATCTACTACAATAAGGATTACAACAGCAAACATTAAGTGACAGCTAGAATAGAGTGAATTCTGACCAATTAGTACATATAAATATATTTATTAAAGAAACCACAAGATTGAATCAACCAATAAGTCCTAGCTTTGAAGTCCTAGTGAATCTATCAATATGACAACCAAAGAAAAATAACAAAAGACTTCACTCAGTCTCTCAGGCCAACAGTTGCCAAAACTCAAGAGTATCTAATATGGGCTTCAAGGGTATCTACATTTGCACAAGATTACTCTTGGCAGATATGTAAATAGAAGAAATAAAACTCTTCTATCTCCAAGGAGTCTTCACAAGATATTCAGAATAAGCGAGATCAATACTGTTTTGGCTGAGTATGTTAACTGTAATTCTGCCGACGCTTTTGTGAAGGATTTAAGCACTTATTACTTTCAGCTCGTTTAAGCCCCCACCCCTGATTTACTCAGTGGAATTCTATTATTCTAGAATAGCTCTGTTTAGAGTGTGTGTAGTAATTTGACTGAGACAAACATGCAGTAACTTTAAAATGATTAAATCGAAGTTAAACTTGTAACATTACAAATAACAAAATTTAAAATTTAATAATCACTTTAGGTTTTAACAGTTGGAAATAATTTGAATAGTTATGAATCAAGAAAAGTTATCATCATGGTCTTTAAGGAATATGAGATGTTACAAGAAGTTCAAGTGGAAGCATATATTTGAACTTAGCTGCCAATGCCGGTTCGGCTCCTTCTTATAGGTTGGTTCTTTTCACTCTGCTCACGCTCGTCTCTGATCAAGGTTGTCGGGGGTAGCTCGTTTCCCAGAAACGTCAAGGAGAGTCTACCACGTGGGTCCTTCGTCTTAAAGCTTAGGCCATGGTTCCCTTCTTGTTCCAGAGATGGTACTTTCTGCCGGTACCACCAATAACTATGATAAAAGAATAGAACGAAACGCTCTTCTGAGTATGGCATTTTCCACCCCATAGTTATGGATTCCTATCGTCCAATACCACCATCCCAATTACTCAGACGTTACCCTCGATGAGAATTAAGTTTAATCCCTTGGGATAAAACTTTCTCTACATTGAAAAAGAATAGCTTCCATAGTTACTTTATATTTAAATGAAAAGGCTAATAATACAGATAGAGTCTGTTTACTTATACATCTCCACTGATTGAAAAGTGTTCACAATATAAATTGAATATGTTTTCACTTATGTTTTACACTGATTGAAAAGTTTGAAACTTCCATTACTTTAAAATGAATATTTTCACATAGACATTTACACTGGTTTAAAGCTTGAAAACTTACATTAATTTTAAAGTGAATATGTTTATATGGACATTTACACTGCTTTGAAATTGTAAGTATTATACTTAGAAAGTACATCATTTCTTTCATCTTTCCCTCCCTGCTCCATAGGGAACCTGGAACTTCTTAATGCTTTTAGTTCTCTTTACAAAACTATCAATAAAGCAATCACCAGCCCGTGCACTGGTGGTTCATGAATCATCATTCTATACGCTAAGGTTGCCAGCCTCAAATGACTTTGACATCCACAAGCGAGTTTCACATATTAAAATTCACCTGGTGATATATATATATATATATATATATATATATATATATATAGATATATGTATATATATATATATATATATATATATATATATATATATATATATATATATATATATATATATATATATATATATATGTTAGTTCACATGTTAGTAATAAATATGAAATGTAAATCACAACTTACGCCAATCTTGACTCACATACTTTTTTGCTCAGATGAATAAAAGAGACTTCAATCAACCTCTTACACGCGTCAGGGGTGTCGTTAATTTATATTTAATAAGGCCCCTCTCTGACCATGTGTGGTCCTTCAGAGTCCTCAGTCCCGGTTTCCTTATTTAAAATGTTAGAGATTTCCTGGGCTATATTGTAAGTCCTGATAAATACTCCAATAAAAGGTTTCCGGTATTTTAAGAAGGAATTCTGAATTCTAATTCTTCACTGTAGCAGTCTGGTGTCTTGGCGAGCGATTTCTCAAGTGAAATAGCTTGAAAAAATTATCAGATTATATTCCCTACCTTACCACGCCTTCGTTTGTTTTGAGCTATCTCAAACTCCATTCATATTCATACAGGCGGGTTATGGGGTAATTTCAAAATATTCCGACATCGGATAATTTTGAACGTAAGGCAGAGGTCAACTCTCCCATATATGGTAATAAGATGTCCGATGCCGTTGTGTACAAACTTACGAACACACCGGTAACCGCACATGACCATGTGTTCGAGATGTAACAATCTTATTTTTATCTAAAGTAATCCTGTCATCCATGTCTTATCGGTGATCAAGACGATTGTGTTGACCGATGTACGTGTTAATCTGCCCCGCCTATAGCCAACAAATCTGGGCAGCGCCAAGCAAATGTGATTATTATCACCTACCCTGATTGTCGAACAATTTGATAAAATCAAATATCTGCTACTTAACAGCAAAATAACGAAGAAAGAAAGAAAGAAAAGTGCAATAATTGAAAGCACATAATAAAAATCAGTACCACAAATGTACCGATACTGCCGGAGTGAAACAAAGATCGATAAAGGGCCGCCCCGTTTTGTCACACTTTGCATCCGACCTTCGATGGGGAGTTGGAAACTAATGATGATGATCTTTTATTTACATTTAGCTTCTGGACGCTCAATTTCTCCTGAATCTTCTGTTACCAGAATAGTCAGCAAGATTCGAATTGCTACAAATAAATGTGGGAATGTTGTTGAATGGTCGTTACATGCAAGAAGTTTTTATCGGTGGCTTAGATGCTTCCAGTTCTTAACAAAACATGAAGCCATTTATGTTAACTGATGTTAAATTTGAATGGGATAAGATCGGTTACCACGACAAGCATGGGAAACTAAGAGCTAGGGATCCAGACCTCCAGGACGACATAGAGTCCGCTGGCAGGACAACATTAGCCAATCTTTGAAACACCGAGGACTAGAATGGAACCAGGCCAGGTGGAAGACAGCCGATAGGACAATATGGCGCTCTCTCTTAGAAATCTCAACACCTCAATGTAGAAGAGGAACGACAAAGTAAGTAGTAAGATTTTACAATTGAACCGTGTCCGTTTTCCTGCACTACATCCTGTCAATCAACCACGTAGTGACGGCCTATGCTCCTATGGGAGCTGAAGGGTATTGAGTGAATGAGATAGAGTATTACACCTTATTTACTTACTTTTTCGTTATCTTCTACTTTCAAATGTAGAGGTTAGCCATAATGAACGCCATGCTATCCTATTAGATGTCTTCCGTTTGGCTTGGTTCCTGTCTTCGATCCTTCTGGGATTGTCTTATGTTGTTCTCCCAGCGAACTCTGGGTCGTCTTTGGTGGGCTTGGTTTCTCATATTGTCACGGTAAACAATCTTCTCCCATTCTGCAGACATGACAAAACCATCGTAACTGGGTCTGTTTCATTCAGATCTGCAGGGGGCTGGGTTTCGACGCCATGACGTATCGTCTGGTTGCGGACCATGTCCCTTTGTTACTTTGGCCACTTTTCTCAGATACCGCATTTCTGAGGTTTGCAGTTAACTTTAGTGGGTTGTAGCTATTGTACAGGATTCGTATCCGTAAATTAAAAGAATTGTTACACCAGTTATTTAAAATATCTTCTGCCAATCTCCAAAATATTTATACATTTTTGCTGGACGATGATAATCTGTAGATCTGGTCTGTAGTGCCTGGCGCTATCTTGAATATGTTATCTGCAATACAGCATACCATTTATGTCACTTACACTTACAGTTAAAATATGTTTCATATGTCCACACACTGCACACATTTATACCATTAATCCCAAGACCAGTGCTGTTTTATTGTGTCAAAATAATGCGCGGTCTAGTGAAACAGTAAGCTAATTGGTTCTTGTGTCTTTATTCACCCATTCTGAAATTCAATGACCACACCGGCTTCCGTACATTTGCCTGCGCGGGGTTAGTCTATTTTGCAATTCGCAAGTAGGGGTGGCAGGAAGAAAATGGTGTATGCGCGGGGTTAGTCTATTATGCATTTCGCAAGTAGGGGTGGCAGCATGGCATATTTTAATACAAATGTATTAAGCATAAAGAAAATGTTATGTATGTCTTGTAAAAAGAATCCTGTTACACTCCCATTGAGGCACATTGGGAATATGGTGTTATGGAGAGGTCAACTGGAGACAGAAGTGAAAGAGATGTGAAAGAAATGTAAAGAGCGGTACAGGTGGACTTTGCATGCGTTTTTGAAGGTCTATGCTCCTTTGCGATCTGTAGGGCAGTGATGATAAAGATATACGAACTCTTTTCATGTCTCTTTTTGAATACTTCCAACGATTTTACAAGGAACGTGTAGTTCTCGAAATTGTCTTGTTAAGATGATTGTCAATTAAATTATAATTTTTTTTTTTTTTGGGGGGGGGGGGGGGGGGGGGAGGGAGGGACAACAAGACTATTCCTCATCATCAGACATATCAATATCTTAGATCGGCTGCAATGGATCTCCGGCGTCTTCTGCCTTTTCTCTTGGTATTGTGATGGATTCTTTCTTGTCCATCTCTTGATGTTACATTTCCACTAATAGCGCTGTCTTCCCCTTGCACGTTTGCCTTTAACTCCGCCTTCTATTATGGTCTTCAGTAAGGTGCTGTGTCTTTTTACAAGGCCAACATATTTTTTACTGTCTAATGTTAACCTCCGTCATTAATTATCTTTTCATCCCTAGGTTGTCTGTGACCTCTTTATTTATTTTCCTCTTTATCCATGAGACGCACCCCACTCTTCTATATATCCCCATCTCAAATGCCTCAATTCTTTCTTCTAACTGCTTGTTCATTGTCCATGTTTCTAACCTACACAATGAGGAAGAACATATGTAGCACTTGATGATTCTCGAGGGTATTACCAGGCTACAACGTCTTGTATACTTTGACATTCATCCTAATATTAGCGGGTCTGAATGCACACAGGGAAACTTTTCTCAAAGTTTAATGGTGAGAGCCTTTTCAAAGCTAGGCAAACTTTATTTAACAGTCCCCGCGTCAGACAACACAATACACCCTGCGCCGCCCCCAAGGTTCAGTGCAAGTGCTTTTACACACCATAATACCCCCATGGAGAAAGACGGAGAGTTCAAAACAAGCTAAACAATTGCCCGGAGGATACCTGGAAGCACCGAAAAGAGAAATGGTATACACGGATGGTACAGAATATTATCAGAACACCCGCAAATATCGAACACGAAGACAACCAGAAATCGATTATCAGTTTAAATACCCAGATATGGTTGATCAAGAGATCATTAAAGAAGCCTATCGGAATACACAGTCTCCTAAAGAAAAACGTAGCCCCACGAGGAACACTGTAAACCTAGTTATACTAGATCAACCCAGGTTGCAAAGATGTAGAGTAAGCAACCTTCGCAAAATCCCATACACTTTGAATCGATGTAGATCACAGAACGATCGAGCTGTTTCATTCCCTACACTTCTTCTTCTTCTTCTTCCGTCCTTAGCCAACGACCGGCAAAGCAGTCAGTGGCCATTACGCCTAGTGGCGTCTTAAGGGCAACAGCGAATAGATTTTCTTTGCCGCTGTTCCCATCACGCCAAATGACGTCTTTAGGGCAACGACAAATCAATCCGTTCGCTGTTGTTTCCGTAATCAAAGTGACTGGCAAACGGGTGATCAGCCCGTTGGTATTCCCTACACAGGACCATATAAATTACATTGCTACAAATCGACGTTACTTCAATCCACAGAAGAGAGACTCTTACCACCACCATCACCCAACCAGACGAATAATCCCTTTGATGTCCTACCACACAACCGGATGGATAAATTGCCTTAGTGAAAGTAAGAGCGCACAAGTACATTGCCCTTGAGAAAGAGAGAGCGCACAAGTACATTGCCGTAGAGAAAGAGAGAGAGGGCGCAAAAGTACATTGCCGTAGAGGAAGAGAGAGCGCATAAGTACATTGCCGTAGAGGAAGAGAGAGCGCACAAGTACATTGCCGTAGAGGAAGAGAGAGCGCAAAAGTGCATTGCCGTAGAGGAAGAGAGAAGGCACAAGTACATTGCCGTAGAGGAAGAGAGAGCGCACAAGTACATTGCCGTAGAGGAAGAGAGAGCGCACAAGTACATTGCCGTAGAGGAAGAGAGAGTGCATAAGTACATTGCCGTAGAGGAAGAGAGAGCGCACAAGTACATTGCCGTAGAGGAAGAGAGAGCGCAAAAGTGCATTGCCGTAGAGGAAGAGAGAAGGCACAAGTACATTGCCGTAGAGGAAGAGAGAGCGCACAAGTACATTGCCGTAGAGGAAGAGAGAGCGCACAAGTACATTGCCGTAGAGGAAGAGAGAGTGCACAAGTACATTGCCGTAGAGAAAGAAAGAGCGCACAAGCACATTGCCGTAGAGGAAGAGAGAGCGCACAAGTACACTGCCGTAGAGGAAGAGAGAGCACCCAAGTACATTGCCGTAGTGAAAGAGAGAGCGCACCAGTTATCGTGCTAGTAGCCAAGAAGACATCTCTAACGATCTTGGCGAACTGTGAGAGAGATTTGCGGCGCGATGGCACGGTATTAGATTTTTCGCGCGAATTTAAGAAAAAAATTTAAGAAAAAGTATGGTGCTTCGTGTGGCTACTAAATTTCAACAATTATAATCTGTGGGTGAATAAAGACACAAGAACCGACGCAAACACCTATTTATGAAAGTCTCTAGCTTTTTGGTTATTATTTTTGTAGTTCTCCATGTTTCAGAGGCACACAATATGACTGACTTGACATCTGAAGTAAAAATGTAATTATGATGACGAATTGTGAAACAAATCAATCAATCAATACCCTTTAGCTCCACGAGGAGCATAGGCCTTCAACAAATACATGCCAAGGCTTCCTGTCCTGTGCCATTCGCATGTTCTTTCCATATTTTCCTCATCATTTCACCTCTGAATCCAGTTTTCTTCTCCATGTGTTTTTTGGTCTACCTCTGCCTCTCTTTCCCTGTGGATTCCAGAACAAGGACTGTCTTGTAATGCTATCAACAGGTGTCCTCAATGTGTGTCCTATCCATCTGTCTTAGATTTTCGATAGGTATTTAAGATCAATTATGGTCCGATCTGAATAGAACTAGAACCGGTGATAGCTCAGTGGGAGATAAGGCAAAAAAATAGATTTTCACGAGTGAAATGGTGAAAGGTAAAGTCTGTCCCTGGATTGTAGAGATAATCTATGGGAGATAATCTAATCCAGCCTATCGATTACGACTGCGATTCTTAGACCAGACAGTGTTCCTATAAATATATTGATATATTCAACCACTCACAACTACACATACACAGATAAGTGACGACAATTTGACGCACAAACGTGAAAACTATATCAATGGAATAGGGATCTTTTGAGACGAGCTGACCAACACACGTAAATAAAGTTTATGTAAATTTTATTTATCATAAAGAACTTCACAACAGCAATTTTTTTGAATATCAAATCAAATACAAATGAACATAAGTTAATGGATTAATCAACAAATAGACTCATAGGTGTAATCCTCACTCCCACTGTTGAGACAAGATCCCGTTAGAAGAAAAGTTATTAACCCCCAAAGAGTCAAAGGTTTGTACGCTATGGTCTAGGATTTCCCTCTACAGTAAAGAACAGAGTTTATACGTTAATCTATTCTGAAAAGGGACAGCATTAACAAAACTTGCATTAAAAAAAATTACAAAGTGAGTACATGGGTTATACAATAAACGAATTATTCATCCCTGCTTTCTCTCGCTCTGACAAACCTGTGATCAAATCCAGTCACTCTTACCTAATAGGTGCTTTCACAACCTCTGGAACAATCGTTAAGGTATACACAGCAAATCCAAGGTTGGTTTTTTTGGCGAAACAAGCCCCAGTTTCTCCAAGACTAATTAATCTAAATGTTGGGAAACGCTTGATTCGTTACTGTTAGTAGGATGCTGATTATGTCACTTCAATTCTTTTGTCCAGGTAGGAAAATATTTAAGAGATCTAATGTTCACAGTGTACAGTAGCTTGGAATATTCGATCATTAAATCGAGTGTCAGGTAAATAAATCTGTTCAGGATAAATCTTCTTCACAACACAGTGATTGTTATTCAGGTAATGTCAATGTTTGATTCTGTCGCCACCACAGGCTGAATGTATATGAAATTGGGAAAAAGAACTCTGGATCTCTATATAGTCCAGTTACCATTTATTCTTAATATTATGTGGGTTGGTTCTCTGTCTCTTTCTGTGTGTAAACACGAGGCCAAACAGTCACCTTGAAAACTCGATATTTATATCAGAATGTTCTTTTGTAAGGTTATTCTCAGATTCATATGGAAGCCGCTGGTAAGGTTTATGGTTTGATCCAATACTGTGTAAAGGAGAAAAATACAAATACTTAACCATAATATAGTATTCTCAATCCTATCCTTAACCCACGTAAAATATGATATATTTATCCACTTCGGTTATTTAACTTAAATTATAACTACAAGCTTAGACCTTGTCTTATCGTTAAAACTCCCGTGAAATAAATTCTAGTCATTTAAAAAAATCAATCATCATGAATTAGAAATAAATACATATTTCGTCAATACTCATGATGAACAGTACATTACTAGTCGGTTAAAATATTCTCTGACTGGTTACTAGCAATTAATTAAATTTATTTTATAGCTGGAATAGTTTAGCTAGAAATTATTATTTATTCTGCTAGCCTATATAACACAGTAAATCCTAGAGAAATATAAATGACGGACTTATCTAGTAAATCACTCTGGACTGAAAATCTAGTAAAATATAATCGAAGATTTTACCACTTAAATCACTCAAAACTTCTAGTATAGTATTTACCTTCACACAAACTTCTAAGACTATCTCCACCGAAAACTAAGAACTCTACTTAATACAAGTGATTCTAGAATCGTAGCTAGATGTCTTCTGAATCTATGGAGTACTGGATAAATTGAGTTAGAATGCCGGGGTATATATATATATATATATATATATATATATATATATATATATATATATATATATATATATATATATATATATATATATATATATATATATATATATATATATATATATATATATATATATATATATATATATATATATGTATATATATATATATATATATATATATATATATATATATATATATATATATATATATATATATATATATATATATATATATATATATATATATATATATATATATATATGAAATCAAAGGGAGTGTTACACTATACACCGAAACCAGACTCTCTGCTAGATTTAGCACCTACGTTCAGATCTTGGGGAATACGTGAAATCAAAGCCACTTTTCAAGCTAGTACCGAAACCCAGACTCTCTCTGTTGCGTACGGACTCGCTTGAGATCCGGCGTAACGTAATTTGCTAATCAGTGCAAATTTTACACGTCTCTGCTCGTATTCGTATGGGCCATTCCAGCGAGCAATGTCTTTTGATCTGGCAATTCGCCGTGTTTAATTACACTGACTAACAAAAAAAAACTTTTTTTTTCTTTCTCTAACATTTCTATGTTTTTCTGGTCAATTTTAATGCGCTGTTTTTAAATCTGCAAACCGTTTTTCTCTATCAGGTCGGAATCTCTAGAAATACGCAATTGAAGTTTTTTAACAACGCATACAGTATTACAACATCATTCGTACAAGAAGTATAACAGTTATGTAGGCTTGAATTTCTTTGCAGTCGACTTTCGTCGGTGAATGGCATGTGGTACATCGCGATGAAGCATCCAACAATAATCGGCAAGCATGGTCACACTCCACCGTCCTTGATAACGTGACTCCATTAAGGCGATATCTTGATGGAATCGTTCTCCATGTTCATCGCTGACTTCGCCAAGGTTGTCAGGGAAAAAGTCAAGATGCGAATCGAGCAAATGGATTTTGAGGGACATGTTACAGCCCATAATTCTGTATGCATCTATGCACTGCTTAACAATATGCAACATAGTCAACAGATTTGTGATTTCCCAGAAAGTTATCGACGATCGATTTGAATGCCATCTATGCGCGAAGTTCACTATCATGTAACAAGTTCTCGAATTGTTTGTCTGCAATAACTTTCCTAATCTGAGGTCCTACAAAGATACCTTTCTTTATCTTTGCATCGCTAACTTGCGGAAACTTTTCTCGAAGATAAGTGAAAGCTTTGCTCGTTTTATCTAACGCTTTTACAAAATTCTTCATGAGCCCCTACTTTATATGTAACAGTGGTAAAATGAAGCTGTCTTTGTTAACTAATGGCTCGTGTATTACATTTTTATGCCCGAGCTGCATACGATCCCGGATAGGCCACACCTTTCTTGCATAATGTTCCTGTCTGTTGCGGCTGTCCCATTCACATCGGAAGCAACAAAATTTAGTATACCCAGTCTGCATGCCCGTGAGAATTGCAATGACCTTAGGTCTCCACAAATCCGCCATTGGTAGTCATTGTACTTTATTTTTTCCAAACGTATAGCCATATTGTCATACGTTTCTTTCATATGAACAGAGTAGGTGACTGGAATTGATGAAAATAAATTTCTGTTATGCAATAACACGGCTTTTAGACTAGTCTTGGAAGAATCGATGAAAAATCGCCATTCGTTGACTATGTGCTCATGACCGTTTACATCTTTGCAATAGCAAATGTCATCATCCATCTCAAAGTATTCAACAAGTTCTCTGTGTCTATGACGAAATTTAGATATCGGAGTATTGGGCACTCCAAAAGGCATCGACTTATGCTTCGGCGATTTTCGTAACCAACCTGCCAATGTATCAAACAAACTGCATTTGGCTTCCAAGAGTTATTTGCATCATCAACTTTCGAATCGAAATAAAGTTCATATGCTTTCTTTAGTAATGGTGTAAAGTTTTTCTGGTCAACACGATCGGTAAAATATCCGCACACGTAACAGAACAGATCAGCCGAATTTCTACAACTTCTAGAAGCCATATTTTGCTCAGAATTATTTCAAAATACAGTAACTATTTGAAAAATCGCGTAACATATGTCATGCATCTTTTAGCAGTATAAAAAGTAGAATTATGTTGCTTTTTATTAATTTTTAATAAGTTATATAGTAAAAATGAAACGGAGCAAATAACGGTTTCCCAAAAATATATTTATTCACAAATATCTTAAGAACCCGACGTGATAGAGATAAACGGATTTCAGATTTGAAATCAGCGCAAGAAACTGACCTAAGAACACTTATTCTTATATAAGAAAGAAAAATGTTGTTTGTCAGTGTTACCTTTCTAGCGAACGGATTTACAAGGGAGGTAATAGAAATTTGTCTGACCTTGGTTCCAGATTATCTGCTCTTAGTACTAAAATTATTTCCCCCTGATCGCTGTCTGATATATTACAACGATTATCAATCGCTGGCGTTTAATTACAGCTCAACGTTAGCTAATAGGTCTGCTCGTGAACATTCAACAAAGGAAATAGCGAACAGCAATAAAAATGCGTGCTAAATTAGAAAAAGAACAGATCTCTGAGTGTATGAGGGTTTTATGTTAACAAACGTGCGTAGGTGAAAGGAAGGTAAAAGAAAAGTGAAGATAATGCCATAGATATATGAAAGCTATTATCATAATATGTCACACCATCTCTAGCGTCTTCTCCTCAGCTCTTGTTCCACTGGCACTTGTCTGGTTCTTGTCATCGATTCCACATTTGTGACTTTGTCATACCATTTCAGTCCTTCTATTCTACGCAAGCACCCGTTTATAAAAGACTGTATCTTTTTGGTTGTTGTTTATGTTGCTCTCCATGTTTCAGATCCATACAATAGGACTGACTTGACATTTGAGTTGATGATTTCTTATTTTTTAAAGCTCCTCTTGCTTTTTGTATTCTTATTTTGATATCACTGTCTGTCCCTCCAACTCTATCTATATTACTGCCAAGATATGTGTACGATTCTACATCCTTGAGCGGTGTTTCTTCAAGTTCAACCTTGTTATTGTGATGGGGCCGGAAAGACACCCCTGAGGCCCCACCCCCACTTCAGTTCAAGGCATGTTTGTCGCCCATATATTTTCGGTCGGCCCACGTGACTGTCAGCTCACGTGACGGAGCGAGCCTGGGTTGTGAAAAATCTAAAGTAGAAGATATGTAATTAGGCCATAATAATGCCTAGAAATTAATTGTGGTGTATAGTTGTGAGTCATATTTGATATTCGTGGGTTATATTAAATAGCTGTAGGTTTTATTTGTGTTTTCGCTATTCCTAAAGCGATAATCGCGTGTGATATTTAAGTAGCCAAGATTAATACGCCCAGCGCGCAGTACGTGAGTGATGCGCCATAGGGCCTATATAAGAAGCGCCTAGCCGGCGAATGAGCGATTTTTGCAAGAACCGCCCAGAGAGAGAAACGAGGCGATCTGTGTGGGTAAGCAGAAGAACACAAAGACATGACACGTGAGTTAATTTAAATTAGAATTAGTTTTATATAATTCTGAAATAATATCGATGTGGCTATTTTAATGTTTAATGAGATAAAAAGATAGATAGATAGATGTGAAAGTTTAAGAGCGATTATTTCATTCATCAGAAAGGCAGATATATGCTATTTCACTGGAATTTAGATAAGATTAACAATAGCAAGATGGCACCCACGTGGCGAGGACTGTATAAAAAGCGGCGTAAATGTTACGCCATGTGACACGTTGTGTATTTAGTTCCAGTTTGGTTTAAGTCGAGAATAATTATATTTTATTTCTTTAATGTAAAAGTAATTGAGCGTATTTCACGATGATTGATTATTCTACTGTATATATTTATGGGTTACTTTGAAGTGAGAATATGTATTTAGATTTCTGGAGAGCGTGCGTTAGGCGTAAGGCACATTGAGACAGGTGTTTCTCTGTTTGCTCCCGGCGGAGCATGGAAACACCAATGCAGCTGGTGTCCATTACAGGCCCACAATAAGCATTTTTATGCTATTGGTGTGTTTGTTTCGGTGACGGTAACGATGTGTTTCATGTGATGAGTTCTCAGTCTCATCAGGGGTCGTATACGACACGCTTGTTACCAGGCGCACCAGTCGCCACTTACGACATGTTCAGAGAGCAGTGACGAATATTGAGATGGATCAGTTCGAGGTGGTGGTTTACTCTTATTACTGAGAGTATTTGATGTACATGTAGTTGAAGAATATTATTTTATGTCCATTTTATTATTATTTAATTATGGTTATGTGAAGAATGGTTTGTGAGAGCACGTGGGCTCACTTGAAGATATATATTTCTCTTCTCCGCTCCTGGGGGAGCATGGGGCCACCAGTGTGGTTTCATCCGTATGAAGCATTCAGATGCTCGTGCAGTAGTAGTTTTGGTAGCAATCTGTGTTACACGGTGAGGTCGCCAGCCTCATGCACAACACCATACTAGTCTCATTGGACGACATGCATGAGTGTGTGTGTGTGTGATAGCTGAGAGTGTGCCCTTGCAGTAGTGGTTTCGGTAGCAATCTGTGTTACATGGTGAGGTTGCCAGCCTCATGCACAACACCATACTAGTCGCACTGGACGACACGCATGAGTGTGTGCGTGTGTGATAGTTGAGGGTGTCAGGTAGTACACGTGGAAGGACTGTTTGGCAGGTGAGAGTATGATTATTTAACTACTATGATTTTAACTATCCGTTGCTTTGTTTGCGTCTTCAGATTAGCAATCAGGCACTGTTGGGTGTTTTGTTTTGTTATGTTCGTTGGTTTATTTGTTTAATGTTTGCTTAATCACTGAATGGGTTGTAAAAATAAATACAGCCCCTGCCTTTAGAATCAAGAGTTTTATTGTTGATTAGGGTCGGTTGCGAGTGTGAAAAGAGAGTGATCAAATATCACAATATAATCATCATCATCATCATCTCGCCCACCCTATCACATTATCATTTCTTGCATTTATTCCCATAATCTTTGTTTTTTCCCTGTGTATTTTCAGGCCCACTTTTTGTGACCTCTCATCGAGAATTTTCATTTTCTCTTGCATATGATTATGGTTATGGGACGGAAGAGCTAAGTCATCTGCAAAATCCAGATCAGCAAGTTGTTTACGCAGATTCCACTGGATTCCATTTCTGTTGTGTGATGTCGATGTTTTCATGACCCAATCTATAGCTAGTAAGAAAAGATATGGAGACAAGAGGCATCCCTGTCTCACTCCCGTTTTAATCCTAAACAGTTCTGTAAGTTGTCCTTCATGAAGAACTCTGCATGTCATGTCTTCATAGGTCTTCCTTATTAAGTTAATGACCTTCATGGGAACTCCATAATGCCTGTTGCATTTAGCAAGTGGAAAATGCATCAATTTCCAAAGTGATTCTCCGTCTACACTGTCAAATGCCTTTTCATCGTCCACGAATCCGATGTATAGCGGTGAATTCCATTCCTTACTTTGTTCAACTATTATTCTCAATGTGGCTATCTGGTCTGTACAGGATCTGTTTTGTCGAAAACCTGATTGTTCATCTCTCAGTTGCTTGCCTATAGACTCTTTTAATCTCTCAAGGATGATTCTGTTCAATACTTTTCCTGGCGTTGATAGTAACATTATTCCTCTATAATTTGTACACTCTTGTAAATTTCCCGTCTTAGGCAACTTGACCAGATAACCTTCCTTCCATTCTGCTGGTATTTCCTGTCTCTCCCAGACTTTTACCAAGTAGATTGTATAATATCTATGTAGAGAAATCAATATCTGTTTTGATGGTCTCTGCTGGAATTCCATCTGGACCAGCTGCTTTTCCATCTTTCAGAAGCTTTATGGCTTTCTTTATTTCTTCTCTACGTGGTCGCTCACAGCTGATTTGTAGCTCCTCTTCTGCTGGCTGGATGTCTGGGGGATTAGTTGGAGCTGGTCTATTGAGAAGTTCCTCAAAATGTTCTGCCCATCTCTTCATTTGTTCTTGTATATTACTAAGCAATGTTCCAGCTGAGTTGATTTATATACAGTATTTGACTTGTCCATGTTTGTTTTAGTTTTTTTGGTAAAATGTTTTTTTACGGGATGGGAGTAACCAGCCCCATGCCCAACCCCCCTTAGTCGCATTTTACGACATGCATGGTAGGGTACAGTGTTACTATTCTTTGCTTCCCTTTCGGGCCCGGTAACACACGGGTGGTGAAACACATGTTAAGCCAAAATTTCCCTGTTCAACTTGGGCCCTTTGCGAACACCGGTTGGGAATCACTGAACTAATGATTTCATGACGTCACTGCATGAAGAACATATCTCATTCAAGCCCATTCAGGTGTATTTTCTGCACACAGCTTTGTTTATATACATATATATATATTTTTTTAAACTTAATGTTATATCTTTTTCACGATAAACAGCTGCAAACAGTATAACCCATCTTTCTGTGTCTATATTAAAAACCTCGACTTTGCTTGCCCGAGTGAATTACTGCGAAACGAAATAAAGAAACAGATGAGATGTAAAAAGCAACAACCTTATCTAAGCATATGACAATCAACTTGTTCTAGCCACTTGACAACAGCTGTAGATTTTCCAGATTTTCAAAGAGGTAAGAATACTTTGCAATAATAGTTCTAACTGTGATTACGTCATTATGAGAATTACGTTTTTAGCTTGTGTGTTAACCCTCCTTTATTTTTTACTTTCTGTGGCTATTGTATCAATCATTTCTTGCATCTGTCTTTGACTTTTTGTTATTAAGACTCAAATACCACCTCGGCATACTAATAACATTGGATGGAAGATAAATTTCAGAAGTGAAGAGTAGAATCATCATCAGCTGTCATCTCCACAACGAAGGTTGGCTGTAATGGATCTCCAACGTTTTCTGTCTCTTGTCTTGGTGGTGCACTCTGATAGACTCTTTCCTGTCCCTCTCTTGATGTTATCTTCCCACTTATAGCGCTGTCTTCCCCTTGCACGTTTGCCTTCAACTCTCCCTTCTATTATGGTCTTCTGCAAGGTGTTAAGCCTTTTTATGTGGCCACAGTATTTTAGCTGCCTAACTTTGATCTCCCTCATTAGTTCTCTTTTCATACCTAGATTTTCTAGGACCTCCTTATTTGTTATCATCTCTTTCCATGATATACGCCCCATTCTTCTATATATCCACATTTCAAGACCCTCAATTCTTTCTTCCAAATGCTTATTCATCGTCCATATTTCTACACCATACAGTAATGCAGAATATATATAACACTTTATGATTGTCAGTTTTAATTTGTGAGATAACTGTTTAGATGTCAGTATATGTTTCATGTTGTTGAATGTAGCTTTGGCCATTCCTATTCTATTGAATTCTGACAGTAGAATAGCCAAGGCAAAAATAGAACTCTATAACATGAAGAGTATTTTCGGCAACAGTTCTTTGTCATTGGAAGTAAGAAAGAGTGTTACTATATAGAACCATTCCTGACATGGACAGGATAGTTAGTAAACAAGTAGGAAAAACGTTAGAGGCCACAGAGGTGTAACAGAAGAATGTAAAAAATAACACGGATAGCTAAAAAGAGTAATGAGGATGTCAAGAAAGAGGCCAGTAAAAAAGGAGAATCCCGTTACACGCCCATTGAGGCATATTGGGAATATGGTGTTAGGACCATATTTTCTCGACCATCGGCACACTAGGGGTGATGTTGTCAGCATCACGTCGGCCGCCTTAACCTTCCCAGAAGTTGCTCTGGTACCCAACTAGGGCTGGTTCGACCCAGGAGCCGTTTGCGGCCTAAAAAAATCCCACTTCAACTGGGGATCGAACCATAGACCACTGAGCTAGGAAGCCAGTGCACTAACCACTATGCTACCGCTGCTCCCAGAAAGAGGCCAGTGCGTTAAGAAAACTTATTCCTCATTAGGAAGAAGCAATGCACTTTCTTTGGTCATGTTATGAGACGAAGAAGGCTGGAGTATATCGTGACAACAGGTAAAGATTAAAGTACAAAGAGATATAGGAAGACAAAGAGAGAAGATACTGGACACTTTGATATCAAACTGATTGAGCATTTGGAATATTCGAACTCTAAACGAATACGGAAAAACTGCACTAAGGGCAGCAGAAATGTTAAACTATAATATTGACATTCTGAGGTATTGTGAAAGAGGTGGGAAGACGTTGGTGTCGGATCGGATACACACTAAAAAAAAATCTTTTGAAAGATATACAAGACAGTCCTTGATCTGAAATCTCCAGGGTAAGAAATGTTGAAGGAGATCGAAAGACACACGGAGAAGGGGATTGAAGGCAGATATAACTGGAATAAAGAAGATAGGACAAGACCGGAAACTGATATCACGGGACATGAAGACTTGGCATGAAATTATTGAACGTCTTTACTTCTTAGGGAGCTGACGAAAAATGTTGATGATTCACAATGATCACAATGTTTGTGCTGTTTGCACATATATATATATATATATATATATATATATATATATATATATATATATATATATATATATATATATATATATATATATATATATATATATATATATATGTGTGTGTGTATGTGTGTGTGTGTGTGTGCGTGTGTATAAGTTAGGGCTGTGATTGATTAAAAAATATCTTAATTGATTAATCGATTCTCTTTAATCGAATTCAATAGAATTTTGAACAATTTGAAAAATTATTAAAAAAACACAAATAAAATGTATTTTTTTTAAAAAAATAATCACTACAGATTTCATTAATTTTTTTGTTATAAGGCAACATCGTCCTGAAAATATAATGAAAATACTAAAAAGCTACAACCAAACAATTTATTATTATTGACAATACTTGCTGAATGCCATACCACAAACTTTTAACATAGCTAATGCTCTCGCATTTAAGCAAAAAACATAAACATAGCTAAAAGTGAAATGATCGATCAAAATTGGGTGGGTTTTTTAAAAAAATCAATTAATCGATGAAAACCCCAGACCAATTAATCGATTAATTAGTCTTTCTAGATTCCCCACAAATTTAATCGTTAAAAATTACAGTCCTACTATATAAACATACATATATATTTTTTTCATTACGTGATACAAGCATTCTGAAAAAAAAACTCGCGTAATAAGAAATCGCGTAAATGGAACTTGATTTTCTCATTCGAATACATGTGAAATAGGGGGAATGCGTTCCACCAATACCTTATATAATAATAATTCTATCATTTCGCATTCTTCTGTTCTTATATTTTCAAAGAGTCTTTTGGCTTTTGCCTACATCAACCTGAATCGAATAAGAATACTTCGTTCTGGTGAAACAGCCATGTTGCTAGCAACTTGTTCCATTGTTTCCATTATGTTACTGGACATGTAGGGAGAAGTAGCAGCACAGAACGATGTGCTTGATGTAATACAGTGCCTGTTTTGTTCCTAATTGTCTCTAATGGTGCGTTAAGTGCTTTCACTTAAATTCAACGCACTGCTGATTATGGCAGTTGACTGACCACTGTCGTAGCGCTGTATTACTTCCAGTATTTGATTCAGTGTTATGAATCTTCTTGCACGCTTCCATCCACTGTTAGTTGCACTATTACTTGCTGCACGCTTTAGAGGCATTAGTTAATTTATTACGTTCACTAATAATATTAAGTACCAAGGGCCATGGTTGTTGAGGTAGGTGCAAGAGGTGTAGTAGATGCTTCAGTGTATGACCTACTGAAACTGTTGGGTTTGAAAGGACAGTCAAGAACAAGGGCACTTAAGAGACTCAGTGAAACTGCGGAAAGGGCATCATGCTGGCTGTGGAACAACCGTAACGAGCTATGGAACTCGGGACATTAATTGGTTTTCTACATAGGGGTAACAATTGCCTCCAGCTGGCAGAAAACAGGATTGAAGTTGAAAGCTGCAACCTAGGTGGAGTGGGTTCAATTCTCTGCGCAAGACAACAGGAGGCGACAAGTGGGAGTCATAACCCAAGTGGGACTGCCCCCCTCCCCCCCCCCTCCCCCCCTCCCTTTTAGAATGTAAAAGAAAAAATGGGGGGCTGAAACACTTGATCGACGGGGGGACTAGTTTTGATGATCAGATTGCCTCATGTTGTATTGCTGTGTATAGAGTTTCCTATCATCAATGAAAACTACACAATATAGCATATGCTAGCTCAATCTATATGAAATACACACGTATACTAGCATAATGAAGAAAAACAGAGCACTTAGTTCGAGGCTCGAACAGCGAGTCTAAAAACACGGGAAATTTTGGGTCGCGTAACTTCGAGTTTGGCACGTAAATAAAACAAAATGCATATAAACTGGCGCTCGTATATTTCAATTCGCGTAAATCAAACTCGCGTAAACACAAAAATACCTTTATATACATATGTCTGTATCCAGATCCACGATGAAAATGGGCAATAGCCGATGGACAATGTGTTTTATCTTGACTGGAATCCTACTGTCTTCGGTTCTGGGATCGAACTGTATTTACGAGGTATTTATATTACCTGTATTTTATATTTACCATCTCTATAATATAACCGTATGTAATTTCAGTAAGTCTCTGGGGAGAATAAGAAAGAACATGACTCCTTCTTCATTATATATGTTGTAAGAGGTGACTATTACGAGTTTTTTGTTTGTGCATGGGACTGAAAACTTCATCTTGGAAAACAAATTAATACGGTACTACAAGAACACACGAATGGGTTGATGCAGATTTCCATGCAAGTAGATTAGCTGTATCGATTTTGTTCCATGCTCCATGCAAACGGAGAAATTTTAATCCATATAATAGAACCTCATGTACTTCACAGATGTTTCATGAAAGAAAAAAATATATATATATATTAAACAAAGCCAAGGAAGACAATGTGGCAGAGACCTTCAGAAATGCTTCAAATTAATCGAAATTCGATTTAAGCAAGTTCCACTTAAGTGGAATGCACTATCTATCTATCTATCTATCTATCTATCTATCTATCTATCTATCTATCTATCTATCTATCTATCTATCTATCTATCTATCTATCTATCTATCTATCTATCTATCTATCTATCTATCTATCTATCTACCTATCTATCTATCTACCTATCTATCTATCTATCTATCTATCTATCTATCTATCTATCTATCTATCTATCTATCTATCTATCTATCTATCTATCTATCTATCTATCTATCTATCTATCTATCTATCTATCTATCTATCTATCTATCTATCTATCTATCTATCTATCTATCTATCTATCTATCTATCTATCTATCTATCTATCTATCTATCTATCTATCTATCTATCTATCTATCTATCTATCTATCTATCTATCTATCTACCTATCTATCTATCTACCTATCTATCCATCTATCTATCTATCTATCTATCTATCTATCTATCTATCTATCTATCTATCTATCTATCTATCTATCTATCTATCTATCTATCTATCTATCTATCTATCTTAGATAGATAGATAGATAGATAGATAGATAGATAGATAGATAGATAGATAAATAGATAGATAGATAGATAGATAGATAGATAGATAGATAGATAGATAGATAGATAGATAGATAGATAGATAGATAGATAGATAGATAGATAGATAGATAGATAGATAGATAGATAGATAGATAGAATAAAGTGTAATATATTTTAACGGGGTGGAGGATGTGGGATATTGAATGAAAGCGCTGAATGTTACTACAAAACGCGGCTAGTTAGAAATACGATTTTTATATGAAATCACTTGACAGATTGTGACTAAATTAATAATTGGTTAATTTACTGCAGGTGTGCACCTGTGATGAAGTGTTTATTTACTGTAGTGACCTGGGATTAAAGGCTATACCGCCGATGATCGGCACAATATATGAACCCTTAAGAAATCTAGTATTTGATGTAAGTACATACCTTGTATATTCATTCATACGTCTTGATCCTAGTTTATATTTTCAAGTTCATTCTGGATGTAACTTAATATTTTCAAGCAGCCGTCCAGATTAAAGTGTATAACTTCTGGCAGACACCTGGGCGTAAATTAATTATTTCAAGTAGATCTGTGGGTGTAAGTTTTTATCTTCAAGAAGACGTGTGAGTGTAAGTTTGTATCTTCAAGTAGACGTTAGGATGTAAGTTTGTATCTTCAGGTTCATTTGTAGGTGTAAGTTTATTTCCTTAAGTAGACATATAGGTGTAATTTTATATCTTTATGTAGACATGTGGGTGTAGGTTTATATCTTCAAGAAGATATGTGGGTGTAAGTTTATATGTTCAAGTAACCCTAGATATGTGTATGTAAGTTTATATCTTCAAGTAGATATATGGGTGTACGTTTGTATCTTCAAGTAGATATGTGCGTGTAAGTTTATATCTTTAAGTAGACATGTGGGTGTAAGTTTATATCTTCAAGTAGACGTGTGGATGTAAGTTTATATATTCAAGCAGACATGTGGATGTAATTTTATATCTTCAAGTAGACGTATGGGTGTAAGTTAATATCTTCAAGTAGATATGTTGGTGTAAGTTTATATCTTCAAGTAGACATGTGGATGTAATTTTATACGTTCAAGTAGACATGTGGATGTAAGTTTATATCTTCAGGTAGACATGTGGTTGTAAGTTTATATCTTCAAGTAGACGTGCGAGTATAAGTTTATATCTTCAAGTAGACATTTGGGTATAAGTTTGTATTATCAAGTACATGTCTGGAAGTAAGTTTAAGTTCTAAGAAGGAAGATTTACTAGAGTGCACAAATTACAAAGGGATAATGATACTATCAGTGCTAGGAAAAATATTATAGAGTCATCCCTGAGAGATTAAAAGAGTTCCTGGACAGACAACTGAGAGATGAACAAGTAGATGTTCGACAAATCAGATCCTGTGAAGACCAGATAACCACATTGATAATAATAGTTGAACAAAGTCTGGAATGGAATTCACCTCTCTAGTTTGGATTTATGGAGTACAAAAAAGCGTTTGACAGTGTAGAAAAAGAATCACTTAGGAAATTGATAAGGCATTGTGTAGTCCCCCTGAAAATCATGAATTTAATCAATAAAACTTATGAAGACATGACATGCAGAGTTCTTCATTAAGGACAACTTACAGAACCTTTGGGATAAGAACAGGAGTGCTGCAGGGATGCCTCTTGTCTCCATTTCTCTTATTACTAGCTATAGATTGGACTTCACACAAAAAAAACCTACCCACAACAAAAATATTTATAGAATGTGTGATTCCTATATAAACACACTGGGATTCTCGTCGGTACCACGGAGTTAATGCATTGTGCTGAGATCCTCCTTGTGTGATCTAAGGGAGGAGATCGGAGCACTAATGAAGTAGTCCGTGTGCAATGAAGATAGTCCTTAAATCCAAATCAACTCAACCAACAGAAATAGAATCCAGTGGAATCTGATTAAACAACTTTGATGATCTATAATTTGTAGATGACTTGGTGTTGCGTGCATATTTTGACGCACATATTACAAAAATCGATATGGCTATTTAATATGGAAAAGATATAGACATTCATTCATTTGTGTATGAAAATGCTGTCTATGGTAAAGCTAGATAATTCATGATTGACTTACACTTTTGATAATAGGAGTAATCGTTCTTGATATTGATTCGGCGCATGGATATGGCACTCATGTCCATACTTATTTGTTAGGGCCAGAAAATAGATTAATTTGCTTATTATGTTTATGGCCTGAATTCATATGTATTACATATTATTAGTACAAGTAGAATCAGTCCTATATTGTATATTTTGGATGGGTAGGCAGGACTATATTCTTGTTATGCCGCTCTATCGGAAGTATGAGTTGTCTTGACGAGTCGTGATGAGTTCCGATGTACCGTTACAATGGCGGGTACGCATTTTCAAGGGCTGGTACATTCTTAAGTAAAAATGATTTATGAAGTGGTTTTTCTTCTGCAGGAGATTGTGTCTCTACTAGAGTTTGTGTTAGAGACTCTCCTAATGTACGGTATCATGTATGATTCGGACTCCAGGTAAAGCCAGACCCTATTTTTGATGATCTCATGTCGGTTAGACCTAGCTGGAATATTATGCTTCGCAACGCTAGGGTCATGTTTGTATCGACGAAGATGACGGGCTTCCATCCAGCAGTTATGTCTACGTGAAGTAACTGGATTACTGTAGAACTGTATGGGAAACTTTAGGAAATTATTCATATGCATTTCAAAGTAACTTTGGCTTAGATATACCCTCCTGTGAGTGAGTGAGCGACAACTCAGGAAGGCGGCCATGTTACATTCCTGTCATCATATTTTTGAATCACTGTCCAAAGAACGGGGCATGTATCTTATTATTCGGACAGTGGCAAGGAGATCTCAATTTTGATAGAAACCCCTTATCGTGGTTTCATAATATGATATAAACTATGAACATAAAGCAACTTTAGTTACTTACCGATCCGCCTTCACTGACGCGTTTAGTCAGATAGGGGATGCGGCAATAATGTATGATAACATTGGAAGCTATTGATGTACTACCCATGATATATGAATGTGTCATAACATGGGATCTACTATGTATGCCTGCAAATTGATGTATCAACATATACCCATGATTTACTCGTTATGTCCCAGTGTGTGCGTCTAAATAAACTGTGTAAACAAAGATTCCAGCAGTCTGCATTGGTGCCTTGTAGACACAAGTGAATGAGTGCTTAGATTGGTCAGAACACGAACAGTACACCATTCGCGTTAATCACACTCTACACTTCTACTCCATATATACACCATCCTGCGTCGGTTGAATTGACCAAGTTTAGGGCCTGCTCCCCTGGAACCTTAGAGGGAAACTACTGCTTACAGCTGCCTTTGCCTTCCCTAACTCAGGACTAGGGTGAGTTACCCATTTACAGCTGGGTAGACTGGAGCATGCCTGATCTCAACAACTCTGTACACTACAATGGACGTATACAGTAGTGGCACCACAAACAACATGCTACAGTGATTGATAGTGGAGCTTTACAAAAGAAAGAGAACACAGTATACAGAGGTTTTACACCGACACTTTACACTTGGCTCTTCTGTTCCATGATCATAAACAGGTGCAAGACAAATGAAAATACTCGATGAGAGGTCAGAATAAGTGGGTCTGAAAATTGACGGTGAAGAGACAAAGACAGTCAGGAAAAGATAACACGGTTAATCTTCAACAAACAACCATCAAGAAATGGAATCCTACACATACATGTATCTTGGCAGGAATATAGACAAAGTTGGAGGGACAGAAAGTGGAAAACATTCAATACCGTAATACCCGCCGTACGTACGTCGGTCGGTCGGTCACATTTTGCACACCGTCATTTGTTATATGTTCTCTCCCGAAAATAGAAAAGTGCGCAAATGACGGTGTACATGAACAGTTTGATTATGGACAGTCAAGATTTTAAAAGATGCACGAACAATTACGAGACATGTTGTCATGAAAGAAATGTTAGTTATTTAGCCAATTTACGGTCCAAAAGATCATTATCACTGCTCCACATGTCATTTAGGAAAGTTACTCCATGTCTTCATATTTAATACATCCATATAATTTTCCCTACAAATATCTAATAACGGTCGCCTGCAATGAAATGACCACAGTGGTAATAGTACCGTATGTAATACATGTAATCGAAACAACACACTATAATTAAAAACCTATCAATATAGACGGGTTATTGCTAGTTTGGAGATACAAATAATTCAAGTCCAATACAAAAATCAGAATCTTCAACTCAAATTTCAAGTCAGTCCTATTGTAAGACACTGAAACATTAAAAACAACAAAGACAACAACCAGAAAGCTAAAGACTTTCATAAATGGGTGCTCGCGTAGAATAGAAGGATTTAAATGGTGTACAAGATCACCAATGTGGAACTGATGACATGAACCAGACAAGTGCCAGTAAAGCAAGCGATGAGAAGATGATGCTGCTGACGATGGATATAATACACCTACAGGAAGCCTGTTGATAGCATTACAAGGCAGACTTTGTTCTAGAATCCCCTTGGTAAGAGACGTGGGATCTCGTTACACGCCATTTGAGGCATATTGGGAATATGGTGTTAGGTCCATACTTTCTTGACCATCGGCACACTAGGGGTGATGTGGTTAGCATCAAGTCGGCCGCCTTAACCTTCCCAGAGTTGCTCTGGTACCCAATTCACAAGGCTGGGCCGACCCCAGAGCCATTTGCGGTATTAAAAAATCCCATCTCAACTGGGGATGGAGCCATGGACTACGGAGCCAGGAAGCCAGCGCATTAACCACTGCGCTATCGCGGCTTCTAGGTAGAGAGGTACATCAAAAACACATGGAGAAGAGAATTGGAGATGGAAATGAAAATGATGAGAAAGATGCAGAAAGAGCTTGAGCTGATGGCACATGCGGCAGGAGGAGTTGGTATGTGCTTAGGAAGGTAAAGGGTGCTAACCAATTCATTGATCATCACATCACAGATCCGTAAGTAGGATTGGCTTTCAGAAAATTTGTGTCGGTTCTGCCTGTCCATTGCCATCTGCTCAAGATCTTTCCATATCTTCTTTGCCCCTTTCATTTGTCTTCAGATGCATATCTATTCATTCATCATTCATTACCCTCCGCTCCCAAGGAGCATAGGCCTTCAACAAACATATTCCTCCTGTCACGTGCCATCATCTCAGGTTCTTTCAAAGTTCTCCTCATCATTTTTTCACCTCTGTCTCCAGCTCTCTTCTCTATGATGTGCTTTTTGGTCTACCACTGCCTCTCTTGCCCTGGGGGTTCCAGAACAAGGACTGCCTTGTAATGCCATCAACAGGTTTCCTCAGTGTGTGTCCTATCCATCGCCATCGTCTTCTTCTCATCTCTTGTTCCACTGGCACTAGTCTGGTTCTTGTCATCAGTTCCACATTGGTAACTGTGACGTCAAATGGACATAGAGCCTACAGTAATCTGACAATCTTTGTAATCCTGTTAGCGTTCTATGATTTGCTAGCAAAACCATGTATTTTTTTGCCTGTCTTACACATGCTTATTTTTCATCCACGCCTCTTTTCTGTGAACATGAACAAACGAACCGTTTACAAACTTTCGTGACCTGCCAGTAATAACAGGTGCGAATCAGGTTGTTTATCGAGTCTTCTCACGCGAGCTTATCTGTCAGTCATACGATACCTGACAGACCACACGTGAAGAACCAAAGACCCTTTGAAGTTCGTACTCAGGGCCTTGGCACTTTGATCTTCAGAAGCGGGCATTCGTACGAACAAAATCTTCGAGAGACCCGTTAGACGTAAGAATTCTTCTGATGTCGATTAGCAACTCCCCATAGAGCGACTGTAAAGCCTTTATCTTGGGAACTCTGTTTCTGATTCTCTCAATACACATGGTAACGTGAAAAGTAACATCATCTATAGATCAGAGAAACAAGATGATATATAAACTGTGTTTTCTTAAACCAGCTATCAGTTGTCACTCAGAAGTTTTGGATAGTCTAAGCACGTAGTTCTAGAACCATTTCGCTAAATGTGTTAATAGCATTCGCGGGGATTTTCATTATGATTTTCTAGTAATAGAAATTAGTGCTTACGTGTTTCAAGGTGTTAGCGTACCATTATAATTCACTTAGATTTTCTAGCGGGTAAAACTAGTGAAGTAAAATTAACGAGTAGCTGTTTCATACCAGATGTTCAGTTATAATGTTAATTTTCACCACACGCTTTCTCACACAAGAAGAGACGGTTTTAGTTGACTGATTTATATGCTAGGCGTGACTGATAGTGACAGAAAAGAATTCCCACTTTATTTCATTGTGCGTATTTATTATAAGTGCCTATTGTTTAATATCATACGACTGTTTTAAACTATCAGACGCCGACAATTTAATAGCTACTAAAGACAGGCGATACTTTGTGTAAGTGCGCATATAGATCATTAAATAATAATTTACATTGTACGCTGATCGTTAAAACGCGAGCAAGGGGCGGGGAGAGTTGCATACCTCCATCCGAACTGAAACCTCAGCGCTAGCGACGGGCGAAAGGGTAGGCTACAGATACCGTTTTCCTTTTAAAAATTAATCAGGACTGACGGAGTGGAAAAGAGATCGTCTTGTCCCCGTCTGTGTGCATATATGTAGCTATATAGAATAGTAGCATTTTTCCATTAAATGTTCTTATATATATTCCAAGCAGACCTGTTCAAGGGCGTCCAGCGGTCTTCTTTTCTTCATTTATTGATTGGTTAATGTTGTCTTTTTCTTGGCTCGTGCATCACCAATTTCATTTGTGAGCAAGTGTGCCAGCGATACATGAGAAACATTTTAACTTGTAAATTTAAATTGTACTTACCAATACCCAGATATTTTTCCAATTGTTACCAGCCCACTGGGGTATACAAAATAACACTTATACTCCCGATTTCAAGCGGATTAATTCAGAATCAGCACTATCCCACTGAGTCAGCCGATAGGATTATCATCATCATCATTCGTAACATTTTTAGCAACCAGATGTTTCCCAATACTGGAAGTATTTTCCTGTTTTAAACTGTGAACCCCAAGACCACGTTTTTCTACATCAACTATTGGCGGTTACCTATTGTTCATCCAGGAATAAACCACACCAGATTCGGCGTTCACCTCATTAATCTTATTTGTTAGAGGATGGACTGGGGCCAATTTGGGAAAAACACCTGACATTTTTATATTCAGGAACTATTGTAATTCCAAGGGATATCACCAAGAGTAGGTAAGCGTGATTGAGTGGCCACTGTATGACAGAGAGGGTGAATATTTTTCTTTCTTACAGGAACTTTACCACTATTGGATTTAGCTTAAACTTGTTTACTTTACTGGGTAGCATTTAGTAGGAATTTGTTTCTTTACTGTCTACTCTGTAACATAATGTTAACCTTTGACCTTTGTGTTATTAACGTTTTGGTTCTTTTCTCAATAGGGGGAGGGCACATTTATTCTGCTATTTCATATGTATGTAAATCTGATTTTATTTGATCTTTCTTGAGATATTTGATGTTGTCAAGTGTAGCGAAATCTGTGAGATAATCGCTAAATTCAGTAATATTTTAATCCTATAATAATAAATAAACCCGCCCTTGGGTGTTTGCCGAAAGTCGTCTCTACGCCAGTAGAACGCTGCCTTTTGTGCAGAGGAAATGCTTACAAAATTGATCCCGCCGTAAAAATCTAACACGCTTTCCTAGTTTATTCCTTGAGACTAACAATTAACGATCTGCAAGAACTGTGACACCCAACTACCGTCTGAATTAACGTAAGATTTTAACTTTAACGCTACTACTAGTAGTAATTCGGACATTTTCCAGTATTGTAGAACGAAACGGCAGTAATAATTAACGCCAATACTAACACCGCCTTGCAAAACCCCTCTTCGCTCAATACGCCGTTCCATACATATCTGCACGCTGTGGGACAAGCCAGAATATATAAACACACAGACAGTTTTCAATTCTCGCCGAGTAGTGTATTTCTGACGTAACCCAGACAAGTTAGTTATTTGAATGGAAAAATGATAGAGAGGGAGGGGAAAAGATGGCCGACTTATGGAAAAGTTGTAATTGACGATTAACAGTGACAAAACTGAAAATCTAAACGACAAATAATATAGCTATAAAAATCATATATATATAGATAGATAGCTTAGTGTCCCCTGAGCAATAATATGTTTTAATATATATGGTAGTCTAATTATTAGCCAAGTTATTGAAATAATACTATATGTCTACGAACTGTTGTTTTTGCTCATTTATCCATTACGTTAGTTGGGGACGCAAGTTTGAAAAAAGAGGCATTAGATTGATTCAAATCCGATTGGTTGGTATAAGAGTATAGGAAGGAGGGTACTGGTTAGGCAAAAAAGCTAAATATATTTTGAAGACTCACTCCTAGAAGTTTGGCGTTTTTTTTTTTAAATTTGAATTGAAAAGCTAGACCTTCGCTGTGATTGGGCCAGGCTAGTAATATTGGCAAAAGCTTTCAAAGGCTTGTCGCCAGTTGATACAGAAAGTTTTGTCAGCAAGTTGCGTTGAGAACAGCAGTGCTAAGAGTGAAATAATAATTCTTGGCAGTCTGGACTGGGGCAAAGCTAAACTTACCTTAATGCTAATGCCAGTCAACGTATGTTTGTGATATTTCTTTGAATTGTGGTAAGAACGAATTATTAATCTTGTTATTACAACAAAATTTGGTGTATGAGATACTGCTTGATTGGGAAGGCTTTACGACTGAGTACAGAGGTCCCCAGCAGACTTATGCAGGGCCTGTGGTGTTGCACACAAGCAGTAAAAATTGACATGAGTTGTATAACTTAAAATGATTTCCACAGTTACCAGTGGGAAGGCTAACCCACAATATTCTATGGGAGAGAATCATTGTTGCAGTGTCAGAGGCGTTGTAGCCATTAGGGAAAAGAATAGGAGCACTGGTATGAGTTGTTATCTCAGAAGAAAATGGTTGACATGGGGTTCAGGGAGATCTGACCCTTTTCTTTTATTGAATTATGCCAAGTATTGATTGTGGAATAATATTGTAGATATGTTGTACAGAATCATAACCTTGTTTCAGGGTTTTTTGTTCTTGTACTAAGTTAGTGCCAGAACCCTGGTGAATTTATTTGAGAGAGAGAGAGAGAGAGAGAGAGAGAGAAATTGAAACTTTACTGGACCAAGCGGTCTACTATAATATACTACACCAGGGACTGTGGCAGTCTGGTCATTCGAGTGAACGAAAGGAATTGTCAGCATCATACTACTATCTACATCAAGATAAGTGCCTATGTGTTGGCACTCAAAAGTTTATCCACTGACTTTTATTAAATAGAACATAAAATATTTGATTATCCAATAAATATTCCACAAGAGACTAATATACAGAGAGGGGATGATGATAACACCCCACCCCCACCATTAGTTACCAGTGTTACTTAGTTTAGAGAAACACCTAAATATAATTAGATTATAATAGTCCTTTGTATGGACAGAAGATCCATTGAGTGATTAATCTTTATGTAAATAAAACCATAAAATTCATTTTGTTGTTGGTCCTGACTCAGAAAATTCTGAATCAGCGCATAATAAATTGTAATATAGCCAATAATATTCAGCCACAGACTTCTATAAGATATATAATAGAGTATCAGTTTGTTTGTGGTTGTGGTATTGACTCAGTTCTCTCTCTCTCTCTCTCTCTCTCTCTCTCTCTCTCTCTCTCTCTATATATATATATATATATATATATATATATATATATATGTGTGTGTGCTAGACTTTAAATGTATTTGTAGTAATTTTACTTACACTACATTACACACTTTCATAACCCTAGACACTATAGTAGCTATCATACATACTAATCAAGAATAGGTCTGATTGAGGTCATAAGGTGGTAGCAGAAAGATACTCTGATAACTCAACCCAAAATTTATTATAATCAGGGACCTTCACAGCTGACCTCATTCAGTACACTAGAAATATTGATTGATAACATCTGTAACACCAAAATCTACTACATCAAATTTAAATAATAATAAAGAACAAAAGAAACTTAACTTTGTGTGTTGGTCAGATCCATACCCAATTAACCGTAGTTTTTTTCACGTTTGTGTGTCTTGTTGTCACTTAGTTGTATGGTTGTAGCTAAACGTATATTTATATGTATCAGGAGGGCAAGGTTGTCTTGTACTAACTTATAGTCGTATAGATAGGCTGGAATAGAGAAACTTACTCATTCCAGAGACATATCTTCTCCTTAAGCTATCACCCGTGAAAATCTATTTCTCACACTTTTTTTTCTCTCACGTATTTATCACCCTCCACTCTACTCAGACGGGACAAAAATAACTCACAACCTATCTGTACGGCAGTAACCTTGTCATACCATTTTAATCCTTCTATTCTACGCAAGCATCCATTTATGAAAGTCTGTAACTTTTTTGGTTGTTGTTTTTGTTGTTCTCCTTGTTCCAAAGCCAAATAATAGAACATGTCAGTACTATAACATGCATATCTATAGCACCTTTTTATTTTATATTTCATGTTTACAGAGAAACCAGATCACCACAATACCAGCGGGAAGTTTACCCTCCGGTCTGTCGGACATATCCTTTTTGGAAAATCCCATAAAAACCATAGATGACAATGCCTTTAACGGATCGGCTGATACTTTACAATCACTGGCGTTCTCCTTTGCTGAATTGTCCAAAATTCCAGATGCCATCATGCAAGTAAAAAATCTAATTAACTTGGAAATTTATGAAACAAGCGTAATCGACTGGAACGTGGATGTGATGAAGTACCTTGGGCCAAGCCTTCAATCACTTATCCTGAGCAATGTTAGTTTGACAACGTGGCCTGCCTGGATTCAGTACTTCGTTCACCTGACCGAATTAAGCATTGTTGACACTTCACTTACCTCAATTCCAGACAATGCCCTGGACTCGATGGCCAATAGTTTAGTTAGTCTCACCCTTACTGGCAACAAACTAACTGCTGTCCCAAAGGCGCTATATAAACTTACTGCTCTGGAGATGTTGTACGTGGACGAGAATTTGATAACAGATACAACATGGTTACCGCCAGGAAGCAAATTAGATTCTCTCTCTTTGAATAATAATAACATATTTAACGCTAGCCAACTGAGCCAAACATTACGTCCTTACGCACACTTCTTGGAAGATCTCGACATAATAAACAACCGACTAACAGCCATACCGGATTTAGACTTTTTGACAGTTGGACGTTTAGATTTGTCTTTTAATAGGATATCTGACCCTAACTCAGGATCCCTGCCTTCTGGTCTTGTTGGGTTTGAAATAGGAAACAATTTGCTGCCTTCAATTCCTGGTATCATTTCAAACTTAAAAATGTTAACTCAAATATGGTTGCACGCTAACTCTATCGTGATCCTCCAAGGATTTAAAATTCCGACATCAGTAGAATATTTTGACATTGAATATAACCTAATTACGGAATTAACAGAAACAAGTTTCCCGGAAAATTCCAGCATACAATCTTTACGTTTAAACAATAATCCCATAGCGAAAATTTCAGTCCTCGCATTCCAAAATCTCGGAAATCTCATTGAGTTGTACCTCGGGAATACGAAAATAACTCGACTGCCTTTGGGACTGTCTTCTCTCAAAAAGCTGGACTTGTTTGATGTTAGCGATATCACGAATCTAGTTTGCACGTGTATGGAGAAGAGTTTAGGACCATGGATTGTGTCTTTGTCGTCTGGGAAAGTTACAGGGAAATGTGGAGAAATGAGTGTGTACGATTTCTTTTCTATTCTCAGTCCGAGTTGCCCGGAGTGACGAGCTTTCTACAGACGGATTTATCCAAAAAGTTACGCTGTTTCAGAATCGGCACTCTCCCATTGAGTCAGCCGATAGTATTATCATCATCATCATTCGTAACATTTTTAGCAACCAGATGTTTCCCAATACTGGAAGTATTTTCCTCTTTTAAACTGTGAACCCTAAGACCACGGTTTTCTACATCAACTATTGGCGGGGACCTATTGTTCATCCAGGAATAACCCATACCAGATTCGGCGTTCACCTCATTAATCTTATTTGTTAGAGGATGGACTGGAGCCAATTTGGGAAATACACCTGACATTTTTATATTCAGGAACTATTGTAATTCCAAGGGATGTCACCAAGAGTAGGTAAGCGTGATTGAGTGCCACTGTATGACAGAGAGGGTGAATATTTTTCTTTCTTACAGGAACTTTACCAACATTGGATTTTGCTTAAACCTGTTTACTTTATTGGGTAGCATTTAGTAGGAATTTGTTTCTTTACTGTCTACTCTGTAACATAGTGTTAACCTTTGACCTTTGTGTTATTAACGTTTTGGTTCTTTTCTCAATAGGGGGAGGGCACATTTATTCTGCTATTTCATATGTATGTAAATCTGATGTTATTTGATCTTTCTTTAGATATTTGATGTTGTCAAGTTTAAATGATAATAAATAACTAAAGAAACTTAACTTTTTGTGTTGGTCAGATGCATACCCAATTAACCGTAGTTTTTTTTAACGTTTGTGTGTCTTGGTGTCACATAGCTGTGTGTGTGTAGCTAAACTTATATTTATATGTATCAGGAGGGCAAGGTTGTCTTGTACTAACTTATAGTCGTAAATATAGGCTGGAGTAGAGAAACTTACTCATTCCAGAGACATATTTTCTCCTTAAGCTATCACTCGTGAAAATCTATTTCTCACACTTTTTTCTCTCACGTATTTATCACCCTCCACTCTACTCAGACGGGACAAAAATAACTCACAACCTATCTGTACGGCAGTAACCTTGTCATACCAATCACTGGCGTTCTCCTTTGCTGAATTGTCCAAAATTCCAGATGCCATCATGCAAGTAAAAAATCTAATTAACTTGGAAATTTATGAAACAAGCGTAATCGACTGGAACGTGGATGTGATGAAGTACCTTGGGCCAAGCCTTCAATCACTTATCCTGAGCAATGTTAGTTTGACAACGTGGCCCACCTGGATTCAGTACTTCGTTCACCTGACCGAATTAAGCATTGTTGACACTTCACTTACCTCAATTCCAGACAATGCCCTGGACTCGATGGCCAATAGTTTAGTTAGTCTCACCCTTACTGGCAACAAATTAACTGCTGTCCCAAAGGCGCTCTATAAACTTACTGCTCTGGAGATGTTGTACGCGGACGCGAATTTGATAACAGATACAACATGGTTACCGCCAGGAAGCAAATTAGATTCTCTCTCTTTGAATAATAATAACATATTTAACGCTAGCCAACTGAGCCAAACATTACGTCCTTACGCACATTTCTTGGACGATCTCGACATGGTAAACAACCGACTAACGGCCATACCGGATTTAGACTTTTTGACAGTTGGAGGTTTAGATTTGTCTTTTAATAGGATATCTGACCCTAACTCAGGATCCCTGCCTTCTGGTCTTGTTGGGTTTGAAATAGGAAACAATTTGCTGCCTTCAATTCCTGGTATCATTTCAAACTTAAAAATGTTAACTCAAATAAGGTTGTACGCTAACTCTATCGTGATTCTCCAAGGATTTAAAATTCCGACATCAGTAGAATATTTTGACATTGAATATAACCTAATTACGGAATTAACAGAAACAAGTTTCCCGGAAAATTCCAGCATACAATCTTTACGTTTAAACAATAATCCCATAGCGAAAATTTCAGTCCTCGCATTCCAAAATCTCGGAAATCTCATTGAGTTGTACCTCGGGAATACGAAAATAACTCGACTGCCTTTGGGACTGTCTTCTCTCAAAAAGCTGGACTTGTTTGATGTTAGCGATATCACGAATCTAGTTTGCACGTGCATGGAGAAGAGTTTAGGACCCTGGATTGTGCCTTTGTCGTCTGGAAAAGTTACGGGGAAATGTGGAGAAATGAGTGTGTACGATTTCTTTTCTATTCTCAGTCCAAGTTGCCCGGAGTGACGAGTTTTCTACAGAAGGAATTGTCGTGAGGTTTCACAGGGTCAGTAGGTGATTAGCGGACACTGGGCATATACAGATAGAACATTACATTAGCTGGAAATAAGGATCCGTATTGAATGTAATATAGACAACATAAAAATTAACCAGTAGGAGCTGGATGACTCGATTATGCATTTGTAGCAGCAATGAGTTCAACGGATTTAGATAGGCGAAAATGATAATAAACTTAACCTTACGTTTCCTATATTATGACTTGTATTTAACTATCAGAAGGGAATTACTGATAATGTCTTGAAAAATTCACATACAGCCCATAAAGTATTTGTTTCTAAATAAATATATAGCTTTATTTTCTTTTACTGATTTCTATACTTCAATCAATGGGAGCCGCGCTGGCATAATGGTTACCACAATGTGCTCGCGATCGGGTGATCCAGGTTTGCGCCCTGGCGAGGACACATGAAAGAGTGTTTTCGACCGGGACTTGGACTGGATTAATTCGAGCCCTGCGAAGACATTTGAAATAGTGCCTTCGACCAGGGACTGGAATAACCTGAAC